>QWZN01000014.1:0-387304 GCA_003693225.1 Venturia aucupariae | reverse complement strand
GATAGTAACCTTGCAGATCTATAGTAATAATAACTACTAATTAGTATTAGTATATCTCTACTAGATCCTATTAGGTATATAGGTGTAAGTTGACGTTAATAAAAAGATAAGATAATAAAGGAAAAGACAAAGAAAGGACTAGTTGTTGGTATAGTATATTCTAATTAATTAATAACCTATAAGAGAGCTTGCAGGTTATAACTATATCCTATCCCTATACTATAACCACTATATTATATTAGGTAAAGTTAGTAGGTAGGAATATCCCTAACCTAAGAGCAGTACCCAACCTATCTATATATATTACTATATAGGATAACATTATCCAAATACAAAGGCGCTATTATCGCGAACCCTCCCTTAAGGTACCGAGCTATACGAACCTTCCGCTTAGGAGCTTATAGATATATAGCTAGCCCCGGCTAGCTTTAGGGCGTAATAGGCTCGCGATTACGATCTCCGTGAGCAAGCGCTTTATTGGGATTAGTAGGCTAGTAGGGCGAAAGAGAGGGAATAAATAGCGTTGGTAGTATACGATAGCTAGGTAACGCGTTTATAGTTTACTATAACTATACCGATACTAACTCAAGATACTAGTTAGTAAAATATTAACGAATCCCCTAAAGAAATAGGGCCTCCACCCTTATCGTAGGCGGTTATAGTAATACGACCGTACCGTTTACCTCTACCGCCTTCCTCGCCTCTCTCTAAACCTCTATCCTTAATTACTATAGAGATTAATACTTAATTACCCTCTCGAAAGCGCCCTCGAGCTCCTACTATATAATCTCCCTTATAATCTACTCCGGCAGCCTTATAAACGGTTATAAAGAGGCTATAGGGCCGGCCAAAACTAATAGAGGCTTAAAAGGTAGAGAATAAATAATTAAGAGACCTTGTAAAGTTATTAATAGTATCGAATACGGTATTAAACACGGTATTAAATACGGTATTGAATACGGCTTTAAATACGGCTTTAAATACGGCTTCAAATACGGCTTTAAACGTAGAGATTATATAGTAAGAGAGGGTAAGAGCCCTTTAAGATAAACTAGCTTTACTTAATATATAGATCGCGGTAGAAGTAGAGGGTTTTGAGGATTAAGACTACCGTTTATATATATAGTAGCCTTGGTATAGTTTTAAGCCGTTAAAATAAGCCGTTTTTATATATTTAATATATTTAATTAAGATTACTTTAATACGTTCAAAGTTCGGCTATTTTACGTTCAAAGTTGAGCCGTTTTATACTTAAATTAAGCCGTTTTTTAAGTAGCCTTAGTACGGTTTTAAGCCGTTAATTAAGCCGTTTAATATATTCAATTAAGTTAAGTCGTTTACTATATAGTTTGGATTCGTATATTATCTAAATATAGCCTAGCGCTATTATATATAGTCGGCTTCAAGTATAATATATAATATAGTATAACTACTATAATATCATTGATCGTGAAGTAACTTAGGCGCCTGTAAAATGGGGGATCCCCCCCTAAATTCTAGGCGGGGGTAGAAATAAGATAGGTTGGGGGTAGAAATAAGCGGATTGGGGGTAGATTTAGTATCCGCCTAATAATAATACACGAGCGAGGCAGAAAGAAAGGCCGATTGACGTTGGTCGTATTATTGGACGTCGTTTCAAGCATACCTTACCGTACTAGTAGCCGCTGGGAGGCTGCATCCAATACAGTAAGTATGCATGTTTGATGCAATGTGCACTGGCGGTCGTATGAGGTGTTGGCAGATATACGGTACCTATCTTGTATGGAGTACATACATGCATATCAAGCGTCTTGTCTGGAGGCTTCAATCAACCTGCTGCTCTCTTACTACTGGCAGTGGATGATGCATGTTCTCTCTCTTACTGGCAGTAGATGCATGTTCTCTCTCTCACTACTGGCAGTGGATGCATGTTCTCTCTCTCACTACTGGCAGTGGATGCATGTTCTCTCTCTCACTACTGGCAGTGGATGCATGTTCTCTCTCTTACTACTGGCAGTGGATGCATGTTCTCTCTCTCCCAGTAGTGGATGCATGCCCACTTTGATTCCAATTCCAATTCCAATTCCAATCCCATCCTTGACTGCCTGAGGCTGAGCGCTGGTGAAGACTCGTACCTAATAATAATAATAACAACCCGTCATGGCCGACAAGACGTCCAAGAAGTCGAATTTGGTGTGGGAGGAGGCCCTCGCCCTGGCCCCGGCGCAGACCGAGAGCACTCTGAAACGCTGGAGATAGATTGGAATTGGCTTGAAATCTTCATGATAGACGCTCTGGCTGTAGAGTGCACGCTGGCTACAGGCGGGTCGTCTGGCAACTCGTGAATGGAATAGAATAATAACAATAAGAATACGACGGCGACAGGAGACAGGAGACGGGGTCTGCATGACGGCCAGCGTCTAGGTCAAGCTTCGCTTCAACCATTGGTCTAGGTCAAGCTAACCATTGGCCCTGTCACTACCCGCGCTAGGTTCAAATTACTGCCTTATCCACCCTCTCCCTCCCATTCTCCCTCCCATTCTCCATCCTCACTCACACCAACCCTCCCACCACCACCACCACCTCCTCTTCTTCTCCTTTCGCCCTCTTCTTCGCCATAAAGGTGCTCATATTGAGAGTATAATCCCGCTATCCACTTGGTCTTCGCGCTGTGAATCTGCTCGCTGCTCTGCTGAAAAGGACTTGAAGTCTCAGTCCAGCATCCTGCTCTGCATCACCACCACCACCACCACCACCACCACCACCACATCAACACGCCCTCTCTCTTGCATTCACTGTTCATACATTAGTACTATTCTACTATTCAGACGACGAATTCACACCACACTGCTGCCTGGCCTGCTGCCTGCTACCTGCTACCTACCCTGACAACACAAGATCCATCGTTTCGACACCGGCATCCACCACTCAGCCCTCTGTCCTGTCCCACCGACCATTCTTCTGCACCCACTCCAATCTTCATCCAGCTCCAGCCTTTTCCTGTGCGCGTCACGACTTTTATTCCATCCGCTTCATTTACAACAAACCATAATCCAATAATTCGAATCCCTGATCGCTGCCAGTCTCCGTCGCCAAGTCCCAGGGACCCGTCAACGTTTCACGTCAGACCATCAACTGTTCATCGGCAACCGACCGCTACGATCCAAAATCAGCCAGTCTGTCTTTCGCGTCTCTCAAATCCATCCATTTACCCATCTCGACGCTTCATCGCCCACGAGGTCCCCCGACGTTCTCTCACCACATCTAATCCGACATCTGCTCTCGTCATTTCCGTACTCATCTCCATCGGATACCCTGTCCTTGCTGCTTTTGCGACATAGCCCCTTCTGTGTTAAACCGCAAATCCATTTGTAGACAAGACCCTGGCGGCCTTGCTCAAAATGTCGTTCAACAACTCTCAAACCTTTTCTTCCAACCATGGCAACGCTATTGGTCTTCCAGGCATGGGCTACGGCAACCGCGGCAAAGCCACCGGCTTGAAGCGATTGAGCGTCGCGTCTCCACCAAAGCTGGGTGCTTTGAACGAGAATCAGGTCGACGATTCTGCCCCGACTCCACGCACCAGTCGCTCCTACCTCTTGGCTGGTTTGCGCACAGCTCCCAAGACTCCTTCCGGCGTCCCAGCCTCCGCTCCTTACAACCAGACCCAGCACGCCGGTCTTGACAACTCCCGCTATTCCTACCAGAATCAACAAGGCATGAATCAACAGCGCCACCAGCAGGCCCCGCAGACTTCCGTTGGCAATCACTTTCCTATGCAGCAGCAGCAATACGGCATCGCTCCAGGTCAGCAATTTTACGCTCTTCCCGAGCAGGTTTTGGCTCCCCCATCCCTCGAGATCGACGACAGCGTCGAGGATCCCCAGTTCGCAGCCATGTACCACAAGCAGCAGATGCTGGCTCTGCGCCAGCAAATGCTTCAACAGCAATTGGCAAACCTGACTGGCAACTTCTCCGCTGGCTTGAACCTCAACCAACAACATCGCCAGCAGATGTATCCCCAGACGCCCGTCACCCCTCAGCAAATGAACATGTACAACCAGCAGCTCATTCAGGGCATGCAGCCTGTTGTGCAGGAGGTCGCCGGTCATCCAGGTATCTACCTTGTCTACAACCCCCTGACAGGCCAGACCACATACGCCACAGACCCCAGCTCCCAAGAGGCACCCCAGCTTGCCAATTCGCCGCCTCCACCAACTCCAAGCCACAGTGCAACTGGCTTCGGAATGGATACTCCATCTTTCCGCGCCCAGGTCTCGCCCCCAGCAACCGAGCGCAACTCGTCGTTCCCATCGCGTAGCGTCTCTCCACCAAAGAAGACTCCATCGCCCCCAGCCAATGTCGAGCCACTTCCACCGCCATCCGCCAACGCCTTCCGACGCGGTCATCACAAGAAAGTGTCTTCGCTCGCTTTGAACAATTCTGCGATGATTACTGATGGACCAAAGTCTGCATACCTTCCTCGCACCGTCGGCATCCCTCCTACACCATTGACCGGCACATTTGGTCCTGGTCAAGGTCGTGCTGGTGAGCACGCTATGCGTCAACCACGGGGCCCTCCTTCGATTGAAGAGCTCAAGCAGAAGCCAACTACCAAGTTTGACGGCAGCAAGAATTTTGCCACCCGTCAACGTCGACAAGCGCTTAGCAGCCTTGTTCGTGCCGGCCTCGAGCGTCGCGTTCGTCCCGGAAGTGGAAGCAATGGCAGCATGACTCCTGTCTCTGAGACAGAGCTCACATTCTCTGTTCCATCCGACAACGATTCCGACAGCGGTCGAAGCTTGAGTGGAAAGCAGAGCATTGGAAGCCTGAGAGCTGCGGCACATGGAGCAATTGGCGGTGAGCGCAAGTCAATGAGCCCGGTCTCTTCAGACGATGGCAGGCCTTATGAGCAGCGCCGAACTCGCACGCCATTGCTCGCATTGGCCAATGCTGCTGAGAAGCGCAGGAGCGTCAACTACTAGGCATGCGTAGGCGCAGAGGGAATTAGACAGTGCAGGGCTTCCACTCGTCGAACGACTTATGACGACTCTTTCCACATTGCTTGATCGACAATACATTTTCTTTGAAACTGCATGCATCACAAAACTCGCCTCCTGTGTTCACCGCACTTGGCTCTGTACCAAACGGGATTGTCCTTTTAATCCACTTCTCGACTTTCGTTTTTGCAGGCACTGCCGGCATCTGGCCACTTCTCTCCATCGATTGGATTGAGTAGGATCTGAGCAGGCCTTTTACTTCGACACTTTGCGACATTCTATTGGATGATCGCTTTTTCCCTTGCTAGGCAATGTACTTTCAATTATGAAATTTGTAATGATGCGAAGATTATCATCATGCCTCTTCTGTAGGCTCGGCGGTGGCTGCGGCGGGCTTGGTCCCAATTCCTTTCCTTTGTGGAATGGCGCCTTTGTTTTTTCTCCTTGTTTGACTCTTTTACTCTCTATGGTGTTTGACTGGGATCTGGAATGGGCTAAGGGGATGATAAGGGTCGTCGACATTATACTTCTATTGTTGGTGTTGTGGGGAAACGGTCTCTCGGACGATATGTTCTGCTCTGTGAATCTCTTCCTTTTTCGGGAGGTTCTCAGTTGCGAGCTTTGCTGGAAATGCCGAAGTGTGGGGAGAGATGGGTGGATGGGGTTGAGTAGATGGATGAATGGTATTGAGGATGGGGTTGAGTAGTTGATACAGAGATATAATATGAGAATGCAGAGGTTTTACGACATCCCTAACCCCTTTCCTTCCGGTAATTTTCTGTAATCGGTTTGCTCGTTCATGTTGTTGCGACGGGAGCATTCCCCCTCCTTATTAATCCTCCTTGAATTCTATTTTCCCTGCGCATTAGCTGAAATCCCGTTGCACTTTGTTGGGCTGATGTGGAGAGGTGGGTGGAGGTGGTGTGGGGGACGGAGGGAGGAAGGGAGGGGGTTTGAAGCAGGGTACTGTAATTGGGTTGACAAGGTGACGAAGGAGAAAAGAGGGAATGGTTGTGATGAGACTGTGCGGTAGGTAGGTGGCAGTGATGAGCTTTTCCTCCGTTCTGTCCCACCTCACACCACCTATACAAATATCAACAAATGTCATTTTTGCTCCAATAAACGTGATTCTGATCGCATTTTCTTCCACTTATTCAGTATACTCTCGGAAATCGAACTGCCTCTTACCGCAACGCGCAGCAGCCTCGCTATCGTCGTCGCAAGATAGCAGACCCTACTATACTAACATAGGGATATAGTGTCCTCCCCGCCGGCTAAGAAGCCCTACCCGACCCTAGCGTAACCAACGGCGCTAACCATACTCGGCCCTAGGAGCCTAATACTCCTTTATAGGCCAACCTCTAGTATGCTGCAAGATAATAGAAGCGAGTAAATACTAATTATCTTCCTCCTCCTCAACTTAATCTAGGTACCCGCGTGCCTACTATAAACTCGGTTTTAGGGACTATTATAGGCCAATTTGAAGCTATTAAAAGGTAGACTATAAAGAAATATAAAGTCTAGTTTAGGTTTGCCCGCTATATCGACTCTTTTATCGCTAAAACTAAGGATCTAGAGGAGTACGCTACCGCTAGGGATCTAGAGGAAACTATCTCTAAATTTCTTACTATAGCCTTATATACCTCTATAGGAGGCGAGGTATTTGCCCCTATTTAGGTAAAGAGTAGCGTAGTATAATCCTCTACTACCTCTAAAGTAGTATCCTTCGCTAATATTATAAAAGAAGGACTTTAGAAACACCTAGAGCTATAAGGCTAGAACCGACCAAAAAGGCCCCTCCTCTCTATAAATAGTAGCTAAACTAGGAGTACTATAACTAGTATCTTAACCCAAAAAATAGACTACTAAATTCTTATTACGGTCTTAGAAGTAGTAAGGCTTAATCGACCCGAGCCCTTTATACTTAGATAGGTAATATACGAGAGGCTAGCTAGCTATATACTCGCTAGTATTCCGGCTATTATAAAAACTAGGACGGGCTAGGCTCTTACCCTAGCTAGTAATATAGTTCGTAACCTTTTATTTAGATAGAAAGGCATCGAAGTCCTCTGCCGTATAATAGACGCTATAGAAATTAGGAAACCCGAAATCTAGTATAACTACGCTATCCTAGGAGTCCCGTCCTTAATTAGGTCTCTCTACGGGAACTAGAATATCGAGTCTACCTCCCTTATTAGGGACGAGGTTATAGTACAAACTAATAAAGAGCTAGTTAGTATCCGACCCTCTAAGTACGGCCTAGACGTCTATACTAGTATCTATACTTAGATTATTTCCTTCCTTAAACTAGTCCGATCCTTCTCGCTTTTCGGCGTCAGCTAGCTATCCAAACTAATTATAAAGAAGCTAGCAATTACTAGATATAATCTAGGATACTAGGGCTACTATAACCTAGTAAAATATATACGAAATATACGCTACTCTAACTATAGCGTCTAGACGGACAAGTACGCCGGCCCTTCTAGGGTTAACTATACTATACTACCTTAATATACTAATTGCTATAGCCTAGTAGCGGCTAGATATATCGGGTACCCGGCTATACTAAAGAGATAGGATAGCAAGCTAATCAAGCTTATAAAGAAGTAGCTCGACGCTATTAGACGATATAGGACTAGATTCTTTATAGAGAAGTACTCTACCGCAGCCTTAGCTCCGTAGGAGGTAGCTAGCTAGCCTACCTAGGTATAAGTAGGTAGCTCCTCTACCTAGTAGTCTACCGGCTAGGTATAGAAAAGGAAAGGCGGCGCGCGAATTACTACCTACGAACGGGGAGAGATAGTCCCCCTCCTACCCTCCTCCTCCGCCTCCTTAATCTCTACTAGCAACTCTAAGACGACTTAGGATAGTACCCTATCTAGGGTAACTAGGCCTAGAGGAGTCAAGGTAGTAACAAAGCTAGGTATAAAGAGTATAGTATAGAGGGCTAATAGCGCAACCCCTAGCTCCTAAGAAAGCTTATAGGGGAGTACTAGTAGCGAGTCTATATAAGAAGAAATAGATATCGATAACTCTACCCCCTCCTCCTAATATTAGGGACGCCTAGGAGGTACCGCGGTATATACCGTAAACTGACGCCTAAGGATATACAAGTCTACTAGGCAAACGTTGGGAGATCCGCCGTCTTCTATACTACTATACTATAGCTAGCTTTTCTCGAGAAGATAGACGTATTATACGTTTAAGAACTATTTACCTTTACTAGTATAAGAATATAGAACTACCTAGCCTTTAACTACTACGCCCTAGTAGATACCTAGGAGGTAGATATAGGAATACTAGAGAACTCCTTTATAGATATTCGACCTCGAGTTATAACCTACGTTCGAAAGGGGGCCGGTCTACGTATACAATAGAGACGTCCTACTAATAGCCGGGACCTACTTTGGACGGAGGTTAACGGCTACCTTATTCTCAACGCCTATAGGCAACTATAGACTCCGGAGACAATCGAATACGTCTTATACCTTATACCCGTACCGAGGTATCTCGTAGGAGGCAACTTTAACTACTTATATAATATATTTAAGCTAGGGGTTCCGACCGGCCGGATAGGACAAAAGATAGTAGGTTAGGCAATTACTAGCGGTATAGACTTTATTAGAGAGCCTAGAGAATCTATATACCGCGTAGGATACGTCTTAGACCTTACCTTCTTAAATATCCCCTTCGCTATAACGATAGTTAGACCGGAACTATATAGTAGCTCTAACTACGAGACTTAGATTACGGTTATCCTAGAACGAGGCAATACCTCCCTAGAGCAATTCTACTATAAGGTACCCCAATTAGAACTCCCTCGGTTTGCGGGACTTGTCGAAATAGGAGTCGCTAGCCTAAGGAACCTATAGGAGATTAACTCCCTAGGAGAGATAGACGAATTCGTCTAGAAACTCTTAGGGATCTTCGACTTAGTAGTACGAACGGTAGGTAAGGAGAGTAGAGAAACCAGCGTATTAGTACTATAGTAGACCTAAGAATACTAAGAGGTATATAAAGGCCACCTCTAGTACCGCTCTAGTATTAGAGAAACCCTATTAGTAGCCTCCTAATACTTCTACTCTATTGTCCGAAAGGCAAAGGCGTAGTACTAGTAGAAACGGATCGACGGGGTCGAAACTAATAGCGATCTCTATAAGATTATCGGCTAGTATAAACTTGCCCCTAACCTGAAGGTACTACCTCTAACTATCGATAGCTAATAGATTGAGGGAACCCTAGACAAGGCTAAGGCGCTTAGAATAGTAGTTCTAGGACGCTTCGATTCCTCGGATAATCTAGAAGAGGATCCTCTATCTAGCTAGGAAGGCCGGGGGAACTTACTATAGGATATAATAGTCTCGCTTAAAGAGGTGGAGCGTAACTATATTAGGGTCTCTAGTACCTCCCTAGGAACGGATAGGGTTATAGTACGCCTCCTTACGGTAGTATAGCCCTCGGTGAAATATCTTATACACGGCCTCTATACTAAGTACCTAGAGAAATACTACTTTCTAGAATAATAGTACATAGTAGAGGTTGTAATACTACCGAAGGTAGAGAAGAAAGACAAGGTATCCCTAAGATTATAGCGGCCTATCGTACTCCTCTCTTGTATCTCGAAAGGATTCGAAAGGATTCTTGCACGCCGAATCGCCTAGATAGCTCTTATAAACTCAATCCTTAGCCCTTAGTATAGAGGGGCTCTCCCGAAGCGCTTCGTAATAGACCTTATTATAGCCTTTACCTACGATATCGAAGTAGTACTCGTAGCTCGTTAAGAAGTTACAATAGTTATAATAGATATAATAGGAGCTTTCGACGCCCTCCTACGGAGGCGTCTTCTTAAGCGTATAATAGGCTAGGGCTAGCCGTTAGACTACCTCCGTCTAATCGACTAATTCCTTACTAGATAGAAAGTATAAGTCCGACTTAAAGGTACTACTACGCCGATATACCTCGTTAACTACGGAATACCCTAGGGGTCGCTACTCTCTCTAGTACTATATATACTATACCTAGTAGAGCTTTTACTATAGGACCCGCAACTCCGCTTTGGATATACGGACGATATCTACCTATATAGAGCTAGTAAGAACCTAGATATAAACATCGAGCTCCTAATATAGGATATTACGGGTATTATAGTATAGGGGGACGAAAACCGAATTACCTTTACCCCTAAAAAGCTAGAGATAATTTATATTACTCGAAAACGCGGCACCTATAACCTACTAGTTAGGGTTAGCGATTTACTTACTATCTCTCTAGTCGAGATTACCCCAAGGGAGGCTGTAGGGAGTAAGGGGAGCCGACCTCTTAAGTAACCTAGACTCCGCTAGCTAGGGGTATAGTTTAATAGAAAGCTCTTATTCAAACGATATATTAGCGAACAAATAGTAAAGGTAAGGAAGGTCGTATACTATATTCGGAGCCTAGCGAGGACAAACTACGGCCCTCCCGCCTTAGTACTAAGAAAGGCGGTTATTACCTACGTCCTACTATTATTGATATATAGTACGGAGGCCTAGTACGGCGGACGCTTCAAGGCTAGTAACTAGACTCGAGTAGGTAGACGTATAGAAGTTTCCGTAAGACTCGGCTTATATACTAATATAATCGAGAAGACGATTATACTTATAGCTAGGGGAGTACTCCCGGTTTAGAGAACTATACCTACCCCGACTCTATTCTAGGACGCTAGCCTCCTATCCGCAATAGCTATCCTAGAGGAATCAAAGATCCGGTTCGCAAAGAGACTATAAATAGTAGATATAGCTTATCTACTTATTCGAAGGATCTAACCGGCGATAATCAAGAGGGGAAGGAACGCTAGATAAGTATAGAGGGCTATTACTAAGGTTCAACGACTCGGGATATTACTCCTATAGGTTCCTAGACCTCGTCTTATACTACCGTACTTTACCCTAGGTAGTAGGACCGACCCGACGGGCGGAGTAAGTAAGGAGTAGGTAGCGAAGGACTTCTAGGTATAGTAGAATACGCTACCTAATACCAACGTACTAGTATTCTCTAACGGCTTAGAGTAAGACAAAGACGGACGCCTAGTAGGGTACGGGTTTGCGGTATACTAAGGCAAGCGCCTAATTACTACTAGTTTAGGGTCGATCAACCCGCTCTCGCACGTTTTCGACGCGGAGGCGATTAGCGCGTAGAGGGGTCTCTAAAGAACGCTATATCTCCCTCTAGGAATCTCCTATAGGCTAATCTAGATATATATTAATAGCACGTCGGTTATCTAGTATATAAGGGGCGACGCCTTAGCCTCGTCCTAGTAGGCCTTCCTTAATATCTAAGGCCAAATAGAGATCCGAGATATTAAGCTACGCTAGTCGCCTAGATATATAGGTATCGAGGGCAATAAGATAGCCGATAAAATAGCTAATATTAGAGCGAACTAGCTCCCAAACGACGAGGGACTAGCGTCCCTACCGATAATAAGTAGTATAGGAACTATAGCCCGTCGCCTCCGCGCTTAAGCTTAGGAGGATTGGTAGTAGGAGAAGAGAAGGAAGCTTAGTAGTTACTATAGATAATAGGAGCTCGGGTATAATATTAAGAATCTACCTAAACTTAGGCTTAAGAGGGTAGTTCTCTATCGGCTACTTATAATTAGAACGGCGCACGGCGATTTTACGTAGTACTATAGGTTATTCCGCTACGACAAGGTAGAAGTTAAGTACTCTTATAGGCGCCTTAAAATACTAGAGTACCTAGTACTCTACTAAAAAGTCCGAAGAGCCTTTTATAGGTAGCTAAGGGAGATCCGGCCGATACTCCTGCCGTATACTAAAGAAGAAGCTAGGCCTATACTTTAGTAACTACTAGCTAGTCTAGAGCATTTTGTAGCCTTCCTAGGGGAGACGGAGTTCTACTCTAGAATCTATACGCGCTAGGACCGCCTTGGCGTGCCCTAGCTATAGCGAAGCTACGCCCTAATAGGACTACGCGACTACGAGCCCTAGAATAAACGCGACTACGATTTATATATAATCTATACTAGATACGTAGGTACGCGATACTAATACGCAACTTTGCGTATAAAAACGAAGCGATTCGACCTAGGAATAGATTTACTATTATAGAGAGACTAGTTATAGGTCCTAGTACTTATACGTAGTCTACGTACTTTCTCCTAACCTCTCTACTATATCTTTGGCGTAGTAGTTTCTAAGCCTAATTTACTATAGTTCAAACCTAGGTGATATTGAGAACCGACCCTTAGGGTATTAGATTACCTAGTATACTAGCCCTATATAGGAGGAAAAGGGTTGTTATATAGTATATAAACGCTAGAGTCTATACCTAACTTAGACTAGCGTACTAGATATATTAATTCTCCTAGCCTAGATAAGATATAGTCTACTATAGTTTAATCCTAGGTAGGGAACTCGTCTAGGTCGAGAGTCTACTAGGGTTTAAAAACCTAGGTAGGGTTAAGCTTTTTACTAGTCTAGAGTTTAACTTCTAGTAAGGACTATTATCTTTGCGATCTAAGAACCCTTTAGGCTATTCTACTCCTATATAGCGTATTATTTTTACGCCTTACCCTAGGATTAACTCCTCCTCTAGCGTATCCTCTTTACGCTAGGATATTCTTTTCGCGGTAAATCCTCTCTAATATACTAGCCCTATAGACTAGGACCTATTACCCGGCCCTTAGGACTTTATAGAAGAGAAAACCGCGAAAAATACTCTATTTCTACTAAGTCTACTTAAAAAGCTTAGCGCTACCGAGGCGAAAAATACGAGGATATACCTAGTATACCCTCTTTATTACTAAGTCCCCTAGAAAGTCTTGGCAATTCTAGAGACAAAAATAGAGGGGTAGAACCTACCCCTAAAATCCTAACTATAGATAGCTAAAAGTAGGCCCTTAGCTTCTCTAGAGGATATACCTACTAAGTCTCTTAGTAGTAAATAATTCGATAGCCTACCCAAGACCGTAGTCTTACGAGGGCTACTATACTAATTCCGCGGAGTCGTACGAACTATATCCCTAGAGTACTTAACTCTAGGGTAGGGCTTCTAACCTTGCCGGTATAGCGAGGCTTCTATACTCGTTTTACTTTTCTTTAGTATATTCTTAGGTATATCTTTCGGCGTTAGGGGTAATCTTACTTATATACCTTTATTTCTTTTCTTAGGCCTCGGCTATATATAATAGCCTACTAGGCGTCGAACTAATCTAGGAATACCCTCCTAGTTATAAATTTTGCGGGGCCCAGCAACCCCGAAACGGCTTACTATAGCTAATAATATAATACTAGAATACTCTTATCCTAAATAGCAGGGACGGGATCGGTCGTATCGCTACTAGATTACTAGTATACCCGCGTTTTCGCTTAAAATTACTTTCTTTCTATTATAGTATTACCCAATATAGAATAGCTTAGCACGTCCTCATGCCCCTTGGGAGGCTAACAGGGGGGCGGGCCTTTCGGCCACCCTTCGCCCGACGTTAAATACTATCAAATCAAATCAAATGTCCCACCTCACATGGATTACCGCAGACAGAAAGGTGGATACCTATGTAGCACTACATATGTATCTGCTTAGGTTCCTTGAGGTAGGCACCAATCCAAATGGCTTTGAGGTGTTGTCGTTGTGAAAAGACCGTAGGTTTTGACCGGGCCAGGTCGTGTTTTATTTGTGATGTGGACTTGTATTGCGAGGGCGATGGGCGATGGGCTTTGTGTCGGTTGATAGCTTGTGGTTTAGAGATTAGACGAGGCTGCCCTGTATTATGGGTACTTCGAATGGTCGCCGTTACTGGCTTGAGAGTATAGTTCTAAGAGCTTGGTCCTTGCGAACGGAGATCAGATGGAAACACGGACGTGATTGGAAAAACAAAAATCGATGGGAGCGGTATACCTGATTGAGGAAGCTTAGATTCAGGTCTAGAGGATACGAACGGGAGGCGTGTGGGATGATTTGGGTGAGGGATTGAGATGAGGAGAGTAGATCGATGGTGCAGTGATTTGTTGATGATAGTTGGCTTCACTAAAGATGGTACCTCCACGTCGCTCTCCCTTTTGAAATGTCGTTGTGTTGATGCTGATGGTCTTTTTGGCGTAGATGTACAAGTACTGGAGGAAGGGTGGCTTTAAAATGGATTCGATACATATTGATCATCATTACAAATCTGATTCTGTGGTATGAGGTTGTGGTCCTCTGGTGGTGCGTATCTTTTCTAGTCTTTCTTGAAGGGTTTCAATGACGTGGGCAGGCATTTCAGAGCGTAAATAGGTGATCTTTGGCCTTTGATCACAGACGTAGTTTGTATATCTGATTAGTGAATACGAGAGACAAGTTTAAGAGGCTTCGACTCGGAAGGCGTCGACGGGTATTGCTTTCTCGTAGGTAAATACTCCCCGTTGAATCTTACCTTGTGATTCTTAAGTGCCGAGCTGAAAGATTTCATGGTGTCGCTCCGGCATCGTGGTCTTGACTAAAAGCAAAAGACATCCATTCGCTTTTTCAAACAAGGACTGCGGATGACGAACGGTATAAAGCAACGGAGGGACACTTTGTTTTTGTTTTATTTACAGTCTGACCAGGAAACAATCTTATCGAGGACAGCTTTGTTGAGTCAGCATCAGAAAGATTAGCGACGTCCAACTGATCCGATATAAACCTGGGAAGACATCAACAGCTATAATGACATTCATCTGTTCCCTATATTTGGAGAGCAGATGGATTCCATCTACAACAACTCAAATGCCTTCAAGCAAGCCTCAGCAGTGACGGTAGCACTAGCAGGATTCGCTCCCGTCACAACCCTTCCATCGGTGATCGTGAATGCATCCCAAGGACCATCAGGGCTCACATACATGGCGCCCGAAGCAGCTGCCGAGGCCTCAATAGTAGCAACACCCCACTCTTTGATCTTCTCAACATGTCCCAAATCTTCCTCGCCCTTTGTTGTGAAGCCCGTGACTTTCTTGCCGTCGATGATGGATTTCTTGGTGGAGGAGTCGATGATGCCGGGGAAGATTGCGCCGCCATGGCAACTACAAACTATTAGCCCCAGAATTTGTAGGAAGAATAAAGAGTGTACTCACACAGCCGAGATGATCGCACCCTCCTTGTACATCTCACTAGCAATCTTCTGCAGCCCCGTCGCAGTCGGGTAATCAATCAAACTAGCATGTCCAGCACTGGCGAAGAAGATGCCATACTTCGACGGCGTCACATCAGCCGGTCTGAGCAAGTCATCAAGCTTCGCTCTGAATCCTGAATCGCGATTCTCCCAGGCAACCTTGTCCTCGCCTTTCAACCAGTCGCCTTGTAGACTCAACCAGTCGGGGACGTAGCTGCCATTCTCGCTGACGAAGTCGACTTTGAAGCCTGCGGCTGTGAAGACATTGTAAGGGTGTAGAGCTTCGGTGACGAAGAGACCGGTCACGTTGTCGCCGGGGTAGAGGACTGCTTTGGCGGAGGTGATTGCGATGAGGGCGCGCTTTGGTGGGGCCATTGCTTTGATTGTGAGTTTGAATTTTTCTGGAATCCGATATGTGAATAGATGATGAGAGAGATGTTGGTGTGAAAGATGATTGTTGTCAAAGACAGGGAGCTCGAGAGATTTATTGAACTTGGTGGGATGAGTTGGAGAACCTCAGGTTACCGATGACGCATCCTTTCGAGCTAGAGCTTCGAAGCGTTGGTGGGTCATTTCGCACCTGCAGTTCCCTGCAAATGTTGGCTTGAAAGGCCAATCATGTAAGCCTTGTCGCTGACCAATAATCTCCGGGATGCAGTCCGAAAGATTGGAAATCGAGGTGGACGATGCCCGATTCGGTAATTTAGTTTGAAAGAGGAAGTCTCCGTGATCAAGGTGTAGGATGGGTTTGACGTCGTGTGCAAGAGGCGTTCGGCTCTCTATACAATTTTCCTGTTTCAGCCTAGTCACCGGTGCAGGGTCTCGATCCGTCCAACGTCGGTCCCGCGAGGCTGAGGTTCACGAGGCTGACGCAACGATTGCGATTTAAAATAGACCAGTCTTTGAGATGACACTGTCACTCTGTAGCAGCAAACACCTCGCGCTTCTTCTTTTCCCGGGGATATTCTCGTGGTTTTCGGGGCGTAGTATTCCACTTGTGACCCTTGCTCTTCAGATGCGTCTCCCATGTCGCTGGAGTAACACAGACCACTCCACCACAAGCTTCGCACACTTTCTTTTCCCACAAATCAGGTCGTTGGCTCAGATCCTCAGATTTCGGTGCGAGCATTTCTTTGGCTGCTTGACACAAAGACATGGGATCGGGCAGAGACTCTTCAGCCAGGAATTTGCGGGCGAGCTCTACACCTGGGTCTGCCACTGTCTTATGCCATTCTTTGAAATTCGATCCGTCCAGGAGGAAGGTCGTGTTCGATGCCCCAGCATTATGAATAGAATTAAGAAGTTTGATTCTAATCCATCGGATTTGCCGTTTGGAATATTGACGTGTGGCTGCTTGTGTTCGTTCAATACCAAGCTGTTTTAGCTTTTCGAGGTCGACGTCTGATACAGTCCCAGATTTCAATCCTTCTCGATACTGCTCGAACTCTTTGTATCCGATGGAGACCCAGATGCCGCGAGTGCGGTCGATGACTTCACCATCGGCTTCATGTTCGAGGAGAAACCTATCCAATGTCTTGACTTCCTCTAGTAGTCCAGACTTGACCATGTCAAGCACTCTTGCATCGAGGCGATCCTTGAGCTTGTCTGCTGCTGCATGAACCCATAGGACCAGTGTAGGCTCGATCAGAGAAGAAGAGTTCTCGAGGAGGTCATCTGACACAGCCCCAGTGTCTAATCCTTTGGATATCCTCTGGTCTGCGTATATCTGTGAAGCAGGTTTTCCAGTCTTGAGGCATATCTCCAGAGATCGCTGTATCTTCCGTCTGTCATTGGGATGCCATCTGTCCGCAATGATTGGATCAAGTTCTTTGAGTTTAGCCAGAATGATCTCTGTCGGTCCCTGGAGAATTGGAAACTCTTCCCCGTGACAAGTCTCTGTTTGTTCCATGATTTGATCTTCAAACAGCAGCGCTTGTTCATAATAGTGAGTACCACCAACTAATATGGGAAGTTTTCCTCTGGCTCGAATGTCATGGATGGTCTCACGAGCTTTGCTCACGAACTGACCTACCGCCCAAGTTGGTTCATCGATCCCAATACAGCCGAGGAGGTGATGGGGGATCCCATTCCGTTCGTTCTCGGGCATTTTGTTCGTGATGATGGGAAGTCCTTCGTACAACTGCATCGCGTCCCCATTGATGATCTCGCCATTGAACCGAGTCGCGATTTCAACAGCAAGCTATCTCTTTCATTAGTAGTCACCTCCTTGAAAAGGATTTGGATACGCACTTGTGACTTTCCTGTCCCTGTTGCGCCAACAACCGCAATCAGCGGCAACCTCTTGGGCGGCTTCACAGCCAGCGAAACCATACTTCTCCTCCAAACCCATCCAAACGTGTTCATTCAAATGCGCAAAGTATTGGACGGCAAAAATTGTGAACGTGGCGGCATTTGAACTTTTTGCAGTGCCGAAGTGATGTCGCATGAGTCCTTTGACAACTCTGACATGTAGAAAGTTTGAATAGTGTGGGCATCATCGACTACACTGGCACTATATAATGTGGAAACAATCCACCACAAAGGCTCGAAGCCTTAACACAATACTACGCCTACGAGGAAAATGGCAAGGGAACAGTCACCACCCTCGATTGAGACCAAGAGTCTAAGCTACGCATTTCCAGACGGTTCAAGTGGACTGCAAGATGTTACGCTCCATCTGCCTCCAGGAAGTAGAGCGCTATTGATTGGAGGTATGTCAACAATTTCCCTCGCAATATTTAGCTATGGGAGAATTCATCCAAGCTCACTGTATATCATAGCAAACGGCGCAGGTAAAACAACACTCCTCCGTCTCCTCTCCGGAAAACGCATGTCCCCCGCCGGCACCGTCCTTGTAGCGAACGTCGACCCCTTCAAAGATGGCCTCGAAGGCGTCACATACCTCGGTCTCGAATGGGTCCTCAACCCCATCGTTCGCACAGATATGGGTGTGATTGAGCTCCTCGCTTCCGTTGGCGGCAATTTCTACTCCGAGAGAAGAGATGAATTGGTGCAGATTTTGGATATCGATGTTAATTGGCGCATGCATGCGGTTTCGGATGGAGAGAGGAGGAGAGTACAACTTGCCATGGGGTTGTTGAGGCCATGGAGGGTGCTGTTATTGGATGAGATCACGGTTGATCTTGATCTGCTTTCTCGCTCCAACTTTTTGGCGTTTTTGAAGAAAGAGACGGAAAGCCGCGAGTGCACCATTGTTTATGCAACGCATATCCTGGACAACCTGGCGGAATGGCCGACTCATCTCGTGCACATGAGCTTGGGCAAGGTCAAGAAATGGGGTAGCATGAAGGATTTCAATGTCGAGGCGGGGCAGGTCGGACAAACAGGCAATAGTAGATTGGGGGAGCTGGTCTTGACGTGGCTACAAGAAGATCTTGTCGAGAGAGGGCCTAGGAATGGAAGAGCCGGAGAGGGCAAAACGTACGAGTCTATGGAGGGAATTGCTGGTTACGGCCACGAGGGCAAGAAGACTGGATGAGTGGGGTTCAAGAGGGCGGAAGATTCAACAAGATCATGCATCCTTCAACTGGATATGCATGCGAGAAGTGAAGACCGCTTTAACGCGATATAGGAGATCGCAGCGGCATCGATCAGTGACGAAGCAAATCAAGCTACACCTGCCAGGATCAAGACGCTGCTTAACGCAGTAGGAAGAGAAGAATGCTCAACGGAGCACAGAAAGACTCGATCAACCGAGATCAGCAGGGCCTGAGGATGGAAGAAAATCAAGAAATAGCAGATAAGTGCCTCGAGAATCAAACTACTTGTATCGCAGGTCCGGCAGCATCAGAAATAGCCCGTAACTGCTACCAACATGTGTTTATGAATTTGTTCTTGATCACTGTCACCCTCTTCGTCTCAATTCGTCTCAGGGTGAAGCTATGCAAGATGCTTCGGCTCCTCCCAAGCTGATCATCTAATGCATAAAAGGCTTGATGAGCGAAGATATCAGGATTCGAAGTTGTTGTCACAATGAGCGAGGAGATGCGAGGAGATAATTGTTGAATTTAAGCCATGACCAACGTCTCGTGGATGGAGAGAAAGAGTGTCGTTGGTAGAGCAACCTTCTGGGCATGTCCGTTCATTCTTGTCTTGTATATGTACTTGACTAGTCGTTTTTCAGTAATGCTGACATATCCAGGTTAAAAATGGAGGAAATGCCGGGACCAACTGCGGCATCGGTTTGGTTCCGAACGACACTCGGTCCGAACGCACTCCGAGTCCTCTCCCGTCACAGCCGAGTTCGACGCCTCTCAAAAAGCGGAGGCGGGTTCAACACTGCTGACATGCCCATCATTATATTATAGTTTGCTCATCTTTCTCTGTTTCAGAACCACCCAAATTTTCTATATTGCGGAGGTGAAAAGGCTATTGCAGAGCTCCTGTTCCTGTTTATAGGCTCGGACGTCCGGGGAGACAGGTTTCAGCCGAGGTCTCCGCTGAGATATATCTCGCAGTATAGGTAGCAGCATCGTCTCCAGCTAAGGCTAGATCCTGAAACACTTTTTTCCTCCCAGCGTCCAACAAAGAGTGAGACTCTCACGACAAACTCAATCTCAAGATGACTGGGAACAAGATGTCTATCAAGATGCGTACTCGATCTTTGCTATCTCGTCCCGTCAACATGTGCTTCGTTTCAATCGATCCAGAATTGGGACGGAGACAAGTCCAGCGCTTTCTTCACACATACACAATCCATTCTCAGTCAATGAACGCGAGCCAATTTGTGCTTTGTGCATCACCCAAACGGAATCCAGGTTGTTCAAGTTAACCCTATAACATCGCTTAAAAACCCTAAACTACCTTATAATAACTTCACATGTCCTTCAGATTCATCTTACTCCGTCGGTGAATCTCGTCTAAATAAACATAAATAGACAGAAACTGGTGGGGGCCCTATCAGATGTGCGGGCGAGCTCTTACATTTATTTGAAAAAGACAATGAAAAAAAAATCCTGGGAATCACCCGTGCCGGTGCACAAAGCACGATGCAACAGCCGCTGGTATCTACACCCTCCTTCGCTGGTCTCGAGCTCATCCAAGCAATCTATCCATATTGGTTCCGTCCATGCGACTTTGAAAGAGCCAGAGATCGGGTGTGGAGAATTAAATACTATTATTAGGAACCATCTCACCTGTGCGCGAAAACGTGCAACTACTACAGAGCCGAGGAATGGGAATAAGATTGGGTGAATATATCAGGGCTTCTAAGGTGCCATACTAAATAAAAGAGCCGTCGAAACCCCTTTCGTTGATATAACTAAACATTTTCAAAGGTCAGCAATCTGAATCAGCCGAATAAGACCCAACATCACTCGCTTCCTCCAGTCAACGGATATCCTGAAAAGACTCGCCTTCCTTGCGCTACCTCACCAAATAAACCCTCAAAATGTTGTTCTCCCAATCCCTCCTCATAATAGGAGCCTTCCTCACCACCAGCACGCTCGGCCTCGCCCTTCAACCCCGAGACACCACCGACATGAAACCCCCACCGGCCAAGAATGGTGGTAACGGCGCTGCTGTTCCTCATGGCACGTACAAATTCTGCTACGCAATCCAAGTCACCCTATCACCACAACAAAACACCAAATTCACCGCTGCAGAAAAAGTCAAACACATCAAAATGGTCTTGGAGTCGGCAGACACTGGCGGCTCGAAAGTATGTGGCAAAGAGAGTATCAATGCTGGTGCGAATCCAGGCACGGGAACTATCATCAAGGCATTCATGACCAAGCAACAAACGGGAAATCGTGGCTGTCATGAGAAGAACGGTAAGGGGAAGTGTGAGCTCGGTGAGTCATTGACTATGAGCCAGAAAGATGCTGGGGATTGTGGGTCTTGTACGAATTGATGTGAGAGCGGTTTGGGTATTTGGGGGACAAGTGGATCCGGAAAATCGTATGGCAACCGGGAAACTCACCTGGATAGATACGTACTATATTGTGATAACAATTGACATCGTTCAAGTGGCTGAAACATATCCACGCTCCATAAACCGTTCGACGCCGATTGTATCATCATTTGTTGACTTTTGAGACCCAAGTTTTCTGCAATCGTAACTTGACATCGTTGGTTGCCATTGTGAACGGGCTTGAAAACCCCGCCTGCAGTAGCGATCGGAGAGTTTCTCTATCCAAAAGCATCACTCATGTTGATTTCTTTGCTACTTGCATAATCATTCATAGTCTCTGTCAACGAATGTTCGAACAAAAGAACCTTCTATGGTATGAGGCGAGCCTCGTGGCTTTGGTCTCTAGAAAGGGTAACTTGTTGCAAAGTCCAAGCTCTTTGGTGAAGTGGCTCCCGCTGAATACTGACAACTGGCAGGAAAACAAAGCTACAGTCATCACATAGGCATTCGTGTATGCTTGTTGCATCATGGCCATGTCCCTTTCTTCATCTTCTTTTCAATCTTGAATGATGCCGAGAGCATCCAGAAGCTCTCGTAACGCTGATTGCGTCTCTCAAGGTTCCGGGCAACTCAGCGATCACTGTGTTGTCGAGAACAAGACCTAGGGTATCAATATTCAGAGACTGAGCGTGAATACAGACGTGCTGTGGGCGTGATGTCTCTTGGCTGGCCCAACGAGACCAGTGGCTTCACACCGCTTCAATCTGAAACTTCCCACGTCGTGAGTACTTGATACATACGGCTTTGGTTGAAGTTATTGATGAGGTAGGAAAGTTGAAGGAGGCGAAGATCGGGTGCGCGGTCTGCCTGGAATATTTGAGACCGACAGGCGCGTTTCTCAGAACAGCAAATGCATATCCTAAGTAGCTTCTCCAGACCAAGTTATATTCCATGAGACCATCGACGTCCACTCACCCGCTAGCCATCCATTCGACTTACAATGGGCCAATCGCACTCATCGAGCCCTCTACGACCGCCATGATCCTCCCCTCTCTCCGCCGCTTCTACAGCACCCCTATCAAACCAAAAGCCAATTTAAATCCAAACCCCTTCGCCCTAGGCAGACCTGTCAGCAAACGACAACCAAAGCCAGCCGCTCGTACACCAGATCCTCCGAGAAATCCTAAAAGTTCCACTGATGGAGAGATCGCGCGACCCAACCTCTCTCCTCTCTCCAAAAAAATACAGCAATGGCGGAGAGATCTGAGCGACCGGAAGGGCGCAGACGGGTTGGCTGAAGTTGGGGTTGAAAATGGGCATGACTGGACATTCAACTCGATTCTTCAGATCCTCCGTCAATGCGCCTTATACAGCCTTGGCATCTTTGTTGTTGGTCATTTGTTCATTACGCATGTTTTCGACCTGCAGGCAACATTAGGAGCATCTATGCTTCCCACACTATACTACGAAGGGGATTGGGTTCTGATCAACAAACTGTATAGAAGAGGCAAGGGTGTACAGGTTGGAGATCTCGTTGAGGCGAAAAATCCTCTCCGCGCGGATGGAAGGGTGCTCAAGAGGGTTATTGGCATGCCGGGCGATTTTGTGGTCGCTCATACGACAGATACTGATGGGATGATGTTACAGGTACGTTTGTTTCCACTTGCTTTGAGTAGTGGACATGAAGCTGATTAGCATATCGAGTAGGTTCCGCGAGGTCACTGCTTCCTTGCTGGAGACAACCAGTGCCAGTCCAGAGACTCTCGGCTCTATGGGCCTGTTCCACTTGCTTTGATAACTGGGAAGGTGTCTTACAGGGTATTGCCGTTGTGGAGAACAGGACCATTGGAGAACACGTTAAAACCGGTTGATGAGAGGGAGCTGGATGGTAGTATATGAGGCATGGTTCCCTTGAAAGATTGCATGTTGATCAACTTCTACAATCGCAATCTTCGCAACAAGGTTTGCTCATTCGTCGCCCTGCGGTCCTATATTACTGAAGACAGATTTGCATCACCACTGCAGACAGGGAATAGTAGCGTCATTGGACAGTCGCCCAGACAAAACAAGTCCTGCCGACAGTGCACATTGAGCTTGCAAATCATGTCGAACAGTTCAGCCTTCCCGGCCGAGAAGTAACATCGATAAATTCCTAGCAACGAGTGACAAGATAAGTCAACGGGGAGTTGACGACATTGAAAAACGTGATCGAGACGAGCGACGCTATCATCGTGGGACTCTGTGTCACAACGAACTCGTCCCAGACCGATATCGACTAGCACCGACTCGTTCGTCTTCATCTCCTACCTCGTGAGCTCCGAGATGAGATGCGTCGCCCCGTCCTCCTTGCGAGGAAGAATGGAAGGAGTTTGAATGGCCGGCTTCTTGGTTTCAAACTTTCTCACCTCCGATGTGATTGATCTGATTGTGGTGGGAGTAGTATGGGGGAAAGGCGCGTCAGTCTTACCATCGTTTTGACCGGATTTTCCGATCACGAACTAGGTTATTAAAGCAGTCCTTCCAACTTGAAAACTTAAAATACACGCCAAACGACTGGTCTCTCACTTGGGTCTACATCGATGGCAATGACGTGTTACCTGTATACTATCGATTGTCTACGCTGAAACTCGAGGTCACGGAAAGGAGCGGAAAAGACGTTGAACGTCGTTAGAACCACTGACAAGCGGAACCTAACTGACGAAGTCGTTCCAGTATTTCACCGATCTCCAGCTCACGATAACAACTTCTTGCAACCAGCGACATCAATAAATCATCAACCATGGCTTTCTTGGGTCAATCAAAGCTCGAACAGCTGCCTCAACATGTACAGCGGACCCTTGCTGAATACACTTCCCACGAGCTTCTCCAATTGCGGGATGCTCTCACGTAAGTAATGTCTGTTGGCTCAATTAGGAACAAGTGATCACTAAACCTACCATCCAGGTATCCTTCTCTCGAGCGACTCTCGCGTTCACGAGAAGCGAGAGATGAAATCCATCGTCTCAACACCGTTGCTCAACCCGTGCTGTCTTCACCGACAACCAAGCGAGCACTTCAATCCCACGATCCTGACTCCCCAAACTCAATCATGCGCATGCGTATCTCTAAACTCAACGACATCCAGAGTCAGTGCCAATTGGACCATGAATGCCGCGCCACTTTGACGTGCACGTCACTTCTCGGAAACGGCAACAACTGGTTCGATCCCGGTTCAGACTACAGAAAGGCGATATCAAAATCGAAGATCCGGAGTCTGCGACTGAACATCATCTTCTATCCCACAAATGCGCAAAACAACGATCCATTCTTTTCACCCGCGGCAAAGCTACGACAGATCTTTGGAGTGTTCAGGACCTTTGACAGCGCACCCCTGATACGGGTATATGTCGCATTCATACAGTCGAAGGATCTGGGCGGTTATACGTACAGGAAAGATGCTTTTCAATTTCCTACCACGAATCAAAGGATGGTGCGGGAAGCTTTGGTCGAGACGCGGAAAATGATTGAGGAAGAACATATCAACATAGGTCTGGAAAGTAATGGCGATATCCTTCTCGAAGGAAAAAACTCCATCACGTTGCAGAATGATTCCTTGGAAAGTGGTAGATATCCACCGCCATACAGTCAATTCTGAAGCAGAAGTAGACAGGTAGCGTTAACCGCAGCAGGCCCGCAAGACTGTCATCAGTCCCACAAACAAACGACTTGGGCTCGCGATTGTAGGTAGCAATGTACCAATAAAAACAGGATAAATACAAAAGAACATTCTAGTTCTCTGTCAACTAGTTCCGGGACGGGCGATAATTACTCCATCCCTCAAAGTATAGAATCGGTATAATTATCCAGAATACATGTACAGATTCTATAAGACGGGATGACAAAAAAAATCAATCATTCCGTCATCCCATCCACATATCCATACCCTCGAAAAAGGATCAAAAATAACAAGTCCATCGTGAACTTACCTCTGCCAAACAAACTATCCCCTTACAACATCAACTTACTCATACTCCAAGAAATCTACACCGACCTAACCCCAACCGAAAATCACAAAGAAAGGCAGGTCATCACCTTTGAAAGCACCAGAGAGCCACAGGTAAATCGTGCATCTCGTGAATCAAGAGAGCACGCATATCCTCTCATATTCAAGCATCTTTTTGTCTCGAAGGCTGATGATACAGTTGGTTTTTATACACTTCTCCTGTTCCCTCCCATCTCATCCTCTCACTTCCATTCCCTCTCCTAACCTCCATCATTCCAGCCTAGCAATCATGCATGCCATTTGTTTTGGATTGCATATCAACTGTCCATCCCAGCATTTCCTCTTAATTTCCATTTTCGTGTCATCTCACATAAAACAGTTACAAGATGCATATGTCAAGCACCGCGCCAATCTCATGCAGCCATGCAACCCAAATAAACAAGAACGAAGAAAACACCCGCTAAAGCCATGCCAAAAAGTGCGTTCACAACCATCTCACTCACTCCGCTCGCTGCATCCCTGCAATCCTAAGCAGTGACCGTAGCAGCGATAGCGCTCTCAACCTCCATAGCAATCCTTTTCGGAACTTTCTCCACGTCCGTCTCCTCAAGCGCCTGTTCAACCTCGCCAGAAGCATCTTGCCTTTCCTCACTTGCAGTCCTCTCACTCGTCCCATTCTTCTCTCCCTCCCCACTAGTCGCAGGTTCGCCAGCCAAAAACTCCTCCCACCCCTTGACCGGATCCGTAGCACTAGAATCCTCCCACATCTCGAAGCCTGGTAAATCCAAAACACCTCCGAAGTCATCCATTCCTTCCCCAAAATCTTCTCCATCCATCCCAGTAGTAAAATCGCCACTGTGGAAGATAGGAGGACTACTCGGAAGTGGGTATCCTCCATTGGCATCATTATTGAAATTCATATTTCCCAAATCACCACCAAAAAGTTTACCGGGACTCCATCCAAGGTTTTTGCCGGGCGAGCTGCGAATAGCTTCGTTCAACAGTTGGTTGAGGGAAGCCGAAATTGGCGTGAGTTGTTGCTCGAAGTTCGTCATGCGTCCGCCGGAAGTTCCAAGTCCAGAGTACCTAGGACTCTTCCGGATGCCGCCAGAAGATCGTGTTGGCGTCTCAAGCAGGTGGCTCGTCCTCGATCGCTTGGATCCGTTTCCATTCCCAGTCCGCGGCGTTCGGACTTTGATAGGTGTCGGCGTCTTAAACATCTTCTGAATCGTCTTCTCAGTCCTCGGCGTCATAGGAATAGGCGTTCCACTGAGGAGTGTATCATCGAAAAGATGAGCAAAGTCGTCATCTTCACCCTCGGCAAGTGGAGGCATATTCTCCTTGTCCACCTCATCATCATGGGATCTCACAGTAGTAGCACCCGCATTGCTGTTTCTTGAAGTAGGATCGATGTTGGTACTCTTATGGACATTCTTCGGCGGTGTCTTCCTCGTGACTTTCTGTTGTTGCTTTTGCGGCCGAGACGATGGCGTAGGTGTCACATCTCCGCTCTTCCCGGCCTCAGGAGGGTCAGCTAAGGATTTGAACTCACCGTCCTTCCTCGGACTGGGGAAAAGCAATCGCCGCGTCGGGTTTGGAGACTCTTCTGGTATCTCGATAGGACTCGTGGCACTCCCCAAGTTCCTTGCCGGACTTGATGTTATAGCCTTCTCCAGTGCCATCTCCAGCTCGTCCGCATCCCAAGCATCACCTCCACTCTGTGTTACCACCGGCGGCGCGAATTGATGCTGCTCTGGGGAGGGAATCTGCTGAGGCGCCTGATTAGCACCAGAGGTGGGCGGTCTAGAAACATGGGGTGTTGGGGCCATCGGGCCCTCACTCGGTAAAAAAGGGTCCGTGTAATCTGGCATGGTCGAGAATCGCCTTGTTACATTTGAAGGAGGCCCGTCAAAGTCCGAGCTGGGTCCAACAGCATCACTTGTGAATGGATTAGGCTGTCGTTTCCTGGTCTTCTCCTTCTTTCTGATCGGTTTGAATGTAGGGTCCCATCTCTCCTGCGGACGATGAACAGCCCATTTGCGGATGTAATCGCCACATGCTGTTACGCGTCAGTCTCGATCTATTCAAGAAACTACAGCGAAGCTGTCAATCCATGCCGCTCCCCAACCGACAACTCAAATCAGGTTGACCTTTCAAACTGGAGACCGGTATCGCTTAACTTCTGGCGATTCCCTAGACGAGTCTCGCCAGAAATCCAGCAATATCGATCTCCGATCGAAGAACCCTCTCAGAAAGACAACTTTGCCTTTGAGATGGGAAAAACGTAACTGGGATCAATCCACGCCGCTGACAAAAAGGCAACAACAAAACTTACGATTGCAGAAAGTAAACTGCTGATAGATATTCGCGCTCTTCTCCTCAGGTGTCAAACGAGAAAATTGCTTGTAAACCCGGTACTTGATCGTATTGCCTTTTTCGTCCCTGATGAGCGGCTCGATTAAATGAACGCCAATTGTCTTTTTGTTGTAGTATTCAGCTCCGTCACCATCACAGGTGCGTACCCAGTAGGGCCTCCAGGTAGGTGTCTTGATCTCGCCACAGTTGACACAATACTTGACTGGCGCTCCAGTCTGCACGGCCTCGACCAATCTCGGATCAGGCGCTTTTATCCGCTCAGCCGTGAATCTGGAAGATTCGAGCCTGTTGAAGCTCGTGGGCCCATCAGACTCAACATCTGATGAGTCAGCGCCAGAAGTCCACGTCTGAGCTCTCGCCATGGTCCTTTTGACTCCTTGTTGTGGAGCCTGTCCTTGCTGGAAGTTAGGATTCAAAGGCGGCAGGGTAATTGTAGAGGTTCTTGCATGTTCATGTTGCTCTTGAGGTCCGCAAGATGGGGCTGGTGCTTCAGAGGTATACTTAGAAATCGCGGGTGGCTGCATGGCATTAGTGTTGTCCATTTGAGCCTCGATTGACTCGACTGGGTTATTGGGGGAAGGCGCATCAGGTTGGAAAGGTGTCAAAGATGGATTTCGAGATGTAGGGGCCGTATTATTTCTTTGCAGCTGAGACCGGCCAATATGAGGCTGTACTAATCGCGGTGTTGGCGATGATGGTGGAAGATTGGGATCAATTGATCTGCGACCCACGGAACACGCTGCTCTTCTTTGTGATACCTCATCGACACGCGAGGGTTGTATGACAGGCTTCTCTCCATTGGGCCCCGTCTCGAGTGGCATGAATTGAATTTGACCGTTACTGTGAGCTCGTCGGTTGTTAGCGAATCGTGGTGCTCTCAAATTGGGCTGTTCTGAGGGGGCGTCGTTGTAGAAATCACTTTGAAACCCCGAGTCTGTAGGGAGAGGCAGTTCAGGTAGGCCAGGGCTAGAAGGAGGAAAGGCGTCTTCGATAGGAGTATACTCTGGTGGTGATGATGGAAGGTTCGGGCTGGGTGAGCTAAAATGGCTTGATTGTGCATCTTCATCATGGGAATAGATACCAGAATCAGTGCGCATCATGTTCGGGTCCATCTGAGGTCGATTCGTATAGCTCGCTGAAGATTCTCGTCGCAGATTGCTCGCTCGGTTTTGCGTCAGAGGCCGACCGCCTCGCTTTTCGCCAGGCTGTGGCGTGGGCGCGCGAGGAATCATATCATTACTGGCGGAAGAGTTTCCAGCAATGGATCCGGGTCGAAATCCTCGAATAGATGCGGAAGTGCTGACTGCGACACGCAATGAGTCTGCTGTGCTGCCGAATGATCCTCGTCCGTTCCAGTCTGCCTGCTGAAGGCGAGCACGTTTTGGTGCGGGACCTTCCTCGAAACCTTGGTCATCCGCCAAGAAAGAGTTCTGCTGCTGCTGCTGCTGTGGTGGCTGTTGTTGTCCATGCATGCTGAGTCGAGAATTTGGCCTCGAACCATCGAAGGCAGGTTGAGGTGCCGAGTAGGAGTGATGACTGAGAGCAGGACTTGCCGCACGACTGTTGAAATGACCCATGGAGAGCATGTCGTCATCTGGCTCGAACTTGGGCGTTAGCATGTCGTGCAATTGATCCACTCCACCAGTTCCAGCTCTTGCCAACTGGCCACGTCCCCTATTCGATGATCCATAATTCAATTGTGGATCATCCATCATGTTCGGGAGTGAGATCGCCTGTAAGAACGAGTCCCAAGCGTTGTTGTCGAAGCCATCGGGCATGACAACGCTCGGATTGCGATACATTGCCATGTTCTGCAAGAACTCATTCTTCGAGCGTGTCGGGACAGGAACCAATTTGAGTTTGACCTCCAGCGTCTCCTTTATACCATTGGACGAGAAGAGACCTAAAATATTCTTGCAAACGCGTCCGGTGATCATGGTTTGAGACTGGCTGGCTGGGGCGCTAGGAGTTGGCGAAGCGGAGGCAAGGACCCAGGATAGCATGCCCTGGCCAACGAGAGGGGTCTCATATTCCGAGTAATCATATGCGTAGACGGTGTAATCGTGTTCGAGCTTGGCAATTAGTTCGGGACTGCATGAAATCTTGGATTAGCCGCTATTTAGTAGGGAAAGTCCAAGAGCCTACCTCGAGGCGACGATAGCCTGTATGCAGATCTTGAGCTCCATGATACCAATTTCAGTTTCATCGACGGCCACGACGGGAACAAGCAAAGCATTGGGCAACCTAGCCAAGCAATTCGTCTTATTATCGTCGTCAAACGTGTAGAGAACCTTGACTACTCGACGATTAGTTTCTGTGCCTACCGTTTCTGCCTGGAGTGACCCTACCTCGCATCATTCGCTTTGGTATATCAGATTCGGATCCGTCACCATCTTGTGGAGCTGGACTGCCATTGTGAGTCTCAAACGGAGCCGGCGACTGGCTGTCTGTTGACATGATAGACGGCTGGTTTGAAGCCCAGAGAGAGAGACGAGGGGCGTCTGTTATAGACGGTAATGGTCTAGCACACGAAGTTATCTATTTCTCTCCACCATGGCATGAGAAAGTGAAGGAACTTCAAGCCGTCGTGTCGGAAAGGCCGCGGTAACGAAGGCTGGATAGTCGTGTTCCTGGCGCGCCGCGTTGAAAAGCGACTGTCGAGGGAATCGAGGCGAAGAAGTGAGGCAGGCGAAAAAGGAGTGGTGTTCGGTATTTGTACGCGTCGATTCTACGTGTGGGAGGTGTTATCGGTGGTCGTAGTGAGGAGGGATTGTCGGCTTGTTGAGATGATGAAGTGCCAAACGCCAAACTCTCGGGAGAAGCTTTGGTATAAGTTAAATGCGCGTCTCTCATTGGTCAGCCTTGAGCAAGCTTCACGTGATCTGAGCCTAGCGAGATAGCAACGCGATGGACGTGTTTTTCGCACCGGACTTTCGAGGGGATGCCTCTTTATATACTGTTCCAGAGGATTCAGGCTGTTATATCACGTTTCCTTGTCCAACGAGCCAACCACGACACGAGGGCTCCAGAACGTACCACAGGCTGCAACCCTCCAACGAAGACCGTTCCTTCAAAAAGCATCTTCTGCTCAACAACAATATCGATGATTATTTGGCAATTTCGGTTTTAGAATATCTAGAGATTTATCGATAATGTCATGGGTTAAGTAGAGCTCAATGCGGAAGCCAGTGCTACGATGCTCAGAAGGCTTTCGGAGCGCTGAAGAGGGAGGCGAGTTTGAAGCAACAAAGGAGCACTCGAGTATCCAACAGTCATCAATTGTGGAGAGTAGGAAATGCCTTGCTGAGCCGTGTAAGTCGCCACAACGGAAGCTGAAAGACGCCGAGTGTTAAAGGTCATCATCTCTGACCCGCCATTATGGCCGGATCTCTGTGTTGCAAAATCGATCAAAGTCTGCTGATCTAATCTGCCACGATATCTGAGGTGCTTTCGATTCATGTCGATCTAGGAGTACTGCATCTACCACCTGCCATCTCTCCATCGAAGGTTCAAAAGATGGCTCTCGAGAGCCAGACTACAATAACAGTACTTTTGCGATTTTCTTACCTCGGTCCCAGTTTTTCAAGCGCCCTCACTCCTTGTTCCTCCCACTCCTGCTTCGTTATCCACATGTCATGTTTATCCGCCATAATGTTGGCGAGAACAGCTCCCCCAAGGAAAACCATATGCCTCCTGCGTGGTGGATCCTCAATTCGAACCTTGAATTTCTGTGTCATCATTAGCAAAACGCTTCCGCAGTTTGGATGAGCACTCCATACGTTGAGTCTCTCTGGGTCGCCTTTCAGCACTTTCGTCAGCCACAGCTGCTTCAGCTCCTTCTCCAATCGACTTGGAAGACCTGGGTACATGCTGCTTCCACCTGACAATACAATCGCTTTGTACAGACTGCTCCTCACATCCACATCCGCTGCTTGAATAGTGTTGAACAAGAACTCTGCAATGCCAGGCTGCTCCACATCCACCAAATGAGGCTGGAATAAGCATTCCGGTGCCTCGAATCTCTCGCTTCCAACTCTTATTACTCGTCCGTCGGGAAGTGTGTATGACTCGACAAGCACAGTTGTATCCTCGCTGAGTCGTTGATCCAGTTCCAGGTCGTATGAGACATAGCAAAGCTTCTCCTTGATCTGTCGAACGGTCTCGAAGTCCGCCGTTCGGTTCAGCGCGTATCCTCGTCGGAGCAATAGCGCGATCAAATTCCTTGTGACATCTCTTCCGGCAACGTCCAATCGCCGCGTCAAATGGTTGAGCACTGTGCTTTCGTAAACTGGCACAATATGCGTGACACCGTCGCCAGAATCTACCACAACCCCAGAACTGAGCCCTTGTGCATAGAGCGCCAGCACGGCCTGAATTGCTACATAGACACCTCCGAAATTGTAGCGCTCGAACATGACTTCGCACATTTGCTCGCGGTTCTTGAGAGGGTTCATAGGTGGTTCGGTGAGGAGGATTTTGCGACCGGTAGGATCAACCTTCATTTTTTCGAAGAAAGTGTAGTCCCATAGATGTCGCATGTCGTCCCATCGCTTGACTATACCATTCTCCATCTATGGGTGGTCGTCAGCCATTGCTTTGTTGGTGTCCGTCTGCTAAGGATTTACGCACAGGATATGTGATTTGCAGCATTGATCTTGCGTCAGCAGCGTCCTGTCCGCACATCAAGTCCTTGACCACAATGTCTCCCGTCTGTTCTTCAGATCGCAGTATAGGTCGGCCGACGATGGAGGGATATTGGAAGTCGGGGAAGTTCTATGCATCCCGTTAGCTTAATTACGCCTCTCTGAAGCTCTATTGATCATAGTGATAACATACCTGTCCGGCATAACCGGCCTTGAGGAAACCGGTACCTCCATCGAGGACTGTGTGAGCTTCGTTAGCAGGGGGTTCTGGGGATGGAGAGGTTGGGTAGGCCAATGAGTGTTGGGGCGAGACTGTCCATACCAATAGGCGCCTCGGTCGACATCCTGTGAGAAGTTCCGTCGAATCGAGAAGGCAGTATATACGGTGAGAAGATGCGCAATGCTGTTTGAGGCTCCAGCACTTGTGCAGCGGTGATGGTTCGTCGTCAGCCCCCGAGTCGAGTGGCTCAGCCAGTGGGGGGCATTGTGGCGTCTCAATCAAGCCCAAAGAGGAAATCAGTCATAACAAAGAGATCGAGACGTGGATCCTCAGCATTTTGATGAGAAGCAATTGAAAGGTTTGCAAATTCAGTCATCATCAGATGCATTCTGGAGAGATAATATTGCATGGAGGTTTGGATTATGATTTCGAATGCATTTTTGGTCCAAGAACTGATCGAGATATTCACAATTGACCGTACGAAGTCATTTTAATCGATTGTGGATCTCCAATTCTTCTACGCGGGTGCAAGAGAGATGATTTTAGCCCGGCTTTATCCTACAGAGTACGTACGATCATGAGTTTCGAGACTGGGGTCGTCAAATAAAAGCTACCAACGATGGCCCATAAGGTCACTCAGACTCCTCAAAGTCCGCTGCGCCTAATCGCTTAACAATGCACCTCGATCAAATTTCGCATTCTCCGGTCCCACAAACGGCTCCATCCAACGTCGACACCAAACAACATCGCCCTCTTTTGGATCCATGATTGCGGCGAAGTGTGTGCACTCATTCACGGTCGGATACATGCCCATCCACTTCTGCAAATCCTCGATAGTAACACAATCTTCCTTACGGCTCCCCTTGCGTCGTAGTGTCGAGGTTGTCCTCCATCTGTTCTCCAGACAACTCTTGCGATCGATGGATTCATCGAGTATATCGTCCGTGTCGTTGCTTTGTGAGGAGTTTGTACTGCCGGATGTTAAACTAATGTCTCTTTCGCAAGCTTGGTCGTGGTTGGTGACGGTAACGAAATTGCAGGCCGACCGAATTTGAGCAGTGTTGAGGTCCTTTTCGAGGATCGTTGTTACATCGCCATCACAAGCAGTTATGTAGCATGCCGTGGTTGTGGTTGATGGAAGTCGTGATGCAAATTCTTCCAGCGTCGGTAATATCTTGCCCTCTCTGGGTATTATATACTCCCGCAGCCTCGAGGCAATTGATGGCCTGAATCCCATTAGCACGGAAAGATGATTTCCATAGTACTTGACATTCGCCCATATGGAGTCCGAATTATTGTGACATCCACGAAAGTTTAGTGAGAGACTGAAATCAGGTCTGACGCCAGTCAAAATTCCCACGAAGCCGACATATCCCACACTCCTGGCCACAACCTCACCATGTGGGCTTTTCACATATTCGAACTGCACAACGACTTTTCTGAGAGCCGCCATGCCCCAGTCCAAAGTCCGGAAATGGAACATCCTTTTATCATCACCATTGCTTACTGACATGCCACCGCTCGTACATCCCATAAAAAGATCCAACAAGGTATTAAAGGCGACCAAGAGGTACATCTCCACCCCAACCGCTTTGCTGATGCCCCTGAGCTCCTCAGTTTGTTCATCAGAGTGGACATGTCTCAGGAAGATTTTGGCAAGCCATTTTACAGTAGCAATCGAGACAGCAAGATTCAGGCTTTCGGCCACCTCATCGAAAAGCCCAATTAGATCAACGAGGTTGTCTTTGAAATCCGTAGCAACATCGACGTATCGTTCCACCGGAGAGAGGGAAAGGTCAATGGTGTAGACCGGCGGTGTATCAGAAAGCGGATCATTGACAAGGCCTGGTCGCTGGACAGGGTCTTTTTTCAGATAACCTTCGCGTGAATTGCTTCCTGATACCAAGGGTGGCTGATGATTGGTACCATCATTTTGGGGGATATTTGGGACAGCGGCGAGTCGCGCACTGCGACGAAAGATAGGTGGCATAGCGGTGGTGGGGTCAAGATGGCTGAAGAAGGTGTGTCTGTTAGGGTGAGGATATGCCAAAGAAGACTTGAGCTTTATTCCGGTGAGCTTAGTCGGGGGTGCCTGGAAAGTGAGTGCCAACGATGACAGGCCATGGCCGACGGTAGATTTGAAGATTCCCGTTGAAGAGCCGGCTGGGACGAAGTCTAAAGCCAGTTCCGACGTCTGTTATGAGGATTGTCGTCGCGGCGACCTGGATCAAATTGCAGATGGCTTTGAGGTCCTTGAACCCTGGCGCCTCTGATTGGTCCGACCTGTCATGGGTGCACTGCTACTGTCACATGATAAAGGGAGATTGTGTACTCAGGTTCACACTATGAACCTCCAAGTACTATGCTCGCTCCTAGATTGATCCTCCATTGATAGGGATTAAGAGTCAATACAACAATGAGCTTACAAAAGCGTATGCAAACGAACCATTTAGGCTCTTGGGATTCTAGATCTTCTAGAAAGGATTCGCCTGTATGAATAAGTAGCGATAAGCTTTTACATAGGCAGTGCCCACATCAAGAGTGAGAGGTGTCCTAGAAATCAGAAACTCGTTCCGGTAGCATGAATCGCCCAAGAACACCAGCAAGGCGAATACTATATCCATGGTATCTCAACTCTCAAATGTGTCCCTCCCAATAGCAAGTACAACAACCAGACTCGCTACAACGAGGGCGCCTGCAATTCCCGCAACAAGTATTATGCTCCCTCGACTCGCGGGGAACTTGCCTCGAACGATATAATGCTGGCTCTCAAAATATCGATGAAACCCAATGAACAATATGACGATCGAAATGGCAATGAAGGTAGATCCCAGTGGTTTTCCAACGTGACGTAGTCTTGATTCTTTCCCACCACCAACAATGGACGTGTTCAGGCGGAAGAGTTGTGTGATTGCGATACCGATCGAAGCAAAGGAGAGGGAGGTTCGAAGCCAGGCAAGGAAGGTTCGTTCTAAGCAACATATCAGAAGCAGTATTTGAAACTGTCGTGTGACGAGTGTGAGCATACCTAGGGCAAGATGATCTCGCGCAACGCTGCCTTTATTCTCCAACTCTACACTCCCATACCTCTCAACCTGCTTCTTCCACCATGTCTCCGGCTCTTTCTTTTGAGCTTGTCGAGGAGGAATAAGACTCCTCCTCCTCACCGGCGATCCCGATTCTCTCGAAGGGTCGACCTCGTTCGACGCCCTCATAACAGGACTCCTGGTGCGAGAGTTTGTCTTCAAAATGGGTATTAACGTCCCTGGGCTGGGTCCAGTAGAATATCCCCTCCTCGGCCCACCAACCTCACTCCCAAGAATACTCGTCTCCTCATCCGCACTATCAGCCTCCTCTTGCCGTCGTCTTCTCGAAAACTCTCCATCTCTAGCCATCGGATGCGCTTCCTGGATGTACTCGGAAAAGGAAATGCTCTTCTTCGAATTGGATGTCGAGGAGGAATGCGGAGGTTCGGTTTTGACCCCGGACTCGTGATTCCCCTGCTGCTCCGTACCTGAGGTAGAGTATGACGCATTGGCATTTTGAAGGCTTGATGCAGAATTTGCTTGTTCGTTCGGCGGCCGCTCTGCGGCCATGGTAAACTTAGATATATTGATGCGGAAACAGCAAATCATTGTCGCAATCGTTAGGCTGGTTTGCGTGCTCCGCCCGGGCTGACGGGACCCTTGGTGACCAAGATCTTCAAGTTCAATTGCATCTGTAGCGTCGATCTCTCTTGACGAATCACAGTAGGTTCACGTGTCTGGTCGACGATTGGGAGATGCAGTGGGCGTCTACTACTGTGGTTGCCAGCATATTAGTTGTTAGCGTAAGATTGTTTGCAAGGGCCTTAATATATCCGTTCTCAATTCTACCCGACAATTTTTGCGGGTAGTACTTATTCTAGCACGCGTATTTATCAGAACTTCAATTTGCACAGGGTTTTTTATAGTCCCACGCTAACAACTAATATGCTGGCAACCACTGTAGTAGTGGCACGGATTTTGATCTCTAGATAGACGACAACAGAAAGCAGCGATAGATATACCTGAAAGATCAGATATTCCAAGACCGATCTCAGAATGTTATATGAGGTGTACACTGCCAGGTATTAGATGAAGATCACGTGCTTTCGCGTAGCTGTGTTTGGCGTTCCGGCCTAGGCGAGCTAGGTAAACCTCTACCTTCATTCAGGTTTACTTCATCAACCTCAATTGACTTTTCAACACATTACGCTCGCTTTGAAAGTTGTCACTCTGGCTAGTGGCCATGTAAATCCATCGTTATCAATACAAGACATCGCTCCTACATCCAGTATTTATCCTATAACGACCTGCACGATCCTGTTTCACGCGTTAACTTGATTAACAGCATGGCTATTGATCCGGATATCCCAGGTCTTGAAGTCGAGATTCTGGTTGACAAACAAGCCGTCAAAGAGTTCGAAGAGCCGGTCGTCGAGGATAATGGCGACGGAGCATTCGAGGAGCTCTCAGTTTCCTCCGCAGACGATGTTATCCTCACCACACCCAAAGCAAAGAAGGTCACCAAGTACATTGAAGCGACACCAGGTGCGAATTTTGCAATCCGCCTCCGCATCAAGCCTGGGTTTGAGTACATAGCCAACGACCTCATGTTCTATATTAACGTTGATGGAACTGTATCACGAGCCAGGATTCTGTTCAAAGAGGATCATGCAATGGGAAGAGATTTGCACATTGGAGACGTTACGTTTTTGCGAAATGAATAGCCTATCAGGAGACCATTCATGTTCTCGAAGCTCGAAACCGGTATGCATAGTGCCATACTGTGGGAACAGTCTTGCTAATTTTTCGAAGACGATAGCTATGTCAACTTAAATTCGGCTTCTGGCCAAGCTCTCGTTAGGGAAGTGTCGAGACTGGGACAGATCACGTGCAAAGTATCTAGGGTCGCTGTAAGCCGCAAGCGAATTGTCAAAGGTCTACGTGAACGTCGAAAAGTAGACACAGAAATCGATGCGGCTAGTGTTCCAGAGAAGGCGCTGAAGGGTCGTTCACTTTTCCTGCCGGACCGAGTGCGTTCTCTGCTGCAGCTTTTGACATTACATACTGAAGTTCTTAAGGCTAGGTACTGCTAAGCCCAATCGAATAGCTTCTTGGCACACGAAATTCACCAAGAAGAACATAGACAGCGAACAGGAGCCATTGGCCGCTTTTGCCTTTCAATATCGCTCCATGGGTATGTACAATGTCTGAGCTCATTCTGTCAATTGTGCCGTACTGACATCTGAAAGAGGATCTATACAAAGGATGGATCGTGCCTCGTCCTGCTGAGAAGTTGATGGATGAGATGACACCAGAGGAATTACGCAATTACGCTGCAAGATTGAAATCAGATCTGGAGAAACAAGAGCGCATCAATATGCGACGCGTCCAGAATGCTAGAGGGAGCAACGTCACTGTGGCCATCAAACGAGATCTCAACGGAGAGAATGAAGGCATACGCCTAGAAAGTGCAGATACTTCCAAGCGTCGTCGCATCACCACCGAGGTACCGGAGATTGACCTGACTGGAGATTCGGACTAGAGGCACGGCCTTGTCTCTGTATTGCAAAGACTTGCTTTACATAACGTTTGCGGACATGGGAAACCTTTATGATCATGGGCAGCTTCACTATAACACCCGCGGCCTGAGCGTATTTACATGAAAATCTTGGGAATAGGTGATATTTTGATGACCGCGACTAAGGTCATCATGGTAAACATGACATGGAAAGGATGACTGCGACGCCCATTGCTTATCAAATTATTGAGTCTTCATAGGTAGTGGACCGAAAACCAAATTCAGGACGTTTTATTCTGATAGCACGCTTGACCTCTAAATTGACGTCCCTCCGAAATCCGCTTTCCAGTTTGAGATCGATCTCGCCAAATTTCTGGCAATCTTTTCTTCAGCTTTGCGAGGACCTCAGCTTTGCAAGAGATCACTCTGTGACAAGCGAGGCCGGCAGAAGGACGTACATCGTTTGCGGCGCCCGTGTGACATTGCGTCGAGAGCTATCAGATATTCTACAGTTGTGAGATGGGACCATCAGAACCGCTTAGGATGGGTATGCAGAGTGGTGAGCCTACAATATCCGATCACGGTCCATCAGACCCTCATCATCAGAGAGTCTACACTCAACTTCATCAATCTCTCCTCACCAGAATACTTCGCTCGAAGCCGTGGTTCCACCTCTCTACCATTCCCACACCCCAACAACACGATGTTGACAACCTACCCACCACCATGTCAACAATTCCTGATCAAAACAAACACCATGCCTCCTCACCCACCTGGCCGACGATTCGATGCCCGTCTATTATCCTCAGTCTTCACTTCTAGGCCTAGTGTTGCGGACGAAGTGAAGGCGTCCGCCCTTCATCTCAGATCTCAGATCTCAGATCTGAACAGCAAAACAGCCAAGCCCGGGTCACGTTCAACGACAATACCATTGCTGTCCTCATCCTCCCTAATGGAAGACTTCTTTTCATGTTCCAGGTAAGCTCTACCACTTTTCTACAACAACAATCTCACACTCGTTACGCATTTTCACTCGCTTCGTTTTTTTCATCATCGAGTTGCTGCCCAATGGAGGGTAACTGGACTTACCCAGTCACTGGTACCATTGATGAAAGTCACACCAAGTCGCTCTTCGATCGGTATCGTAGTGAGAGTGATGAGTGGTTGGTAACGGACCCGGAGGTGAGAGTACACTTTAATTCTGAAATCAACACCATACTGACATCGAAGAAGACAATTATCAAGTCTGTGAAGACGACGGCGAGTACTGTGTTGACGAGTCCATACACACCATCATCCTGGACTGAAAGAGCTTGTGAATTGATCAAGCTTGGTCATCCGGATCTGGCTGCTTTCGATGCCTTCATGGCGATTGTGCTCTGCGAGAGACCAGACATTGCTGTTCATGAGCAGATTGAAGCGCCGAAGAGAGAATTCGGAAGAGGGAGACGCAAACAACAACTTCGTACGCTCCCGACGAAAACTCTGGAAGACCAAAGCCAAGATGCCAAGCTCGTTCTCGCTACAGCACTTTTTTTCGCGAATTCATTCCACGAATGTAACGAAACCTTGGAAAACTGCAATGATGGCGAAAAAGCTCAGAGGCTGAAAGACTTTGCTCAGAAAGGATTGGATCGAGAGCGGAAATTCCACTTGCGAAACGGTCTTTCACCAGCAGAAGCGGACGCGGAACTGCGCACAGGCACTGTTCGGTGCACAGTCTACCCATGGACAAGAAAAGATTTTCTGCACCGAACTGAAGAGATAATGACGCCGTTGAAACAAGGCGTAGAGCGAGAATCAAAAAGTTCGTGCGCGATCAAGCGATCGAGAACGATTCGAAACCCCGGCACGAACGAAGGTCCAAACGACGTGTGGGGACTGTTTTCTCGACAGGACACTGCAGCAGGAAAGTCGCTCTTCAAGAGCAGTACCGCTTTCGTTGCCTGCAGTCAAGAACACCGTTGTTCCGCTTGTGGCAATGATTCCACGACCGAAGGTATCCAACTCCCCTGCTGTTCGACCGCGAAAGAACTAGTCCAAACAAATCTTCTGCAAAAAATCATCGCGTCAGCATATCAACATAGTCAATCTCAAGGTCAGCACCCTCTCTCCTACTCCTTGATAAGGAGCCTCACCATCGCCCGCGGCACGAACGAAGCCGTCGAATTTTCCCTCAAAAAGGACATCATCATCCCCATGAATATTCTTGTTAAGCTCGGAATCGACATCTTCGACACACCGCACTTTGAAGCCTGGGTCTTGCAAACTATCCAAGCTCGCCTGAGAGCAAATACCTGGGAGAACAAAGAAGGCGGCATCGAGTTCTTAGGGTTGAGTCCGCCTTTCTCGCTTTTCAATCATTCTTGCAGGCCGAATGTGGAGTGGGTCTTCGGAAAGGATGGAACGACTATTGAAATCAAGACGTTGAGGCCGATTCGAGCGGGGGATGAACTATATATATCTTATCTCCAGAGCTGGGATTTAGTTCTTGGAAGAATTGAGAGGAAGAAGAAGCTGGTACACTGGTTTCCGGAGTGTCAGTGCCTAAAGTGCAAGGAAGAAGAAGAGGAAGAGATGATGAGGGTTGGAGCCAAGCGTATTCGGCAGCCGCAGAAGAAACGTCCACGGATTGTGATGCCGACTGTCGAAAGGAAGCCCATTCAACTTCCAAGTCCAGAGCCCGAGGCCGAGTCCGAGTCCGAGTCCGAGGAGGAACTGCTCGCTATACTAGCCATAGTCAAAGTAGATGACGAAAATGATCTCGACTTTGACAATGAAGGGGTCTCAGATGCGGAAAGTGGGTACGAGAGTGGCACGCCGAAATTGGGGAAGAAGCGCCGTCGGAATTGATTCAGTTGGTCGTTGGGAGATGAAGGTCCTACATGGACGAATGTATATGATTGTTGGGGCAACGTTTTTGGTGGGAATGAATTGAACCAAGGTATTGGTATCTTCTAACGTAACTTTTTTCACATCAAGGATGTGCGCTGTTTGGAATTAGGCATGAACGGATACGCAATAGTGGAACACTCACAGTAGCTTGCAATGCCTTGTGACTTGCAATTGAAGTACCGGGAACAGTATATCATATGTTCCTCCTGGTCCTCGCCAGCACAGTGCGTTCCTTGCACTACCTGCCCGCGACCATCCATGTTCGCAGAAGCCAAATAATCATACTCACCACCCAAACTACCCACCTCACCAATTATCAAAATTCCCAAATCCACCCGTTTTGACCTTCTTCTTCACAGGCTCCACCTCCTCCTCCTCCCACATCCCCACAATCTCATCCTCCTCGCCTCCCTTCTTCGCTTCCAACGCCGCCTTCAAATATTTCCCCACGCCCACACTGCCCGTCTGCTCCACCTTGCCATCAGCTCTAATTCTCTTGCCAGTCCAAGTCGTCTTATCGTCTTCCGTTCCACCTGCCTTCCTAACCTCTTCCTTCTGCCTTTCCGACCTGTCATTCGCAGCCCTCTGTTTCTGAAACTCCTCAAACGGATCTACAAACACCACCACGTCTTCCATTTTGATGTCAGACAGGGGTCGATCTTTATCATCCGTCTCCACATTCTCCAATTTAGTCAGAACATCAAGTCCACCCACTACTCGCCCAAATATTGTATGTTTCAAATCCAAATGTTTTGCTGCGCGATATGTAATGAAGAATTGACTCGAATTCGTGTTCTTGCCTTTGTTGGCCATACTCAACGTTCCCCTAGTATCATGCTTGAGCGGTCCCTCAAACTCATCCTCAAAATTCTTGCCCCAGCAAGAAGTACCACCTCGACCTGTGCCAGAGGGATCCCCACCTTGAATCATAAAATTCCGGATGTTGCGGTGGAAAACGAGATTACGGTAATATCCCTTCTTTGCCAGTTGTACGAAATTCCAAACAGCCTTTGGTGCGAATTCCGGATACAGTTCTATATTCAGAGAACCGTGGTTCGTCTGCATTCTTGCATATCCTTTGATTTTTATACGTTTGAGTTTCAGCATGTATTCTTCGTCTGTGAGGAGTGCGAGTTCGTTTGAGGTTTCGGGTGTTAGACCTGTGGATGTGAAGGACATTGCTGCTTTGCCGGAGGTGTACTGCGCCGCGTTATATGGTGTTTTCTTCGTTTGTATTGAGGGTGCGGTTCTCTTCTGTGTTGTCAATGATTTGTTATTTCCTGATCGGGCGTCGTTGGCTGCTTTTTCGCGTTCTGCTCTTGCCCTTGCTACTGCCTCTTTTGCTTTGATGATTTTTGCTGAGCTGCCGAGAGCTGATGTGTTCATGTTTGCTGCTGGGTCGTCTCTTTCTGCTTCTTGCTCTGGTGTCAATGTGCTCACTCCTTCTTTGAGATATTTGAACGAGCTTAGATCTCTCGACTCTAGACTCTGAGGGTCCTGGATTGTGATGATATCCTTCCGACTGAACTCTTGATCCGTCACCAAATCTTGCCAATTCTTCGCCTTAATATTCAACCTCTCAACCGTATCCCAAGCAAACACATTCCCAGTGTTACCCAGTGCCACGATATGCGTGTTATCCGTGAAGACCTTGTAAGTGACTGGATCCACGTATTCGCCATCATCGTTTTTCGCAAAGCTTAACTTGATCAGTTCCGAGCTCTTCAAAGGTTCGCCGTTGACTGGATTCGTGCCGTGTTTCTTTAGCCAGGGGAGGACATTTGTGAGGTCGAATATAGAGCCGGCTGGAGTACAGACTGGGTGGCTGAAGGGTTGGAGACTGAGGGCACAATAGTTGTAGGGTAACCGTTTGAAGGATGCGCCGTCGACTTTAGACTTGCTGGAGGCTCCTGCGCCAGAGCTGGCACCAAAGCTGTCGCCAGAAGCCCATTCAGAGTGCGTGATGTAGAGTTTGTCGGTTCCTAGAGGGGAAGCTTTAGCATCCCGATCGTTACGCGACACTATGGGGGAGTTGAATCTTACCTTTGCCCATGGTTGTTATGTGAGTTGTGACATCCCAGTTGCGAACAGAGTTGGAACTCGCGATCTTTGAAATTTACGCTAAACGTATTATGTCATAATTACTCGGCCCGCCGACACGTTTTCCCACGTTGTCCAAAAATAGATTGCCAAATCGAGCAGAAGGCCAACTTCAAGCCTTACGATCTCCAAGATTTGGACTGGTACGATTGATGCAAAAAGAAAGAGAGGAAAGACAGTTTTGTAGAACGGGTTCAACAACATGAGGTAGAACCCAATGTAGTGGCCAAATAAGAGAAAGGCTCATGGTGGTTCTCATTCCTATGGTTGAACCTGCTTCATTCTTCAAGAAGCAAAAAGAAATCCAACATAGAGAAGGAGAGAAAATGTAATGCGACGCCCGCAGGATTCTTGTGCATGTTAGTAAGCGAAGGCAAGAAGTGGAGGAGGTGTTCATACCGAACCTGCGCTCCCGAAGCTATTGCTGTTAGTACCGGAAATCAGAAAAACCTCAGGTCATGAGTTGACGTACGAATTTGATATCTAATTGCAGTATCCCGCGTTCGAGTCAAACACGTTAACCACTCCGTCAGAGCGCCGGACTGTAATTCCAGAAAGCGGTCATGTTCATACGGATAGAGCGCTATGTGAGAGGGGGTTAAAAGATGGTATGATTGCGGGTTTGATCTTGCAGCTAGACCGTTCGCAGTCATGTAACAATATGTTTTCGCGGTTTCCCTTCCTCTCGACAATTCAATCCCCTTTTCACCTTTATGGAACCAGACACCTCCAAAACTGTGCCAAACTAAGTTGTCGAGAGTCTACCCATCCTCCGACATTGAAAGCTCGATCTTTGAATCATTCGTATGCTGGCGAGGCGACAGCCAGCATTCAGACAGCCAGGAAATTCTCCGCGGAGAATAATAACGACAACAAAATCCTTTGGATCAACAGAAACCTTTTTGTAAACAAGTGCAAACAAGTGTAATTGACAAGCTTCCCAACGAAATCTTGCTCAAAGCTTCATCTTCTCCAAGGGAGAGATCATGATCGTGGTATCATCGATCTCTTCGTCATCAACACTCTCTTCGAAACAAATCTCAACGGCATTGCAAAACCGAATATAAAATCTCATTCAGCGACAGCCATCCGTCACAACATGCCAAAGAGAAGGTATTCCTAATCCGTCATATCACAGCACAAGATGGTGAGTTTTCTCCTTCATGATTTCTACAATCTGTTAATAAGATGACACCGAACCCGACCAGCTCACTCGATCAATCGTCGCAGGTGCAAAAACCAAGTCAGCGGGGAAAGCAACGGCTTTTCTGACGCAAGTTAATTTGAAAGGTACGATGAACAACCACAGACACTGACAAACCCAGGGCACGCAATCGAAGAATCAGAACCCGCGTTTCCAACACCGTCAAGTCAGGAACTAACCTTCCAGAATTGTTTTTATGAGGTATTGTTGATGTCGGAATCCACTATCCGATTTCTTATACGCTAGGGCAAGTAGTATGTCGACGGGTTCAGGGACAGAAGTAAGAAGATATTAAAGTTACAAGGGCTTGTAAAGTTTGCTTAAGCAAAAGAATTCTCAATGGCTTAAGATAAATGCATCGAGGAACTCCGATCCCCTTCGGGTCTGATTGAATGATTATACATGGGAGAGCCAGAGTCAAAAAGGTGCAGGTGTCACAAGCGTATCAAGCTTATTGATGAATGTACCATTAGTAACCAACCTGCGATATAGGTACACAGAATCTAAGCAGCAAAAATCATTCGGAACATGGCCATGTTGCCGCCAGCAGCAGCATTGCTGTCCAAGTGTTAGCATAGATTTCGTCAGTCTGCGCGAAGAGGAGGAACTTACCCTCCTTTGGCCTTCGAGTAGCTGGACTCCATGACAACCTGATCACCCTTCTTCACACTGACGGGAGCGCAAGCTTTCATACCAACAATCGAGGTGCCCTCGTATGTAGCAGAAGAGTCGCAAGTGTAGTAGGCCTTCGCACGATTGGAAGCCGCGGTGCTTTCACCTGCGTGCCAGAACCACATCTTCATGTAGATACCGCTGTCATCTAGATTTCGAGGGTCAGCTGAAGCCTCCTAAGGTGTGAGATTGAGCTTACGCAAATGGCCCTTTCCGTACAAGAACTCTCCATCCTCTTCCCACCTCATGACACCACTCGCACTTACTCCATCAGCCTTGGGCATCACGGTGGCTGAGACAAGAGCGGATCGGACGTTCTTTCCAACATTACCAGGGATGTACTCGAGCTCGTAGTTGAGCTTGACAGCTTGCGGCTTCTGACTTTTATTGACGAGAACGACTTGGGTGGAGAATGATGTTGTCGATTTCATCTGGTATCCTGTGATCAAGGTCTTGGGCTGTTCGGGGCTGTAGTACATGAAAGGGCTGTTGCCATTATCGCCACCGGCACCAACGAAACCACCGGCCATGGCCAGATTGAAGCCTCCTTGTGCTTTGAGTGGAAATTCGAGTCTCGGGCCATTGGTCAAAATGTGGTGGTTGTACACGACCTTCTCGTCCACGGGACTGTCATCAGCGGCGTTGGTCAAATGGATCTGGCCTTCAAGAACAGTACAGTCGCCGCACAGGTCGCTACCGCGGATGGTTATGGTTTCGCCATTACCCATACCACGAACCGCGTTTCCTCCTGCGGCCAAGCTAAACGCTAAGTGCCGTCAGTGTCTATTTGCTCCACTGTAGCGAAAGTCTGCTTACTCTTTGAGAGAGTGAAAAGTTTGCGCACAGCACCAGGTTTCCCGGATTTTGCCTCGAGTTGCTCTTTAGGGGCGTTTGCGACGACGCCTGCTGCGGCCAGCGGCAATACTGGGAGAAGAGCAAGGAACTTCATGATGACTAGTGAAAGAGTGTATTGAAGGGAGGATGGAACGTAAAACGTCTTCGCGGGAGACGATGCTGGAAACAAATGGACACGGCTAATGTATATAGGTGCGCGGCGCTTTCCTCCCTGCCGCATCTTGCTTGTTCATTTAAGCTCGTTATCGTTGCCTCACGGACCATAGCTTTGATGTGAAAGTAGGTATGACATGGAGAATTTGAATGCGAAGCTTCAATCTGGGTAGATTGGAACTTGCAAGAGGTTGTCGTGCTGGGAACGGAGCGCGTCTGTACTTGAAACATTTCCAGGGCTGTACTAGGGTATTGACCAAGAAGGTGGCCGAGGTGACCCGTATTTCGTTTATTCTAGCCCTATGTTTCGTCAACAGTCAAAGGCCCGAGCTGGGTATGTATCGCCGACCACCGCCTCATCAGCGATTAAATAGTATGTATAGGGGCAACTGTGACCATCGACAGACCACGTGACAACTCTGTCGAGTGTCCGTCTTCCGACCTTGAGGTTGATGAGCGACGAGGGATCCAGGGTCTTCTTCTGGTGAGTCACTCAAGGAACATCGTCCCAGCGATGAGAACAATGATCGCCATGAGATTTTTAACATATGTTTGTACCTTTGTCTCGATTGCAGGGCTAATCGTGCCAGTGTGTTTTGTTTTCCAGGCACGAGAAACGAGGCCCGGCTGTTCCATGCGGAAATGTTTGCAAAGTCGTTTGAAATGTAAGATATCCATGCTGAGATACATGCGTCTGGATCATAGAAGGTCTTCAATCTTGTAACTGCTGCTCGTGGATGATGAACACCTTGGTTTCCTGGGATCGCTTCGTCAAAACATGCCTGGACCATTTGACTTATCTGCATTATCCACCTTCTACACAAATGGAGATGGCAGACAGCAGAAAGAATGTCCAGAAGGTCACAGTCGTTAGCATCATCATCCGGAGAGCACGCGACACGGTAACAAAATGCGCACTTTACTCACCATTGTCCTTGTAGCTGCGTGGCCTAGAAGCGTGACGCTTGGCTTCTTGAGATTCGAAAGCCTGGATTCTCGAAGGTTCTGTGGATATTCGGCAATTCGATACATTTCGAGCTGGTATTTATCAATTAGCCCATCAAAACAGCACTTGAGACGTGACGATTCGACCAATTCCAGTTAGATATGCCGCCCGAATAAAGGTACTAGTAGTATCCGAGCATCAAATAAAATTTCCTAATCATGGCTATGGCTTTTGTCGAAGAATGCCTCTAACGCGGGACCATGGAAGTGACCAGGAATTGTCCTGAGAAGACAGCCAATGGAAGGAGATAGGAGACTACTGTGTAAAGTGCAATCCACTAAATTTGTAAATCGTCAGCGATGCCAAGAGGGGTTTGAAGATATCGTCGCGCCCTGACAGAAAGCAGGGGCGATAGTTGGAAGTTTTAATAACAGGGTCCAAAGGAAAAAGAAGAGAGAGAGAGATGGGGGGAGCATTGAGTGGGGAACCTTGCTATTCATACATAAAGCTTTGGACTCATGTGGTAGAACAGACTCGAATGAGGCTGGCCCAGGACGACCGGCTTCCCGCTAACTGTTGCAAATTCCACGGTTCGTAGCTAGCGTACTTCGGAGGAGAATGTCCCGCAAATTGCTGAGATCTTGTGCGAAGTCCAGATCGGCCTCACACTCTGCTTGACAAGCTAGAAGTGCGTCAAGGAACGAAACCGTGTGACTATGCGGCGCTGGTCAAGGTCTATGAGTGATCTTCTTGGGCAACCCGCCCCATTCAAGGCTTCTTTTTCCCGATCTTCTCGAAATAATATGTCATCGTGCCGCCTACTTCTCCTTCACTCGGAGACACCTGTGTCACTCCCTCCACGCTTTCTATAGTCTCCCACATCCTCTTCAATAGATCGTCTATCTCGCCCTTGGTAGCCGCCCTCTTCCTCCTCTTTGGCGCAATTAGGATATCGACCTTCCTCCCTTCCTCCAAAAACGAGCGTGCCTTGTTCAACTTCATTTCCAGGTCTCCTGGCGCAATTGCCCAGTTCAACTCCACAATCTTGGTAGATCTCTCGACCTTCAATCGCTCTTTTGCTGCCTCTTTTGCCGCTCTCTCCGCTTCACGCATATATGCCTTAGTAATAATCTTGCACTTTGGGATCGCTTGCGGGTCGTCTGGATCAGGAAAATCGAGTTGAACAAGATGTTCTGTCCTAGGATCGATGATCTTCAGGACGTCATCTCGTAAGACGTGGCCATTGAAACTGCCCTCGCGGTCAATGAAATCAATGTATTCGGACCTGATCTCGAGATCTTGGGGACGGCGCCGAGGGGCTCCTTTTATCTTTGGAGCTTGTGTGATGCGTTCTCTGTGCTATGGTTAGAGCAGTCAAATGAAGGCATTGGTGATGCGTACGTGGCAAACGGGCTCCGTGCTGCTTCCTTGTCTGCGAGCCTGTCCTTATAGCTTCGTTTCTTGGGCGGATCATTGCTGGCCGCTGAATTCTGCTTTGATGGCTCGGCTGGAGGCCGTTGGAGGGTTGTATTCGAACGGGGTTGACATGCTGAGCTCGGGAGAAGGCATGGTATTGTTGGATTGAGTAGTGCCGGCCGCACAAAGACTCGATATAGGGCAATTCGTAGGGAATGGCAATGCGACATGGTGGTGATTGCTCGGTGCACCCAAGGTGTTGATCGTTGAAAAGTCCGGCTGAATTTCTTGATCACGTGCCAGCGCTCGAACTTCGTGATCAGGCTCCCATACTTTGCTTTCCCGTCAACAATGTTGTTTTGGCCACTTCCACTCATTTTCAAGCTTGTCGAATCCCACAGTACATCAATACAAGATGAGCGGCGATGTCGAAATGCAAGATGCGGATGCCGTCCGTGAAGAGAACATCCAATATGGCCATGGCACCCTCACAGAGGAGGAGATGAATGAAAAGTGATCTCAGCCATCCATTTCGACGCGTCAAATAGCTAATCACAACGTAAAGGTATCCAAATCGACCCCGTAATGTTCACAAAACTCTCCCATTCAACGAGCTCGTCACACTCCTTTTCGATCCGCTTCTGGAGATCAAGAAACAGCCTGCTAAATCAGTTATGGCACGGAAAAAGCAAGGACCGCATGGCCCGACAATCCTAGGCCCCGCCGAGAAGAAGAGACAGACGGTAGAGAAGTTCTTTGGAAAATGGAGGCAGCAGGTTGGAGACGATATCTACCCTGTCATGCGTCTCATGGTTCCAGCGAGAGATCGTGATCGAGCTATGTATGGCCTGAAAGAAGCTACCATTGCGAAATTTTTCATCAAGATTATCGGTATCGACAAGAATTCTGATGATGCATATAATCTGATTCACTGGAAATTGCCGGGCAAAGAAGCCGCCTCAACGGCAGGCGATTTTGCTGGGCGCTGCTATGAAGTCATTCGTAAACGACCATGGAGAACAGGCCCGTCCGTATTGACCATCGCAGAGATCAACGAAGGCTTGGACAAGTTATCGATCGCGTCGAAGGATGAAGACCAGCAGCCAATTCTCCAGCAATTCTATGAAGACTTGAACCCAGAAGAGCTTATGTGGTTGATTCGCATCATACTCCGCGATTTGAAAATCGGAGGAACCGAGAACACGTTCTTCGACATCTGGCATCCTGATGCTAACAGTCTTTTCAACATCTCATCAAATCTTCGGCGTGTGTGCTGGGAGTTGTTTGACCCCGCTGTCCGACTTGAGGGCGACAAATGTGATATTACGCTTATGCAATGCTTCCGTCCCATGCTTGCAGCATTTCAGCAACACTCGTTCGAAGTGAGCGTGCGAAAGATGCACCTTACAGCTGAAGATCCAGAATTCTGGATCGAGGAGAAGCTAGATGGCGAACGTATACAACTTCACATGTGTGAGGATGACAGTACGCCAGGAGGGATGCGATTCGGCTTTTGGTCGCGCAAGTCGAAAGACTATACCTACCTTTACGGCAATAGTCTTGAGGACTCAAGTGGCGCATTGACCCAGCATCTGAGGGAAGCTTTCAAAGGTAACGTGCGCAATATCATACTTGACGGCGAAATGATCACCTGGGATATGGAGATGGATCGCATTGTGAACTTTGGCACACTGAAAACAGCAGCACTTTCTGAAGGACGAAATCCATACAGCAATGGGCAGCGACCTGTCTTTCGTGTTTTCGATTGTCTCCTGCTTAATAATAAGTCACTGACAAACTATACCCTTCGTGACCGGCGAAATGCTTTGTCAGCTGCTGTTGTTGGAGTGCACCGGCGTCTTGAAGTCCATGAATACGCTATTGCCCAAAGCGCCGCAGACATCGAGCCAGCGTTGCGAAGAGTGGTAGCTGAAGCTTCTGAGGGTCTAGTCTTGAAGTCGCCGCGATCCTCTTACGCACTCGCAATGCGAAATGACAACTGGGTTAAAGTTAAGCCAGAGTACATGACTGAGTTCGGCGAGGCTCTGGATTGCGTCGTCGTAGGGGGTTACTGGGGTAGTGGGCGTCGCGGTAACACTCTCTCCAGCTTCTTATGCGGTCTGCGCGTCGATGAAGCTCAGATCAAGAAGGGGGCTAACCCACAAAAGTGCTACTCCTTCTTCAAGGTCGGTGGTGGCATGGCTAGATCAGACTATGACAATATTGCCCAGCGAACAGAAGGAAAGTGGATTGATTGGGATGACAAGAGACCACCAACTGACTGGATTGAGTTGGCTGGCAAAAACTATGCGCAATACGAGAAGCCGGACGTATGGATCAAACCCGAGGATTCTGTTGTGCTGGAGGTCAAGGCAGCTTCTGTTGGTGGGACGGATCAGTTTCGCACAAGCTTTACTTTGCGCTTCCCCCGATTCAAGAGATTGAGAGATGACAAGACTTGGAAAGAGGCCTTGTCGATCAACGAATTCATTCAGCTGAAGAGTGATGCCGAAAAGGAAAAGGAACAGAAATCATTCGAAATCGATAATGAGCGAAAGCAGCATCGCACATCGGCACGAACGAGGAAGAAGCCGCTTACCATCATGGGCGAAGCTCGGGAGGTCGAGACGCCGTATGCCGGGCCAAACAGCAAGGTATTCGAAGGTTTGACCTTCTTCATTGCCACTGAGGCCCTAAAGCCATGGAAGAAAACAAAAGCCGAGCTTGAACAGACGGTCAAAGCCAATGGCGGCGCCATTACTCAGAAGAGAGACCTCCCGGATGTCGTTGTGGTGGCTGACCGGTTCGTAGTGACGGTGAGGTCAATCGAAAGAGACAACCTGGTGAGTATTGTTCGACCATCATGGATCTTCCACAGCGTCGAGCAACACGCCATGGATGTTGGTAAGGAGAGATTCCTGTTGCCGATGGAACCAAGGTATTTTTTATGACATGATTGCGATGGCAGTGCTAAGTGGTTCATAGCCATATGTTGCACATTGCAGACAAAGATCGTGAGGCGATTGCGCACAATGTAGATGAATTTGGTGACAGTTATTGCCGCGATGTTGCTATTGAGGATCTAAAAACTGTGCGTAAGAACTCCTCACTTCTTGGGCGATGCTAAGATCCAACAGATTTTTGAAAATATGCCCAAAGCTGAGCGTGAGATCAACCACAACCTGCTCCTCGCTCAATCCAAAGAGCATAACCCGGATCTGGCCGAAACTCCAGGCTGGATGTTCAATGGGTTGGTAGTGTATTTCGACAAGAAGGATGAGGCGATCATACAGCTCGATGGTGACGCCAAGCCCGAGAATGAGGATGGCTATGATCTAGATACCAAGCTTGCGGGCCACATCGTTCATTTCGGAGGAGGGAGACTAGCCAGTAGCCTCGGTGATAGGGAGATCACTCATGTTGTTGTTAGTAGCGATGAAAGAAGACCTCGCGAAATTCATGAACAAAATTCATTGTTAGTAACGCGTAGCATCCGGTTTTGCCAATGCTAACACCCCTATCTCATCAGCAGGTCACGAATCCCGCGATTGGTATCGATTGACTGGATCCGCGAAAGCTGGAAGGAGACGACGCTCCTCGATGAAGAAAGTCAGCGTAGCCAAGTCCATGCTAGATAGTCACATGCTAACGAGGCCAGGATTTACACCCTGAACATGAACTGCTTGCGAATCGAGTTTCCCCCGAACTTGCAGCGAGCGCGCCAAGGCGAGATCCTTGGAGCCTCTTCCATAGTACCTTCGGGGTGCCTGACTGTCGGGATAGAGCAATCGGATTCTCCAATTTGAAATAAATGGCAAGCCAACGGAGAGAAGGTTGTTGCGTTAATAGCTATAGTTTGCGGTCGCAATCAGGATCAGCACTACCTTTGGCTTATACTTCTGAGTTCACTATTTATGCTAGAAGGGGAAGAACCCGTTATCAAGGATTGGCGTATTAATATATCTTGATTTTCACTCGTTGGGCAGAAAGTATACTATAGTACTATGGATACTTTTACTAGGAGTATATAGGTACTTGGAAAGCTTGGTCTACCTTACTAAGCGTAATTTCACGCTATCTGAAGCTCCGTCACCTCTTGGTGCAGGTGGGGTTTTGTGGCTAATTCAGTAATTGTACCTCCAGCTGCCGTGGGATGCTGGACGTGACGAGACACCACGAAGACGAATGCCAATGCAGCATACTTGGCGTCCATGACTAAGAACAAGAAGACCTCCACACTCCACTTCCGAGGCCGATGTCGATGCAGGTGGAGTGCAAGAACATCGTGAGAAAAGCAACCATCAATCTTGACCCCCAGCCATACCGTCTCTGGCCCTAACAGTATTTCTTGCGAATTAAACCGAGCCGGACGACTTAACCTCCGACCGACAAAGTTTCCATCTAGACAACTTGACTTCCATCGCCTAGAACATCCTAAGCCACGAAAACCCCCTCCTCCGTCCCACCTTCTTTGGCGCCTGGGGAAACAACAATGGCAATGACTTCCTCACAGGCCCCCCCGAACCCGTTGAAACGGAAGATGGAAGCGCCTGCTTTCCCACCTAAACGCAACTCTCCACAAACAAACTTCAACGGTACCAATCGCACTTCCAGCAATAACGGCACTTCTCCGACGAATGGGCCCACAAACCACGCGAGATCAACTTCTACCGGCGCTGTTGTTGGCACGGCACATGATCGCAGAAGCTCAATACACGATCGCACCGGCCCCAACGGTCGCAAGGCCGTCCCACCAGCTTATGCCGTGGGGAAGGGGAATCAGAATGAGAGGGAGCTGCCACCCGCGGCTTACATGTTGGCGATAAGTCCTGTTGCTATTCCGGGGGATTACAAGAGGATGAAGCAGTTACCGCTGGGGTTGATTCTGAGGATCGTTGGATTTGTGAGTGTGCTTTTCATTCTTTCGGAGGGGCAGAGAGCAGAAATGGGGGCATGGGCTTGAGAGAAGAGAGGAATATCTGCTCGGTTCGGTAAAGCTGGGGAGGGGAGCTGAGTGGGACGATGGGAGCGGCGTGCGTCGTGAGAGGAGATAAGATGCAGAGCAGGCGGAGGGGGAGAATGGACCAGGATCTCAACTTTGTCACTTTGAAGCTAATCGTGTTCTTGCTAACAATATTTCAGCTTGACGACATAGGCGATATAGCACGCGTAACTCGCGCCTCGAAACTCCTCTACTACCTAACTCTACCAAAACTCTACGAATGTGTAACTCTCACTTCCTACCCTGAGATCCGCTACAAAGATGGCCGAGCAGAAGGATTTGGCAGCGGCAGTCCCTTCAGCATGGCGTTGGACGGATTAGTCAGCAGGAACACTGGGGGCTATGTGAAAGAATTTAGACTAGAAGGCGCATGGAAAGAGGTCGGGCTCGAGGATTTTGAAAAGGGAAGGGTCCCGGATAATACTATGATGCTGAATATTGTTGTCAAGGCAGCGCTGGATACGATGGAGAAGTTGGAGAGCTTTTGGTATGTTCATACTTTCTTCTTGTTCCAATACGCTGGCCAGCGCTGAACCAATACTAACAAGAGCAACAGCTGGAAACTCAGCTGCAAACCTCTGCGGACGATCTATCAAGGTCTCGGCTTGCGAACAAGTCTGCAGTCTCTTACAATCCGTTTCCCCTCAAATCGGATACCACGCCCAACAGTTCTCATGCCTGGGTTGCCGAACCTCGAGTGTCTCCACCTCCTTAACATAGACCCTCTATGCTATCCAGATGACCCCTCTCTCCTTCTCCTACAGTCGAAAAAACTCTCTAGCCTCAAGCTGGAATGGTCCCCTCGGATGCGCCGTGAAAAAGAACCCTCGATCAACCTTCATCAACTCTTCACCCGTTGCGTTCGCGCCAACTACAAGATTCCCCTGGTACACGTGGGCTTGAAAAACCTTTACTGCAGCAAAGACGAGGAAATGGATCGAGCGTTTGACACCACGAACTTGAAGACGGTGCATTTCATCAACTGCGTTGATCCCACAGATCAGGCGACGATTTTCATCGACAGGACGTGGATGATAGTGGATACACCGATTGAGGATAAGATGAGAAATATGAAAGAACTGAGGGTCGATCGCTTAGATGTGCATACTGGACAACCCTTGGGCACCTTGGAAGGATTTGAAGGGATATATCTTGTTTCTCCAGAAGGAGCGCCGAAAGCCCTTACCCCCACGGGAGGAATGAGTGGAGATGCCAACGGCAATAGTGAGGCCAATGGCTTTGCATCCGCATCTGTAAGTCCGACACCCTCAACACCAAGTGCAACAGAATACTCTCGCGCAATGTTATCATCCGGCTCCTCCTACATAGCGGCAATAACATCCCGCCACGGCTCGACGCTCAAAAAGCTCCTCCTCTCAGACCTCTGGGCCCTTTCCGCCTCCGTCGTCCTCGGCGTAGTCAAAGCCTGCCCAAAGCTCGAACAACTAGGCCTCTGCATCGAGAACAACGACGTGGATATCCTGCAACAATGTATGCCTTATCTCAAGAATTTGAAGGCGTTGAGGGTTTTGGTGAGGGAGGAAAATGAAACATATAAAAAGATTGAGGAGATGGGAGATGAGGTGCACTGTTATGCTTTGGGGCAGAAGTTTGCACAGGAGGAGTATCTGGGCTTGAGGTGGCTCGGGACTGGGGCGAGGATTTTCGAGTTGAGGGAGTTGATTGAGGAGGAGGGGAAGAGGCCTAGGAGGGTTGTGAGGCCAGCGAGGTTCGATGATGTGAAGCATATCGAAATCTGGGGCCTGGACAATTTGGATTTGTGAAGAGGCGAATCTGCCTTCTTGTGAGGAGTTATCAAGTTGGGTGATGTATTTGATGTTTGACGAGCGGTTCCTTACGTGTCTTCTGGCACTATTGTATTCTCCACCATGCTCAGCGTTGTGTTTGGTTTGGGATTGCAAGACTTGGGGGTTCTACTACACGGTTGTTCTCAGCTATATGGCTTCATAAGAGGATATACGGCATGAATATATGTATATATGTATATATGTGTGTATTCCGCCCTATTCTTTCAATCAAGTTGTTGCCATTATAGATGATGCTTGACCAATCACAAACCACCTTCCCGAAACAGAAGCAACCGGGATCTGCTCCTCCGCACCTCATGATCCCATCCCAAGCCCCCAAGGTTCCATCCACATCATATTCCCGTCCACAACACATCTCCGGCATCCTTTTCTTCCATTCTTGTAGCGTCTACCTGCATCACCTCCCCTTGTTTGCTGTCTCTCACATGTTTCCCTTGGCCTCCGTTCGACGCTTCTTCCTTGCATTAAGACACCGCGACCGATGACTTAACGCTCCGGCTGCTGCTAGTATCACGCGCTCCAACCCCAAAAGAGGAGGTTGAACCCATAAACCCCATGGATCGCCCGGTAACTTGGAGTAGTGCTCGGGATCTTGCTCGGTCATGAATTATTCCACTTCTCTTACTGATGCTCGACGTGGTTCAACTGCCCGCAACGCGATGGCGTTCAGATCGGAGCTAGGATGTCTTGTGCCGGTGCCGATTGCAATTGCGATTGCGGTGGGAGATGGGAATGGCGAGGGGGATATGACCGCGTCGGTCAAGGGAAATGGTATAACATGCGGGGAGGTGCGGCTCGAGGAGGGTTTGGAAGATATAAGGAACTCTTATGGCACTTTTATTAACAAGACCGCTGGTCCGTTCGCAGAACGGCAACGAACGTATTTTCTGCCGCATCTTTGGGAGTGGGCGTTTTTCGGGGTGTTGATAATCATGGGGTTTCTTCACTGGTATGGATGGGGAGTTGGAGGTGAGTTTGGTACTTTACTTTATCTGGGCATCGTCATAGTCATGTATTATGACGGATCGCTTTGTGTTTGACTCGATGTTACAGTCTTCAGTTGGGTCTGAGAGTTGCATTGCAACAAGTTTATCATCAACAACTTCGAGTTGCGGCATCTTTCAAGAGCTTGGAAGCTATTCCTACGAGGTCCCCTGTATACTGACTGCTCACAGTTCTGGCATCGATAATACACCATTCATCAGGCATGGCTCAATCACCACAGCCTCGTACGTTCTCCTTGTAATTTCAATGCCTTTCTTGTCTAACGCCCCGAAGTCATACCTTTCACGTTTCGACCGCTTCCACTCGGCTCGATCAAACCCCAAGGATGGCTCAAAGATCAAATGCAACTGATGGCAGACGGTCTCGCAGGCCACGAACATGATTTTTACCGCTTCGTGTCTGAATCTTCGTGGCTAGGCGGTGGCTCCGAATATAGTAAACTGAACGAAGGGTTTCCTTACTGGTTCAATGGGATCGTGCCACTAGCATACGGCCTCGACGATGAAAGATTGAAGGAGCAAATCAGACAAAGTCTAGAAATTGTCCTGCAACGACGAGCAAGTGACGGTTGGATCGGTCCAGAAACAGGAGGAGCTCGCAATTTCTGGGCACGCTATCCCCTCTTGCTGGGAATGATACAACTTCTCGAAGCGGACTCCTCTTACAAATCAACAGTTCTACCAGCACTCCACGATTTTGTTGCTCTCCAAAACAAAATGCTCAAAAACGATTACGAAGGTTATCTTGAACGTCCAGGCGATGTGTTGAGTTCTGAAGATCATGGGTGGGGAAGAGTGAGAGTGGCGGACATGATGATTACGTTGCAATGGCTTTATGAACATGATCCTGCAGGACAGGAAGTGACGTTGATGGAGAATTTGGATTATTTGAGGCGGGGACAGATTGATTGGGCAGATTGGTATAAGGAGGGCGTTTACATCAAGGAGGATTTTAGTACTATCCCAGAGGAGAAGTTGAAGCCGATTTTCCCTTACGCCCATGGTAAGTACACTCCTCTGTTTCGAGAGAATATCTGCTAACGCTCACAGGTGTAAATGTTGGACAAGGTCAGCCTACTCTCCAACTCCACAATCTCCCCATACTAATAAAAATAGGCCTCAAAGCTGGCGCAGTGATCAATCGCTTCACAAACAACGCCTCCCTCCCCACAATGTCTCGCCGCGCTGTCGACTGGACATTCACCTATCACGGCACAACCTCAGGCACCATCCTCGCCGACGAACGTCTAAGAGGTCTTGGTCCTTACTACGGCTCCGAACTCTGCACAACAGTAGAAACAATGTACTCCCTAACCTACCTCTACCAAAGCCTTGGCGACTCCTCCTTCGCCGATCGCGCCGAACTCGCGGCGTTCAACGCACTTCCTGTTGCACTGACGCCAGATTGGTGGGCGCATCAGTATTTGACGCAGCCGAATCAACCTGCTGCCAAGTTCTTAAGCGAAACGCCGTGGTGGAATGTCAATGGGTGGGGGAGCACGTATGGGTTGGAACCGAACTATCCATGTTGTACTGTGAATCATCCGCAGGGTTATCCGAAATTATTGAGTGGCATGTTTGCTGGTGTGGGCGAGAATGGGTTGGCGCATGCTTTGCTGGGACCTGGGAAGGTCGAAACGATTTTACCATCTGGAGTCGACGTCAAGGTATCTTGCCTGACAAACTATCCATTCAGTAACGCCTTTACGTACACCGTCGATTCGAGCGCCTCGTTCGAATTCGGCATCAGGATTCCGGGATGGCATATCCCCAGTCCATCCTCCGATATCAAAATCTCAACAACCTCACCAGCTGGTCAGATATCCACGAAATCTGTTAGCATATCTCCAGATTCTCACTCAGGTCTCCATACCCTCCCCCTTTCAGCAGGAACATCAAGAATAACCCTCACCCTCTTCCACACCATCACCATCATCCCCCGCGCAAACACCTCCATCGCCATCCAAGCAGGTCCCCTCCTCTACGCCCTCCAAATCCCTTCCTACAACACCTCAACAGCCGTAAAAGCCTACAATCAAGCTGCAACATCGAACCCGTTTTCCCCTCCCACGACCAATTCCACAAACTCAACGAAATCAACGAAATCTTCGACTCCTACCCCCATGTCCCCGATAGCCGCATCGGTAAACGGTGATATCCCAGAGGAGGTAAGAGATTACCAATACTTCCCCAAAGAAGGCGCGAAATGGGCCATTGCCATCGATCCATCCACCCTATCATTCCATAGTAAATTTCACCCTTCTGAGGAGACGGAGAAAGGTGAGACGGAGCAAGATGAAACCGACCATGCCGAGACAGAAGAGGATGATCAAACCAACCCTGCCGAAGAAGGGGAATCCCCTCTTCCAAATCCCCTATGGAGTGACGAGGGAGAAGGAATGCCGACTTGGATTGAAGGCAGAGGATGTGAGATTGAATGGGATATTTGGAAGGGGGGACCTGGTCCTGTTCCCGCTGTTGGGGAGAGGGAATGTCTTGGGGAGGGTTTTGCGGTCAAGTTGATTCCGTATGGAGGGGCTAAAGTGCATATGAGTGAGTTCCCTACCGTTGATCTTGATGGAGGATAAGGAGGGTGGAAGTACTGAAAGCGATACCCGTGATGAGTCTTGCTACGACATGAAATTGAACTTTTTGAGTCATGATTCATCAGATATAATTCCCACTTCACAGATGTCATCTACACATGTAAGACCGCGACGGTTTATGGCGTCGGGATCAACCCATCATAGTATCATCACCACCTTCGACTTCAACAGCCATTTCCTCGCCGCCGACTTCAGGCGCCAGGGGCACAACACCCCTCCCTCTTCCAGCAAGAAGTTCCCTTCGCACTTCAGGTCCAATATCCTTGTGCCCCTTGACCAATAACAAATCCAACAAGGCCTCCCTCTGATCTTCCGTAATCTCATCCCTGTATCTCTGCGAGAATGCCAACAGACACTGGTGCCATATCACCGGCAATTTACCCATGATGCCCTGTTCCCTCGACGGAAGCCATCTCTGTTGATTCAACCGTCTGCCAGAGATACCCCCATTTCTTGTTGCGAAGTCGCCAGTTCGTTGATCGCCATCTAACTCCATAGCCTCTGCTTGTGAAGGAAGTGGTTGTCCCATAACCGGTCTGAATCGTAGGAAATGGAAGACGAGGGCATCGATCGTTTGGTAAGGGAGTGCGTAGCGCTTTTCAAGGAGAGTCTTGATGAAGACGTTCGTTGCACCGCCGGCTTCGGTGTCTACGCTCATTTGCTCTGCTGCTATTTCGCATAGTCTTGCCAGTGCGTAGGCAGAATGTAGCACGGGGATGGAGACGCGTGTGAGAGCTGACGAGATGATCGCTGCCTCGCGGAGTGTGCAAGTTCCGCTTTCGACAAGTGGGAAGAGGAACCCTCTAAAGAAGTCTTTGGGTTTGTAAAGAGATTTTTTAATGGCGTTGTATAAGTGTATGTTTAGCTTTTTTGATTCCGCAATGTCTTCGCGCACTCGTTCGAGTAGGATTACTTTTAAAAAGGCTTCCGAGGTGACAGAGTTGGAGGAGATAAAGAGTCGAGTGGCGGCGAGGATAGCATTGGGTGTCCATTCGTCTGGTCGTGTGAGGGGAATAATGAGACCGAGGAGTTGAGGAGGTAGCGTAGGGAGGATCTTGAATGGTTTGGAGAGCTTGCCAGACTTGTAGCGGGACATCATAAGGCCGACTCTGTTGTATATATTAGTAGAAGCGCATTTATGCGATGTAGAGAACGCACTGAGTGTATGTTTCTACGGCTGCCGGTGGTAATTGCACATCTTCTTCGTCTTCCACAGCGCCTCCATCTGGCTGTCCACCATTTTGTGCTGCTTCGTGTTGAGCGATAGCTGCTAATATCTTGTCTGCCAAATTTATGGGAGGTTGTTCTATCGGTTCCTCGCCTGGCCGCAGTATCGGGTCGTCGAAGGAGGGAGGTAAGAACTTGTTAAACGTATCGAGGTCGTTGGCGTCGATTTCCTACGTCCAATATCAGTATATTGAGCGACATTCGCATGAGCGATCAAATGTACCTCAACCTCAAACGTTTCCTCCTCTTCTCCCCATGCCTCTTCGCCTTCACCGTCGTACTTTTCCGTCTCCTCTTCGCTGTCTACATCGTGTGGTAACCTCGACTCAAATGAGAAGGCGGGGTTTGGCACTGTGACTCCCTCTGCTCTCAACAATCTTCTCTCTTTTTCGTCTTCCTCTACCAGCTCTTGTCCTATCTTGAGGATTTTCCGCGAAGCTTTCGTGCCCACCACCACATCTTCGTCCTCCTCGTCTTTTCGGCTGCGCTTTTTCGGGGCTTTGGTTTTGAATGATTGTGCGCCGGAGTATTCTTCTGCTAGGGGGTTGTGGCGATCCGAGGACTGCGCTGGGCGCGGTATTTTGGGCATAATTGACTATTGGATTGGGCGTTACTGGCGTTGGAGATATTTTTGGTAGTGGAATAACTTTTTGGTCCTAACAATTTTTCGAGTATAAGGCGGCTTGCTTCCGCTGTGGATTCTCGACAGCACGAGTTTAAAGGAGAGGATAGAAAAAGCTCATACTTCTAGACGTGGATGTATGCAGGTTGGAAATCATAGCATCGTAGAAGTCTTCAACTAATGATCAAAAAGGTAGATTCACGTGACCGTCTGATCTTGTCTCCTGGGCCGTTCCTCTAATCACATATCTCCATCCTTCACCAACCTCCCAATTTCTCAACTTATCTCAAGCAAGCTCCTCAGTATAGACGCCGATGGTGTTCGCTCAGGAGGTGATGAGCGTGATGATCTAACCTCAAGATGGGTCCTAGGAGATACGAAAACAAGAGCTCGGAGTTTGATTCGAGAAATCTATCTCAGAGTCAGATGGAGATGGGCTCCGTGAGGAAGAAACCGTATGTGGAGCCATGTTCAACGAATCCTAGGACTCGTCTTGGTCACAAATGACCATGCCGTTGATAACACAGCCACCTAAACCCATTCAGAATGCAGAGCAGAGACAATTGAACAACTGCAGCACCATGCCACCAGCTTATTGATACCGTGGCTCCATTGAGAGGGCAACTCGTGGTTCAATCCGTCAACAAAGTAAACACAACCCTTGAAAACATTCGGTTGCTTTACAATTCGCCAGAGAGTGTTATGACAAGTACTCCAATTGACAGATTTAGATAAGATTTATTGAGCTCCAACCCTCCCAGAACTTTCCGTGACGGTGCCAATTGAACAAATTTCACGGGGCTCACTAGACATTACCATACCAGCACGTTTCGCCCCTCTAAAACCATTCACTATTGCGAACCTCGAGGGGCAAACCAGCCGGACACGGACTTTCAAACAGGACGACGACACCGAAACCACTGTGTTGGATTATGGATTTGAGGATGGCGATGTTCTCAAACTCTACGATGACAGTGGCGGCGATGTATCGAGTCCCAATGATCCAGTTGAGCCACCGCGGAAGAGAGAGCGCCTTTCCACACACGAGGCCAACGTAAGGACAAATTCCCAGACCCTCAACGCGGCTACATCGACGAAGCGGGAATTGCGCGAACAGCCACAGGCCGTCGAAGGGCGATCCAGCCTACTACTTCCAATCCTACCACCAGCCTTGCCAACAGATTCGTCAGGTCGTTTGCGCAGAGCCAGGAGCATGTCGATGCCCGCAAACAGGATGATAGCGAATCAAGTTTGAGAGCCCGGCAACAATTCCTCTAAACACCCATTCAACGACCGAGGCATCAGCCCTTCGCAATACCGAAATACAACTACTCAAACGTGCGGTGGCCTTGCGAGAGACCTTTAGGTAAAGAGATCATCCGTATTGAAGGTGAGTTCGAAGAATTTAATATGTCGTCGCAGTCTCATCGGAACATATTCGACTTGTCAGTCTTCACTTGTCAGTCTTCACTTGTCAGTCTTCACTTGTCAGTCTTCACTTGTCAGTCTTCACTTGTCAGTCTTCACTTATCAGTCTTTACTTGTCAGTCTTCACTTGTTAGTCTTCACTTGTCAGTCTTTACTTATCAGTCTTTACTTATCAGTCTTTACTTGTCAGTCTTCACTTATCAGTCTTTACTTGTCAGTCTTTACTTGTCAGTCTTCACTTGTCAGTCTTCACTTGTCAGTCTTTACTTGTCAGTCTTCACTTATCAGTCTTTACTTGTCAGTCTTTACTTGTCAGTCTTTACTTGTCAGTCTTCACTTGTTAGTCTTTACTTGTTAGTCTTTACTTATCAGTCTTTACTTGTCAGTCTTTACTTATTAGTCTTTACTTGTTAGTCTTCACTTGTCAGTCTTCACTTGTCAGTCTTTACTTGTCAGTCTTTACTTGTCAGTCTTTACTTGTTAGTCTTTACTTGTCAGTCTTCACTTGTCAGTCTTCACTTGTCAGTCTTCACTTGTCAGTCTTCACTTGTCAGTCTTCACTTGTCGTCGATGGGGAAATCTCCTGGAAGCTCGGCATTGAAACAATGCCGGGCGATCTCCTACATTGACACAAATCAAGTGGAAGCTAAAAGGTCGCGCTCGTTTGGATTTGATATCCCACCAGCTATTTTTAAAACTGCTAATCTGCTCGGTAGTTCGATACGATGAACTTGCCGACATCGCTAGAAATCCCAGAACCGCCGGCAAACCATCCAACCTCGAAGACCTCGAAGTTTCTGGCTTCGGAATGCTGTGCAGAGAAGAGAAAGCAAGGACATTGCTGAATACTCATGCTTTCGCAATGGATTACAAAGTTCCAACCAATTGCGGCTGCCGTATGGACTGCTTTCTTAGTGGGTACCGAGAAGGACAAAGAGAGCAATCCCTTTTGCTTCCCTGGAAAGTTCCGATAGTTACTACCATATTCAGGTAGCTACTCCAGTGCGGAAATCGCGATGACCTTTTCAGGATTAACTTTCCAAGTCTGGATCGAGAGCGCTAAGTGCCTGACAACGTCGAGAACAGAGATCGATGGAAATCTTGCGGTATCAATATCAACCTGATGGTTGTCATTCAGGCCGATTGAGGTTTGGGTGCAGTGAAAGGCAATACCTAGTCAATTAGCAAGCCTACCTACTGGCCTACTATGGAGCAGGATTTTGTGGATAGAAGCCGCGTGGGTGTCTTACAATAGGAGGCCGAGACCGCTAGAATTTCTTTGCGCAAGTGAGTTGATTTCGATTAATCACTGAAGATATAGATACATGGGCCACAACTTGTGAGTCGCTTGTCACTTGCTGTTGAATGAAAGCAAGTCGCGACCTGCTTGTCAGTATAGAATGAAAGACCCATGATACTCGTCTGCTGTATATCCTAGATTACATAAAGTCAGCTAAAAAAATTCTGGCCCAGCAGAAACTCACCTGCTCTCTACTTGAACACATGTTGCCAACTTGTCAGGAGTTTTCAACCATTTGAATTTCGAATTTGCCACCAAGATCCAAGGCCATGTTCAACACATCTCAGTCCACCTTTGGCCTGCTTTTTCCAACAGCTCCCACAAACCCAATCTGCAACTGCTCTTTCAGATACACAAACTAGAAAATACAATGACCTACCGCGATCGCGACCGGGATGATCGTTCCCACTTTGATCGCTCCCACGACCAGCGCGACTTTCGTCCTCAAGACTCGCAGCCCAACAAGCATGGCGATGGCAAAGTCCAGAATGCGCAACCCTACAAGCAAAAATCTCACAAGTACCGAGAAGACTGGACGGATCGCCCGCGCGACCGCGACTACGGCTGGAGCCGAGGACGAAGCAGGCGCAGCAGAAGTCCCGCACGGTTCGAATACCAGCAAAAAGCTGGCAGGTTGAGCCCCACACCTTACGAGCCTGCTTACCGAACGGACTGGCCAAAGCGCAATCAAGATGTGGGGGAGGGAGAAGATGAGGCGAGTGACAGTGTGCCGCGTACGCGAGAGGACGTAGGCTAACCATAATATAGATGCCGAGTTTCAAGGACATGAGAGTGGATGAGGAACCGGGCGATAAGATGAGAGCCAAATTGGAGGCGCAGATGGCGGCAATGACAAAAGAGGAGCTGAGCTTTGAGATCGATTTGTTGATACAGAGCGGCAAAGAAGCGGCTGGTCTGATTGTTCACCCTGCGCAGAAGATGATGGAGACGAATGCGGGACTCCATGATGGTGATGAGATGGATGTGGAATATGGCAGGCTTGGAAGTCATGACGGACTGAAAGACGCAGAACAGAGGGCAGTATCAGAGGAAGAAGTCTATGGACCTGTGCTTCCCTCGTTGCCATCTCCACCACCTCCAGCCAAGCTGAAGTTTGACTACACAAACGCATATTGGCCCGCTGGACAACCTTCCGCCAGTCTCATCGCGGGAAAAGAAGGTAAAGCCATTCAAACACCGCAAATAATCTCCTTCTCTTGCACCTCTAACAAACTACCAGGTGAATACTTTTCTATGATTGAGAAAATCCGCGACGTTAAACGCAAAAACGCCGATTGCGGTGTAACGAACCTCGAATGGGAGCAGTCTGGTGCTGCCAGAACAAGCATACGGGCTTTCGCCCTTGATCACGAGTACGAGTATCAGCCTGTTGCTCTTGCTGCTCTGGATGAGATGGAGAAGATGGAGAAAAGCATTGGAATAAGATCCTCATCGGGCGTTCTAAATACGTTCTCTTGATAAGCAGACCATCAATTTGGATGTATATACATTGTTCGGCTTCTCGCCCTGAATTCCCTGAACAACAGAGATATGACATAGACAAGGGCCGAGCGCATGACAGAGACATGATAGAGATACAGTTATCAACTAAATCACATACGTAGGAACAACGTAATTAAGTATCAATCTCTTCGAAGCAAGAATCCGAACACGGGCTGGGAAAGGTTGACGATGCCATATGTCCCAATGACTTCAAGAAGTGCTAACGTTATGAATTGAGAAACTCGCAGAACGGAGATCAGAAGGCTCAGAGAGACGAGATTCTGGAGCAAGAAGAGAACAAATACTCGCCATAATCCTCCCATTCGTAAGGAATATCATTGTTCCCAAATGCAGGGAAAATCGCATTTCAAATCAATACATGACAAGTATGATACTTCTGAATTCTGGTAATTTTCCTTATTTTATATCGATGGTTGCTATCACCATCATTTTGATCACCATCGCTAATGGACACGATCAACGCGTATATCGATTGGATACAAAAGATTTCATTCCCTCCAAAAACTATGTGGACTGTGACAGCAACAGGAGCGCGACGAGCCATCCCAAAACGTACTATGCGCTCTTTTGATTTCTCTCAAAATATTCGTAAGCCGCCATTTATACATGTTTACCGCTTGACAGAGATGACGGATTTATTGATACATTCAGCCTGATCATGTCGATAGTGCGTATAAGTACTATGAATCAACATAGCCTTGTTTTATCTTCTCTTTACTTTAGTATAAGCCTTTCTATTCTTCTATATTCCGGCGTGGTATAAATACCAAGTCTATCTATTCTCGAGTGCGTTGCTCTCGCGTACTCGAGAGAAATTTAGCTCGACTAGTATACTCAAAGATTTGTTATACCTATAGCGCTGATGATATACTAGGCAATAGTAATTCCATTACTTTATCTTCCTTCCTGAACGTAAAAGAGCTATCTTCGCCTTGTTGTTTGGGATATTACGGTTACCATTCAATTTTTCTTATAAAGTAAGCAAGATGCCGTATTATTTTGGCAATTACAACTCCGTATGAGAAAACGCTTGCCCAACTTCTTTCTGTATATCTACCATGGTTTCAAGCCTTCGGATGAATATAATGATGAGAAGGGGAAGTTTCGATTATCATGTTCAGCCTTGTCACGTGGCCGAGATTTCTCTACCCCTACGCGACGCGACAACATATTATTGCTTAATCAGCATACTCAACTTAAATAAATATCGATAACTTTTCATCAATCCCCAAAGTTGGGTTTGCTAGGAAATTATCAATATCGATCTCGAATTAATAGACTTCGTATGAATTTCGAGTTCAGCCAAATCGCTAATCTTATTCTTTACTACTCATAACGATAATAATCACTATCTTCAACCATTTTTCCCGTCTAAATAATTAAACAACAAATAATATATAGGCCTTGGTCGTTACATTTCTATACCCCAATTATAATCTCCACTTAGTCAATTTTGTACCTATAGTCTAAAGACGCGAATTTCCTTAGCTCTCTTATACTTTCTTGATCTACTTTTTGACCTGGCTTACATATTCGATCATTTCCCAGAATTAGGCCGGATTTTCTAGAACAATAGCTTGCTTAATATATCCTTGTCATATTAGATCCTCGAATCTACGATTGAGCTAGACGAGGCTGGAAACGGCCAGCTGACTATTCTAAAACCAATACCTTTTATTTTCTAGTCTCAACGGAGATTCAATTCGATAGATACTTGGCTTTGAGGAGTAAATCGAAATGACAGGCTTCTAAATTTCCCCTCGATTTTCAATTCCGCAAGATAAAGATCAAATCTCGCTACGAGTCTCGACCAAGAATTTTTTCATGCTCTTCTGGACAGCCTCCTGATGACGAAAACCATCAACCCCATATTCTACACTCGGAAAGAAACGATCGTTGATAATGGGAAATGACTCAAGCTCTTTACTCAAACTGAACAAAACATTCATCTCCATAGCTGCAAACTGTTTTCTTATACGTTCGTGTTTTCATCCAGGACTCCATTGTATAAGACCGCCCCTTTCCCCCTTTCCCTTCTCCTTGCAAAGAAAGGAATTGAGCCTAGAATGCTGAGGCGTGTCTATCCATAATAAACTCCACATCCGCATTAGCTTTCGACATAAGAATCCTTTCCTGGCAAGCCAGTACTCGACGATAACAATTAGAAACTTGCCCAAAGTTAAGATGCAGCCGAGATGAAGATACTCATCATTATCCTCCTCTTCTTTTCACAACAAGGACCAATACTTCTCTTTCCACATTCGCACGCGAACATTGTACTGATCATTGCGGCGAACTTTGTAAATAGGAACCTAACCACGTCCACCATGTTGTCTTCGACGACGATGATTTTCCCATACTCTATCAATAGTGGCAATCTTGCCTCTTTATACTAGACACACTTCTTCCTGTGCAGAGTTATGAACATGTCATAAACAAGTGATGTTCGATACACCGTCAGCAAAAGCTTCAAAAGCAGCTGAATCCAAGCCTCAGGAACTTCGAGCACTACCAAAGCCAACAAAGTCGAAATACTTGATACATCTATGTATTCGTATCATTCATGTCCATATCTTACTTATTCTGTTTTCCCTCCTCTCTATCCAGAACCTCCTCCGCCACACCCACCAAAATCTCAAAAGCCCTCTTCAAATACTTTTCCTCCGCCCCAGGCGACGCACTAACAATCCTAATCGCATAAATCCCCGCAATCACACTACTCGTCAAAAAGATCTCCCCTCTACTATTGACCTCTTCATAAACCACCTTCGTAATCCTGTTCGCATCAACAAGAGCTTGCGCCCCCGCATCTGGCGAGAAATCGTTCAAATAGCTTTCATGATCCGGATCTGGCTGATTCGCAGCGCTGAGCCTTCGTTGCTTCGGTCGACGCGGGTTGATCGTTACAACAGTAAGAGCGAAAGAGGGACCCGCCAGAACGGAGAAGAGATCCGGACGAGTGAGGACGAGGGAGTGGAAATACTCGCCTAATCTAATGTGATTTCTAATATGCGTTTGGAGGCCTGATATACCGTAGGAGCGGAGGACGAACCATATTTTGAGGGCGCGGAAACGGCGGCCGAGAGGGATTTGCCAGTCGCGATAATCCGTCACAAGTCCTGAATCTGAGAAGGAGTTTCGTAAGTAGGAGGGTGTGATTGATAGGGCGGATGTAAGATCGCGGCGGGTTTTGATGAAAAGACACGAGGCGTCGAAGTTTGTGAGAAGCCATTTGTGCATGTTGAAATCGAAGCTGTCAAAAGAGCCGAAGTGTTTCGCGTGATGTTGGTATTCTGGACACACCAATGCTGCGCCGGCATATGCGGCATCGACATGTACCCATAGATTCGGGTATTCCTTTAGTACTTCCGCGATCTCCTCGAAGTAATCGACGGCGCAAGTCCCCGTTGTTCCCAGACTGACCGTCAAATAATACGGCACTAACCCATCTCTCACACATTCCTCCAACGTCGTCTTCAAAGTCGCCCCCCTAACCCCAAACTGATCTTTCTTGTAAGCAGATACAGTCCTAAACTTCGTTCCAGCAATCAACGCGCCCTTCTGCGTCGAAGAATGAGCCTGTTCACTACCGAGTGCAACCAGCTTCCCTCTAAGCACATCTTTCCCATCTTCTACCTCTTTACTTCCCGCCTCCCCCAAGTGCTCCGTCAAGCGTGTAAAAGCTCTCTCCCTGGCCGCAACCATGACTGTGACAATCGCCTCACTAGCACTCCCTTGAATAACACCTCCTCCCTCCCCTTCACTCAAAAAACAACTCGGTAGTGCCAGAGCTTTCGCAACCCAATCCAGAACCACTGTTTCCAATTCTGTTACAGCGGGTGAGCATAACCAGTTGAATGCTGGTGCTGTGAACGCTGCGCTGTATATTTCTCCAAGTATACCAGGGTATGAGGAGTTAGCGGGGAAGAATGCCATGAAATTGGGGTGTTGCCAGTGTGTCAGACCGGGTATGATGAGCTTCTCGATATCTGGCTGGATGGTGGGCCATGATTGAGGTTCTTGGGGTGCTTCGTTTGGGAGAAGGGGACGGAGGTAGCCGGGAGAGACGGAAGAGACGACGCGGCGAGAGGGAAGGGTTTGGTTGTAGCTTATTACTGTTCTGGTTGTTATCATGTATGCCCACTGGTACAAAGAGAATGGAAGAGGATATGTGTACTTTCTTCGATTGCGGCGTGAGCTGCTTTGCGGAATTCGTCTGCGTCCATGATAGGGGTATCTTGTGTGCACAGAAATGGGATCTAAAGTCTAGGTATATATACAGATGAAGAGATGGAGACGAGTCAGAATGTCAATTGCAAGGCGCGAAGGTGACTGATGAAGGGCGCAATAATCACGTCCGACCTCGGGTTTGACACGGAATTGTTCCGCGGAAAGATTACTCGTTTGGGAACGTCGTGCAAGGCTGATGTGGGGGCATAGGCTTGAAAGAGATCTTGGCCTGGTTTCCCCCTTCTCCTATGTATTGGACACTGAGATAGGCTTCGATTTCAAAATACAATAAATCTCCTTAACTTGACAAGACTCCCTATAATTCCCCATGACTCTCCCGACGACCGCCATGACCTTACAGCATCTGTAACGTACAAACTATCCTAAACTCGCCACCCACTCGACCAAATACAACGGATATTTCCCCGTCACACTCCTAGATTATGGACTCTGAAAGTAAGATAATGGTAAGAAGTGATGAGGACCGAGCAACTGCTCTTATACTGGCCGCCCTCCAGCCTGACGCCTATTCTCGGCGGAGACAAGTACCAGCACGTGTAATCATATACAAGCATGTCATTAGCAAGCGAGTGGGGAACCAGATATACGTTACAGCCAAGTAGAAGTTTACGAACCCTCAAAGCGAATGGATGATGGGGGAAGAAGAAGAAGGTGGTGAAGAAGAAGAAGAAGGTGGTGAAGAAGAAGAAGGTGGTGAAGAAGAAGAAGGTGGTGAAGAAGAAGAAGGTGGTGAAGAAGAAGAAGGTGGTGACGAAGAAGAAGGTGGTGACGAAGAAGAAGGTGGTGACGAAGAAGAAGGTGGTGACGAAGAAGAAGGTGGTGACGAAGAAGAAGGTGGTGAAGAAGAAGAAGGTGGTGAAGAAGAAGAAGAAGGTGGTGAAGAAGAAGAAGGTGGTGAAGAAGAAGAAGGTGGTGAAGAGGAAGAAGGTGGTGACGAAGAAGAAGGTGGTGACGAAGAAGAAGGTGGTGACGAAGAAGAAGGTGGTGACGAAGAAGAAGGTGGTGACGAAGAAGAAGGTGGTGAAGAAGAAGAAGGTGAAGAAAGAGAAGTCGAGAAGGAGGATCATAGCAGCGCCATCAATTTTTACCAGTTTTCTATGGACTTGGATTACAGGTAGATGAGCCTAGAAAAGCCCTACCACCCTTTCAAGAGGGTATAAATCCTAGGCCAAATGCAAAACAAATGCCCAGGAATCTTACCAGTCCAGTCCGTATCTATCAAAACGCCGCCCATTGTTGTGCTCAAAGAGCATCAGTAAAAGCGCCGTACTCCGTTGATTGTCGCAACCTTTCAGCCACGTCCACCTTTGCGAGCGCCTCCACGGTTCGATCTAGGGCCGCGATATTTCCGCTTGTACTTGCTGCCCTTTGGCTGGTTCACAAGCCACTGCTCGTAAGCCTTAGTGTCCTGCAACAGACATTGGCCAATGGTACGCAAGAGCTTCTCCCGCAGGGGATCGACCGCAACTTCCTTTTGGGATCCACCGAGCTGAGTATACGCATCTGCAAGAACGTTGTCAACGATATTCTTGAAATGAATCAAATCGATGACATTGTTCTCGGAAGGCAACATAAACTGTAACCAGCCGTCAACGCGAAGCGATCGATTTCCGATTCGCTCAATCTTACGTGCGAACGTGATGACGCTGAGTGGAGAGATGACCGAGTTGTCTCGCATGGTCCAAACATTGCCAGCGGCAGTCTTGACGATATCGGTGAAGGTGTAGAGCTGGCCGCGCTGAGCCAGCTTCATCATGTCCTGGTTGACAGAACCAGTGCCCATGATGATCGTGTCGGCGTGAATACTGCGCAACATGTGTCCACCGTGAGAAGCTGCGACATTGGGATGAAAGCCGGCGAAGATTAGGGCTTTCACTAGAGCCTCGTTTTGGGAGTTCGAATTTTGCTCAGAAGAGCCGAATTTCCAGTAGGCGCCCCCTGGCACGTGCCATGGAACCAGTCTCTGAAGAATAAGAATTCCTTCCATCAACTCGGCTGTGCGGAAGATCTCTCGCCATAGATTGAACTCGACGAAGTTGGTCTCCAAGAATTTCCTGCCCCTGCGAGCATCAGTGCGCTCGGAATAAGCTCGAGCTTGGTCGAAAAGATTGATGAGTGCGAGATGGTCGCTTTTGGACTCGGCACTGAAGCGCATCCGGCAAGCTTTTGATTGTTGTCGCTTCTCCAAAGGTCGGCGAAACATATCTTTCACACTGCTGGCGGCTGCAAGGATCAACATGGGGTCCAAGCAGCGGAAGATGATGCCAAGAACAATCATTTTTGCTCGCGCTGGATGCACGGGTAGCGAGGCCAGAACCCGGCCGAGAGATGTGATCCTCTCGTCATCGGTGAGCGCGCCGATCTCCTTCAAGGCAGCGAAAGAAGCATCGACCGCTTTGTTGTCTGGTGGCTCGATCAAACTCTGCAGGAATTGCCCAATTGACGAGTCCAACCGCTGATTCGCAAGCTGAATACAAATCTCCTGTAAGTCAGACCTTAGGATTTCTGGCTGGGTGGTTGGCCGCATATTGTCAAAACGTTGCTTGGAATACATGGCGTAGTAGAAGCCATTTCGGATGCGGCCACTCTGAAAAGATGTATTAGTAGACGTTCAGATGGGGATAATCTGTTTACTTACACGACCGGCTCGCTGCTTGCAGCTAGACTGGCTCGTCCAGCCACATCTCAACTGGGACAGACCGCGCTCGGGTTCGTACACCATCTCCTTATGCTTGCCTGAATCGATCACTACTGAAGTTAGCACAAACTGGTCAATAGTCAGAAAGAAACACAAGAACTACTCACCATACACAACATCAGGAATCGTAATAGAAGTCTCCGCGATGTTGGTTGCCAAGACAATCTTGCGCACACCCTTTGGCATCGTGACGAATGCTTCATCATTGAGATCCTTCATATCCGAGTGAAGAATCAAGATGCGGAACCGGTCTTTGTCGCTGAAGTCGACGTCCATCATTGGGGAGTTGATCCCGAGCTTCTCTTTTACGTTCTTGATGGAGTCAAGACCCGGTAAGAAGACGAGAATTGCTCCCTCTGTGGTAGTGTGGACGATGTGAGCTATAGTCATCGCAATCAAAGCTGCTGGGATGATCGCCTCGTCTGTATCAGTCTGTGGATCGAGAGGCCGAAGCTGACCATGTCGAGTTCGCTTCTGCTTGTTGACAGACAAGTAATCCTTGGTGGACTTGTCTTGGTCCATGAAGAATTGGCTGGCTGCTGGATACTTTCGCAATTGTAGTAGGATCTCGTCAAGGTACGTATACTCGACGGGGAACATGCGACCTGGGATGTCAAGGAACGGACATGGCACGAGCTCCCTCACGCCATTCTTCAAGACTGGTTGCGCGAAGTATCCCGTGAACAGACCAATGTCCAGAGTAGCAGAAGACACGATGATCTTCGGGAACTTCAGACCCGCCTTCTTTCGCGCGAACAAATGGAACTTCAGGAGTGCAAGAATTCGGTCGATAGGCATATCACGCTCGTGAGCCTCGTCGATAATGATGTGGCTGACATTGTCGAACACCTCGTTTGGGCTTCCCTGTATGCGGTTGAGCAAGATACCAGTGGTGCAGTAGGTAATGCATCCTCCTTGTTTGGGAAGCTGGACGTCGAACCTCACATGGTAACCGACAGAGGCGACGCTGCCATCGAACCGCTCTTTCATCACCCTTCGAGCGACAGAAGTAGCCGCGACACGCCGTGGTTGTGTGACCCAGATGTTGCAATCAACACCAGCGCCTGACTCGATGGCGTCTTCAAGGATGATCTGCGGGAGTTGAGTCGTCTTACCGCTACCGGTGGCTGCCGCAATAACTACTGCTGCGTTGATTTTGATCAGACAAAGAATGCGACCGCGCTGCTGGTTGACTGTCATCTCTAATTTGGAGAGGCGGGTCTCGATGCCAACTTTGGTATTGGTCAGGTTGCGCTTCAGCATCTTGGCATGATTAGCCAACTCTTTGTTGCGTGCCGCCTTCTCTTTGCCAGTCAGAGCCTCCGACTTGTCGAAGTCATGTTCCGGATGTTCGTCGTCGTCGAGCTCGATCTTTGCAGTTCGAGGCTGGACCCATCGATCGCAGTGTTTGATAGTTTCGGCGATGAGTGACGATACTGTAGGCGAGTGGGTTAGTCAATTGTGCAATTCTTTTTGTACTTTCTCGACACAAGATCGACAAGGAGAAATTCCTGGCAGTCTGAATCGCCAGAAATTTTTCGAGATCGAAGTTGTGTTGAGCGATAGATTTAATAACGGCAGAACGAGTGGGTAAGTAATATGATAGACCTACCTCCAGGGGCGATGGGATAGTCCAAGTAGGTTGGACCTGAATACATTGTGGCAGTGACATGCTGGACTGGTGAACTCATGGGGGCAATCTTAGGAGCCTGCGGCAGAATCGAAGATGCATGATTATAGGCGGTGGGTCCCTTGAGCAAAAGCGAAGGTGGCTTCTTCTGGGCAGCGACCACGGCCGCGGTTTGTTTTGCGGGAATCGGATCACAGCTTCCAAAGCCAGCAGCATCCGGAGTTCGCGGGAGCAGCATTAGCTGCCCACGTGATGGATTCTTTGGACGGGTGGTTGCAGGCTGCGTGGGTCTCACTGAGAGAAGCGGTGGTAGTGGAAGCTGAGTTGCCAGGCCATGCGCCACTGGCGTCTGGCGTGGGACAGCAGTGTTGGGCTTTGGGACCGGTTTGCTCGCAGCTGGAGTGGCCCACCGAGAGCTCTCCAGGCCCTCTGGTGGCTTATTGAACACTGGTTTTGCTTTCCATTGTTTCAGAATCATATCGTTGGCCGCGCAGGAGGGAAACTTACGAGTGATGAAGGGGAATCGGTCCTTTGGTGCGACGACTGAAGCCTTGATAGGATGGGGTCCTTTGGCCGGAGTAGAGACCTCGGAGTTGGAATCCTCGGCGACTTGGTCCTCAGAGAACTCTTCGTCCTCCGATTTAGGGCCAGAGCAATCCCAAATGTTTGGCTCTTCATCCCACTTGAATTCGAGTCGGGACAAGTCTGCATCCTCTCCTTCCTGGACTTCGATTCGGGAAAAGACAGCCTCCTCTCCTTCCTCTGTACTGGAAGTAGAGCAGGAGTCTTCAGAGCCGTCTGTACTCCAAATGATGAGGTCTTCGGGGTCCTGCTTGCGACGCTTCTTGTGACCCTGCTTCTTGGTGGCAGCGTCGCTTGGAAACTGTGCCACAGACTGCGCGCCCTGGGAAGAGGTTGCGGGAAGTGGTTGTGATGGTGCGGGAGGGGGTTGTGATGGTGTGAGAGGTGGGTGTAATGGTGCGGCAGACAGAGGCGGGGGAGTGACCACTGGAGCCACCACTGGAGCCGACAGTGTAGGCCATTTGCAAAAACGGAAAGGGTCTGGAGAGCTCGCCATTATGGTTTTGATGGTGGGTGTAAAGTGTTTGGTGGATGAGGCGAGGTTGAAATTTTGATCGCACAAAAGGCGACAGGGAGCACGGACGTTTGTGCCAAGACCTCCCCCTTCCTTCCTGACAGCTACCGGAACCTACTCTCTGAGAACTAAATGCTCTGATCGAAGCTCAATGGTGGATTCCCTATTGGATTCTCTATTGGATCTCAAGGTCGGAGTTGTCAGCCGCATGTCATTGCTGATCTCAAATTGAATGTGACAGGATGAGCTTGGCCGAGAGTTGGAGGGGGCTCATATGTGAAGACCCGGCGTGCCACTTTGAGTATTACTTCAGGTTGGAGCAAGTGAGTGTGCCCGGCTGAGATGGCAGAAGGATATCCTTCATACAATTTGAACTGTCGGCAGAAGCCCCAGGCCAGGTCTTGTGGAAGCTGTGGAATCCTTTGTTGCCTCTAGTCAACGTCAGCTTGGTGTTGCTTTGTACACAGATCGAATTACTTACAACCTACATCGGCTGGGATCCATCCTTACAGAATTCTCAAGTATCGGCTCGATAGTCTCCAGCTCTGTATACATTACGCATACTGGCTGTACAGCTCCAGACACTCACGACCATCCGCACACCCAAAGTCGCTGTCTGATCTCAAGTTCCCGAATACATCGTATTCGGCTCAACGACATCGTGGTCGCACATGTCGAGCGACTAGATGACTGAATACAGCTTCAGCGACCAGAGCGGCGACCAATTTGTCAACTGATCAGGGTAGCCTTGTCTAATGCTGTCCAGGTAAGCCTCAAACCCTTTGTTCTGGAGTTTGCTACACTTACAATTCACAATTAGGACGACTCTTTCTCTCCCCCTCCCGATACCACAAATTCGCATGCCTCCGAACGCCTGCCATCGCAAGAAGTAACTACACTGATCAGCACTCTCGCCATCACAGACACTGTCAGCAAGCACATACTAGAGAACACGAAGATCCGACCAGTCTCCTGCAGACCTTGCGACCTGCTGCGCAGCCTCCAAGTCCAGGTTTTACCGTCAAAGGACCTCTTAGCAAGCTCGCCCTCCTCCGTCCGCTTAGACAACTCTTTCACGCTACATCCATAAGCTCAGCCAAGGACAACGATGCAGAGAGAGAGAGTCTAAGGGCACCATCTCACACGGCAGCTATGCACCCACCGCAGCATCCGTCCTTCTCATCAGCGGCCTACCTCCTTTCCATTATCCGGCTCACGCGCCTGCAGCGGTTGCGCCAGTGCTATCCCACATATCAGCTCAAGGAGAACGACGGTGAAATGGCAAGAAGATCGGACGTGGAGACAGGCGGCTGGAGACAATGGCGACACCGTCCTACTCCAAGCTGGCGGAGTCAAGTCATGGCCATCCTGTCATGAACCTTGAAGCTATACTTCATTTGCACAAGTGGCCCAGCATACGGATGGCATAAATAAGAGACGAGAGCAGCTTGGGAAACTGGTCATTCCGGATAATGCTTTGGGCTTGAAAAGGCATCTTGGACAAGCACGGCCGGGACGCCGGCGTGAGTCTAGCAAGAAATCATACTTTTATGATAGCCCAGCTGAATCGACTCATAGGCGTCACTGTGTCGGACCCCTCCGGCAGTTCTTCCTCATAGGGACCATTGCGCCAGATCTGTCAGGTCAAAATGCGAGCTTCAGATGTCTCCGTAAGGCAAACGGTTTCTGGGCGTTGGGCTTGCAGGTGTTTAACCATGCTATTCACCAGAGCCCTCATCTTGAGGGAGTGCATGAAATTTGCAAGGACGCTAGGCCAGCATGTCCTGCAGTGTGCCAAAAGACTCTCAAGCGAATCTCAGTGACAGGCCTTGCGCCGAATGCATTCTTCAACCAAGACGGACCACCTACCTCTGGATTTGTGTTTTCGGAACAAGTACATCGAAAGTGTTCTGAAGGACAGGCGTGATACGTTGTAAGTCTCTGGATCTCCTAAGACAGATACTAATGCAGACGTTTGATTGTAAAGAAGTAGACTGATGGAATGGGTTGGAATAATGGAGAAAGCTGAAGTCCAGAGATCGCCTTGAGGTGAGTTTACAAACCCTTATCGAGTGCGATCGTGATTTACCACGTCCAGGAAATTCTGATAGTCATTCTTTCAATGATCATGTGTCTGCCAGAATAATGCTCCAGGTCGCTCACTCCAGAAGGCCCCGACAGATTTCAATCCTGTGCTCCCAGCTCTTTTGATCCTCAAGGGCCAATACAAGAAGCGTAAATCTGTCTTGGAAGCATGCTTACTTGACAGACAGAAATTTCGACAATAATGAATGGAAAATGCTGCAGATTAGCCGTTTGCCTGGTAGTTTAAGAACTACCCTGCCGGACATGATCAAACCATTCCTGGAACGTCTGTCAGATCTGACCCGAGGAAATCATGTTTCGACGTGGAAACCATTTGGCGGGGCTCTGCGAAAGTTTGCCGAAAGCCTACCCGATAGGGCTGGAGGATTCTTTTGACACCACGGTCCCTTCCTCGATCATTGTTCTGTATCCTTGGGGGTTTCCACACTTGTTCGTTCGTATCAAGATCCTGCTGCCAACTTTGAAAGGGCATATTTGTCTTGTCATCGTTCAATTTCTGGGTGATATCGAGAGATGATTCGCCAGAAGTCCTGTGATGTATATTTCTCATTGAACATGCAGTCCCAAAGCTGGCTCACTTTCGAACGATGTCTGGTGGAAGAGAAAGCGATTGATAGCTCGGCTTGTGAGATGCCAATCTTGTTCTCTTCTTGCTCGGGCACTTGCAACCCTGCGTTTCCTTTCATCTCTCTTTTGTCCCTATGGATGCTGGCTGGTCGGAGCTATCCTTGACAGTTTAAAGCATAATCTGTTTTTGTTCCGGGACAAATCACGATGACTCAAGGTGATTTCTATTAGTTGCGAAGCTGGTACCTCATTCTGGACTACCTGGGGCCGATTCTGAAGACCCTGACAGTCTTTGGTCCCAGGCCACCGAGACTCAACCCGCATCGTCTGACGCGTATTATCCAGGATCAAGCCAAGGGCTTGGTTATTGAATAAAGACATAGGCCGCACGGCGTGCCAAACATGGACGACCAGAGTCCTTCCGGTCAGGTAGTCGAAGCTGGACAACTTTATCCGTCCTTTTCTCCCGTATCACCTCTTCTTTGTAGATACGAGTGTTCGCGGGATGGAGACTGTAAATTTGGTTTCCGAGCAACACTATCCATGAAATTGTAGTGTCTGCGTCTGGCGACAAGATTCGCAGCAGCAATGTTCATCAATATCTTGCGTTCGACTTGGACCTCGAGGTTGGACCGCCAGCAGGAGGGCAGAATAGAGGGATTGTCTGAGGGCCTGTGAATGGCTTTGGCGTTCAGTGCGATGGTAAGATAAGATGGTTTCCAGTCGTTTGTGGGTGGACTCGGTGAAGATCTATCATTCGAATTAGCCCTGCCTACGAACCCATCCCTGGGGTTCGCAAAGCATCACGGCACTGCTACAGCTCCGTGGTTGGATGAGGTCCTACTAGTATCGAGCCTTCTTCAGCCAAGTGTCGCGTCGCTCCTGCTATCGATGACCACGTCGCCACTGAGTCGCTCCTTTCAGGTTGTATTCGGCCATTTGCCTCGGTCCATTGCTGCTTCATCGGCTCCAAGTTGTATCACCGAGTACTTTTCTCCGAGCATACAGGCGGCCATTGCTCGCTAGACTGTCGAGTTTCAATTGCGTTGCGATACAGCGTCCATGTGTTCCTGCTTCGTTGAGGTCGCGCAGGCAATTTTGCACACCCGTTGCTCAGGCTCGAACAGTCTCGTCAAGCATACGAGATTCGAGGCACGTCGCACAGCAAGGAAGGCAAGAATACGTTGAAGGAGAGGCTACCAGTGCAAGGTGTAAGTCGATGAGGTTGGAAGAGGGTTGGTTGTGGTTTCGGTACGGTTGAGAGGACGTCGGGTCCCTGATTAAGGTTCAACGTTCGGCACAAATTGAGCATCCACCCCCTTTCAGCTAGCGGCCCCTTCAAGGTTGTAGGTAGGTTCCCGCCTCACGACCACTACATCTCTCAACTCTTCAAAGCAGGAGAAGACCATCAGACATCAGGCCACCAAGATTTGCAGTAATGAGTGTCGGTATCGTTCAGCTAACAACTATGAACACCAAGACTCCAGGCAAAAGTGGCAGCATAACCATGGCTAGCCCTGCACCCACTCCCACACCCAGAGCTAAAAGACCATCCATACAAACCACTTACGCAGATCATCCTATCCTGCCTTCGCGCATCCGTAAAACGAACCATACTCTCAAAAGTAACGCAAGAAATGCCTTCGGACAAGCCTACGCTACTAACCAAGCAAAACTGTCAGCGCCGCCTGTGCCCGCTAAATACAACCCGTGTATATCCTCAAAAATCCATCAGATCTCCTGTATCGACGTTTCCTAGGATTTTGAAGAGAGCGAAACCTTGCTTGATGAGCTTCCGACTGAGATATTGATTTCTGCTGTTGATTCTCAAGGCGACGGCTCGTAGTAAGTATTCCAACTACCTTGAGTGCGAGGGCCAGGGACGCGTGACATTTTCGGAATATTGCGAAGCTGTGTATATGTTCTTGACTAGGGACACGGCCTAGAAGCACGAGATGTATAACCAGGATGACTTTGACCGATGATTCGTGTCTAGGTTGGTATAGCGCACATACTTTCGCTGCTGATCATAGATTTTCGACCCAGTTCGCCTGGTACAGATCGTTCTCACAAGTGCGACGAAAGGCAAATTGAGGCTTCTATGAAGATGTCGATTAGGCAATGATGAAGGGTATGATCATTACCGTATCTTCGCTGTCAATCGCCAATACTTATATGGTACAGACATCGCGAAAACACGAAGGCCTTCCTAGTTCCTCTGTCAAAAGCCGAGCGCCATGACAAGGTCAAATGGCCTCTATCCATCATCTTGAAGATTGGACACCTTCCTTGGAAGAGGCGTCTACGTCCCTTGTCTTCTGCAATGATATTGAGCAGAGAAGCAAGATATTTATACCATCTTCTTCCCTAGCAACAACAATTGCTGAAGCGCAGCTGGAATGACTTATGACTAGTGTGCATAGTCGCGGCGTTTGGAAAACCCGAAACTGATTTGGTGATTCAACAGATGGACAGTCAATAGAAGAACTATCGATAAGCTAGACATGCCGGGCCTGGTCCTAAACTCTGACATCCAGTGGTAGGAAAACCTTTGGAGAGTATGGAGGTCACTGGAAGGGGGACCGGATTTTTTATCGGGGGCGAAAAGAGCTTGGTCGAGTTTGCTGGTCACGAATATGGGAGATGATAAGAATGAATAGCACGGCAAATTATTGTTACCGCGCATCATTGAGACAAAACTTTGACGAAGGAATATACTCACTGGTAAAAAAAGGCGATGGTAATCATCTTGTTTATTCGCTACGTTCCAGCACTGACAGATCAATACATTCCAGGGGCACAGGAAGATGGCGTTTGTGAACGCGTTTTTGTGGGGCTAATGTTCACGTTGTGGAAGGAGAAGAACCGATATTGCGTTGTATGGCGTTTTATATGTGGAGAGAAGCCATTGAAGTTATATCGAAGGTGGATTGGGGAGAGCTCTCTGTTGGGGTTAGGGGGAAGGCACAACCCACAGCAGTTAGTACATAGCAAATACAAGCTTATTAGGTATCACAACCATAATAACTTGGTAGATCAATGCTACAACCAGCTGAAACGCACCAAAAAACGCAGTTTAGCTACCAAAATCTATCGGTTTCAAGCCTTCAACAGCCTGACGACTCTCAAAGCAGGGATTAGCATGTAAATTATAAAGGTCGTTGATGATGTTATTCATCCAAAAACTCGAGATGAACACCTTCGATAGAATAAGATAGCAATAGCGATGAAATACTGGCAGGCTTTTGAGATTCAATTGCCAGAATTTTATCGATAATGGTCTAGACTCTAGGGGCTTTAAAACCATTGTCATGTTTGGAGCCGCGTGGGGACATCTTCTTAGAGAATGCATTGCGAGTAGTGTGGAAACAATGAGATGTGACATTTTAAATGAAGGGTTGAGTAAGAAATTGTCTTGTTGAGGTTTGATTTTGGTGGCAAACTGGGTTCTCAAAAGTGCAGCTACAGTTTCAGATATACGCGTATTCCGTCTGAACACCACCACCTCGTCTCCTATACATCACTTCAAGGTCCATCAGCTTCACTATCAACAACACATTGACATCGGAATCAACATCCACCGTTCACATGCTGCGGCACAATATCACCATCAGCTCCAAGCCTAGAACATAAGGACACTTTCAACACAGTCAGTAGCACTACCGACACCTTCCGATCACCCCCTCACATTGGTCCCAAGTGAGTAAGCTGTATATCCCTACACATGTGAATAGAGCGGGTGTGATGATTTCTGGGGCTAGTAAAATATGAGCAAGAGGCTGGAACCGTTACAACAATGATCGAACATCACCATCGTCGCGTTCTAGGAGGAGCGCCAAAACTGAACACACACGGCATGGCAGTGCTGTTCAGACTGGAGATATCAAGGAGGCAAAGAAGGGTGTTCACAAAGGTATCGAGCTCATGAAAACTCTTTCGTGACGGCACGCAGATTTGATGCCGGCAATTGCATCTATAAATTACTCATCTTCCCCCTATGGGTTGACCTTCGATATCGGCGGCTTCTTGACCGAGCGTTGGATGTAACTCCGGAAAGCCTACTCGCTCTCGATGGAACCACGCGAATTTGACATGCTGATTTCGCTGAGATGCGTTTCAGATGTAAATGGGCGGGACTATTCAGGTGAGCAGTAATATTGTAGTAGGAACACCCCGGACCGATTTCGAAACACGGTTACGGTGAAAGTGTCTATCTGAAATCTTCCTAGCAAGTCTCTTTTCAGACCCCAATCAGCCTGGAGAAAGATGCGGAAACCTTGAACTAAGAAGAACTCTAGTCCCTAACCAACGATTTTGCTATCGTGAATGATGGGTAAGGGGGAACTTACCCATGGGAGTTTGTGTTTCGCACTGTGGTGTTAATTTGGTTCTTCGAGAATTTCTTGACCGGCGACTTTTTCTTAACACCCTCCCTTCTTCGGTCGACTGAGTGAGGCCCCGGGTGTTGAGATTCAAACCGCAGATATAAATAGAACCTTTGTTTCCAGCAAGCAATCCATTTTCAATACTTACAACGAACATGGATCGGGCAAATCAAACGTCTGGAAAGCCGCACAGGGCTCCCATAGAGCAACCAAGAGGCGCAACAGGAGACGCCCCAAGCAAAGCTCCGTCCGAAGCGTCAGCGAGGCCGCGTGCGAAGAAACGCACTGGAAAAACCGCAATGGCTCACGCCGACAAGGTCGGCACTAGTGAAGCACCCTCATTGAAGCCTCCAAAGAAACGCACCCATACAGCAGCCCAAGCCGAAGATGACGAGGATAAGCATCAGAGCGACAGTGGTGAAACCCCTCCACCAAAACGCGTTCGCAGGAAAAACAAGTCGACCAGAGGCACCCTTCCAATCGACAACGATCAGGCGCTTGCGTCTTCGCCGAAATCGAAAGTGCATCTCTATAACATCGCGGGACAGTCCGAAGTCATTGAGCACGAGGTTGTCAAACCGGAAGTAGGCAAGAAGACGTTTGCGTTGAAATTGTTCTATGGAGAGACTGCCTCCAAACAGCGTCATGCGAAGCGCATCCTTTGCATTCGCTCCACTGTTGGGCCCAATCATGTAATCGTTCCCAAAGAGAGTAAGTCATAAATTTACATTGGCTTCGTTGATTCACTGGCCCTTGATCTACACAGCAACCAAAGATACGGTTGGCTGAGGAGTCTCTTGCATCGGGATCGATAGCGGTACGTTCCTACCAAGTTCAAGAGACGAAATCGTGGGAAATATATCGCTATCGATCTTTGATTGGAATGAATACTTCAGGGTTCTGGTGTTGCCGAAGGGCGGAGAACTGGAAACCCCCCGTGATAATCTGGAGCAAGACGAACTTTGACCTGCAGAGAGATAAGATCAGGCTAATACTATGCACAGGCGGTACATTCCAAGAAGGATGGGGCGAACAAAAGACCTCGATCAACGTGTTTCTTGAAGGAGATTTAGCGAACACAAGAAACTTTTCGAGCAAATGCCACATCAAGTTCCGCTTCGCAACTCACAGAATTAAGGCTACCATGGGCCAGGTTCGGTCTCAAATCGCCCAGGCTTTGGGTATCAAAGATGTTTGTTCTATTCAACTCGAGCTATCAATCCTGGCAGCGACAACGTCGACATTCAAATCAAACGACAATGTGGTCATTTGCAACCGCGTCAATGCCATCTGGGACAATACCCAATATACTGATGATACGTCGGCCAAAGACGCACTTCCTCCTGCAAAGTCTCCTTGGCTGCGTGTCCGCAAGACTCAGTATTTGTTTCTCTCTTTTCCCCAGTTCGGCCTCATTGGATGCGTCACGCCGTCAGAAACAGCCATAGTCAGTGATATTCTCAAAATTGCTACCTCGATTGCCAAATCAGACTTGCCTCATTCATTTCGCATGGAACTTGTGGCTGGTCAGAAGCTCGGTGATCATGCATCAGACCTCCAAGCATACAAGCTTAGACACAAGGCTGTCATCACATGCACGCAGGAATTGCGCAATTGCACCATCTGTGAAGAGCAGGTCGGCTATCTTGATTGGCCAGAAAAGATTTCGGCTACTTGCAAGCACGAAGTCACCTCTTGCACGCCATGTCTTCAAGGCTACATCACCACAGCTCTTGACGAGAATCAAATAGACAATATCACCTGTCCTGAGTGTGAGGAGGAAATGGGCCACGAAAACCTCAGAGATCATGCCACCAACGAACAATTCGCACGATACGATCGTCTCTTGACACGCGCCACTTTAAACGAACTCCCTAACTTTCATTGGTGTATCCGTCCCAAGTGCAACAACGGCCAACTCCATATTTCAGTAAACGGTTGCACCAAGTCGATCTGTCATGCATGCAATTTCAAGGCGTGCATTGCCTGCGATCGTCCTTACCACGAAGGAGAGACCTGTGAGCAAAATTCCACAACACAAAAAAAACGCACAGAGGAAGACCGGGCTACCGCGGAGGAGGTCGCCAAGATTTCGAAGGAGTGCCCAGGTTGTGGAAGGGCAATTCAAAAGATTGGAGGCTGCGATCATGTGATTTGTTAGTATACCTTACACTTATTAGAGCTCAAACACATTTTCTTGCTAACACAAGTTTTAGGCCCAGGTCGTGATTGCCATAGGCATTTCTGTTGGCCCTGTCGAGGCTTTTGGCCCTACGGCCACCTTGCAAGTTGTGCTCATCACCTCTCCCTTCCTCCACGTCAGTAACCAGGGTGATCGATGTTGATATTCTGGTACAATATGCTCGGCCTTAGGTCGTGTTCGATGTTCAAGCCGAGCACCAGAGGCACTATAGCCAGGTATGTCTTTCGAACCAGAAGACTTGATGAAACGCAACGAAATATCCGATGAGCTAACGGTATGTCGTACCGCGCGAGGAAACAGCGAAGTGGGGCACAATTTGCTGGCGATTGGCGACAAAATAAGGCTCGCAAACAGAATTGACAGAGAGCAACGGGCCGGTTTCCCGGGTGGTTAAGGGGGGATAATGATGATGGATCCTCTCCTCATGAACAAAATTTGAAGGAGCGTCAACGGGCGATGATGTGTACATGCCTATCTACGAAATGCAATTCAGTGTCGAGGAAAGGCCAACATGACTACATATGGTGTAATAACTAGCGGTTCCCGAGACGGTGAAAACTTTGCTTCGATTTTAATCGCCTGATGGTATACATGGTGATATGTTGAGTATTGTTGAAAGTTTCGCGGAGTTCCCGGCAAGTGATAATTATAAGGCTGACAAGGCTGAAGCTCGGACAATCGACATGCTACCACAGTAGCTTCAGTGTTTCTGTATTCCCCGGCTCTAGGAATTCGATGTATCTTTCTTATACGTAAATTTTACTAAATTGGAGATCGATACCGATGAGTTTCTAGCGAGCTTCGGAAATTGAATTACTAGAAAATTATCGTTATCGATTTTAGCTTACACACAAGTTATTTTCTAGATGGATTCTTTTCAAGGGACGCTGAACTTATAAAGCTACTATGCTACCATAGACTGCAAGGGACGAAGAAAGAGAGATGTTCCACCATTGTACTTGGGAAATTTGAAACAAAGTCCAAGGCAGTAATGATTACTCTCACCACCCCCACTATCTCCTCATTCATCATCGTCCGAAGCTGAAGACCTCAATGTCCAGTCTATCAAATTCTCAATGATGATGGCCACCATCTACGTATTCACTTCCCTGCTTTCATGACATTATCCAGGGCGGATTACCTTGATTCGAAGCAGTTGTGAAGTATTGTCCCCCCACAGATCGAAGTAGAGACATAAACATCCACACCTGTGATACCAATGCGGCCGTCTTACTGGCCATATCTGCATTGTTGCGGCGGTTGTCGATGTTATGGAAGATATTCAAAACAAAACGATTCTTTTCTACCCATGCTGAGATAATGTCAGCTGTTGTCATACCGAGACGTCGCGGCACAAGTCGGATGACATGTACATTTCCCCTACCCAAGTTAACGACGTAAAAAAAATGACTGAGGAGGACTATAAATACTCCTCGCCTACAACCCACGATAGATTCCAAGCAACGCTACGATTACATCTACCCCGTTCGTGCTTTTTGCACATCCAAAGGAATATCAAAAACCAACCTAACATCAGTACAAGCCACAAGACCAAAAGATCGTTGTTGAATAAAGAAAGTATTGAAACTGAAACCGACGCAATGATCAAAACACCTTTTCACTAGTCCTTGATGTAGACAGATGATGATTATCACCACCATCAAACCTCTCACCACTATACGAAAAGATACGAGAAATATGTCATGAAAGTATAGCCGCCGATTCTCTACCGCTCGTAACGACATCATCTCATTACCCATCCAGCACCCTCAACCCCAGTATCTGACCTTGATCACCCTCCTGTAATACGTCGTACTATAAACCAGCCGCCTGGAAATTGAGGTTCTTATCAGTCCAAATTCTTGTGTGCAATCGACCACGTCGGATTGACCCGCAAGACCTTATCTTGCTACCGTATCATTACCCCAAAACCTTTAGTCAGCCAACATTAATATCGAGTCGGCATTTTCAGCATCAATACTGATACACTTCTGGGATACTCGACTGGGGGTGGGGGAGTAGAATCACCTACTCGGTAGAAAGCCATTGTCACGTCGAGACAAAACATCGACAATGGCCTGCACCCGTGCGAACGGGTCGAATATGTATGACTTCTGTGTTTGAAACTCTGGCGCGCTAATGCCCTCGCATAATCTGAGGGAGCTATGGTTCTCAAGACGTTCGGTCAGACGCCAATGTACCCTCTTGGTTGTATTGAGGACTGCAGAACATGTTCGATGATTTGCTTCATGATGAAATACGAAGTCGGGCATGTATGGTGGTACAGATCTGTCTCCTCGTCCACTTAAACGCTCGCTCTCGGTGGCTCCGCCTCGTTCTCAACAAGATCATATATATCGTCCAGATTATCCATGCCCTCCTCGCTCGCCGCCAAAACGTCCTCGACATCTTCCGTCTCTTGATCCATATCATATCGATCTAAATTCACGGCTATCTCTTGCGAAACTATTGCCCGTGTTGATCCAAATGGCCCGTGTGCTCGAAGTATGTTGTCCAATGCCACTCTCTCAATGACAATCCGTCCCATCGAAAGAACATTCTTAACGTCCACCCCATCCGCTGATCTGACCATGCCTTGCTTCTTCAAATCCTCATTCAAGGCTTTGTACAGACTTGCATTCTCGGGCGTCTGCTCCTTCGTAATCAGCACAGATCCCTTCTCCCTCCTATCCCACCCAAGCGTCTCCATCCACTTGTGCATCCAATAATGCGCCTTTCCTTCTTCAATGCCCTCCTCTGGGATTCCAAGTGAATCAACCACTATGAGTTCTCCCTTGCGATAGCGATAACTCAATGCCCCTCTCCACGCAGCATCGTACACTTTCCTCGGCAATCCCGTTGCAAAGTCCCTCGGTTTAGGCCCAAACGCCACTCCGCCACCTCTTAACATGGGCGATTTCTTATCCCCCAATCTCGCCCTTCCCGATCCTTTTTGTGGCCTTATTTTGCGATTTGAGCCGTGGACTTCGCTGCGCCATTTTGTGCTTGCGGTACCTTGACGGGTCCGATCGCCCTCGTAGACGACGGCACGATGGAGGATATCCTTTCTTAAGGGAACGCCCAAGAGGAGCGGAGAGTAGGTGAGGAATTTGATGGGTTCCAAGGTTGGGAATGTGTGGAGGGTTGTTAGAATGTCTTTGGGGCGGAGATGGCTAGGGATGCTGGAGGGATAGATTAAGTCATTTGGCCAAACGTGAGGTTTACTGGTGTGGACTGTTCGGCGGGAGGATTGCTGTTGCGAGTATTAGGTTCTGTAATGGTTGGAGAAATCAGTGAACTGTACTTCTTTGATGCATTTCTGGGACCAAGTGACGGCTGGACGTAACGATTTGCACCGTAATGGCAGTGCGCACGTACTTGAAGCCATGCTGTAGGTGGTGATGGTCGGAGCAATGGAGTCGTCGTTTTGGAGAGACGAAAAGTTGAGCACAGACATGTTTGTAGAGGTCGAAAAGTCGAGACCGCGCCGCGAGGCAGACAAGATATTGACACCAACATGGCCACCATAAATACCGCATTGCGCCCGTTGGTCATTTGTAGCAGATGCCTGAGAAATGGCAATTCCTCAATCGCATCCCTCAATGCAGCCAAACGACCATTCTCGACGCAACCATCCCTCCAAGAAGAGCTACAGACTCCCGAAGCCTCAACACCGTCCAACGAACCTCCAGCACTGACGGGCAAATTCTACGATCCATTGCTGGTACATACGAGACACACGGAAAGACGGCTGGCAAAGAAATTGGGTGTCCTTCCAGTTGGATCTCGTCGCTCGCGAGCCGCCAGGAGTACCACTGGAAACATTCCCTTCGAACAATTGCCATATCAATGCTTCCAGGAGGCGAGACAGGTCTTGGCTGCCGATAGAGAAGAAAAGATCAAACTGATCGAGGACTTGCGGGTCAGGATCGCAAAGGTCGTGGCTAAGGATGATGCCGCTTGTGGAGGAAAGGATAGGAAGAAGATCAGAGTGGACAGCATGAAAAAGCAATTGGAGTCATACAAGATCCAGGCCGACATCAATGATCCCATGGTCAAGAAAAAGTTCGAAGATGGCAAGGGTATGCGATTCTTCCACCAGTTTGTAGGACGAATATTGCTAATACACCACACAGGAGACATGTCTTTCCCCGTCTACCGATTCCTCGCTGAACGCAAATGGCGCGAGATGAAACGCAAGATTCTTGAACAACGTATCACGCAGATGTCTGTCATTCCAGACGTCTATCCCTTCGCCGATCCCGTCCTCGATATCGACATCAAATTCGATCGTTTCGTTGTCACGCCGGGTGACTTCCTCTCGACCTCTCGCACAGCACGAGCCCCGCGCCTTAAGTTGCAGCAATTTGATGCCGGTCCAAAAATGGTGACGATTGTGGCGATTGACTCGGATGTACCAAACGTGGAGAAAGATGGCTTTGACTACAGGTGTCATGGCATCTGGTCAAATATTGTGATTAATCCTACCGATAACATAATCAACCTCAATCTTCTGAAAGAGGACCAGACAGTATTATCCTGGACACCTCCTTATGTGCAAAAAGGATCGCCCTACCACCGCATCTCCCTCTGGGTCTTCGAACAAGGGCTTGAAAAGCACAACGACACTCAGAAGGTTGCCCTCCAGGTTCAGAGACAAAACTTTGTCCTAAGGAATTTTGTGGATAAAATGGACTTCAAGAAACAGCCGTTGGGAGTGACGATGTTCAGGACGCAGTGGGATGAGACCACAGAGGGCGTTATGGCCAAGTGGAAGATCGAGGGGGCGAATCTGGAGTTCAAGAACAAGAAAGCCGAGAGGTTGCCGGATAAGTATAGGATGAAGGATGGCGCGAGGTACAGAGGTGGGTAGATGAGTTGTATGTAGGATACCTGGAGGAACGTAGACATGAGAAGGGTAGTCCATATCAACGACTTTTTGTACCATTCCCCATCTGGTGTGGATGAGACGATAGGGTTCATCCATTTTGGGAAGAGCGATGTCCAACTCCCTGATATCCCGAAAATCTTATTGTTGGGATTCTGGTGATCCTGGTTTTACCATAGTAAGTCGTTACGCACATCAAAGTGGGGCTCATCACGAGTTTTCCATTCCATCTCATCTCAACTTCTCAATTACACCTCACCCTATCTCATCCCGTCCCATGTCACTACATCTCTTGGTTTGATTCCAACAGTACCACAATGGGCCCTCCTGCACCCTCCAATCTCAAGCCCCCACAGCCATCGCAATTCCAACTTGCGCTTGCGCTGGCCATTGCGAAGGCGAAACCAGAGGGGATCAGTGTTAGAGGTATGTTCATCCTGTTGTCATCTATCATTCTCCAACCATTGACCAACATCATCTAGCCTACCTCTCCAAAATCCGCCACCACATCCTTTATGGCTCACGGGTGGCGAACTACGGTTCTGCAGCTGAGTACCTCGATGCAGCGGCTTACTGGCATGATATGTTCAAGGAGAGCCAAATGAAGATTCATGAGTTGCAGATGAGAATGTCCAAGATGGAAAGGGGTAACGACCGGTAATTTCTGTCGCTTGTTGAAGTATGATGTTCTAGTCACTCACGATATTCGCAGGCTGAAAGCGTCTGACGCGGCAGCTGGGGTTGGTACTCCCCCGCAACCTGAAGGGGACTCTACTGGTGCTCAGTCTGCTATGAATAAAGTTCCAGTGTTGCCTGGCTTCAAGGACGTCACCGCACCGAAGAAGGGAACGAAGCGGAAGCAGGATGAGGTCAAGGTCATTGCTTCTGCCAGGCCAACTAAGAAGGTGGTAGGCAAGAATGTGCTGCCGGCACCCAACCTGGTGAGCGAGAATCTCATCGATGAGTTAGGCATCTTTGATGTGCCAGGAGCAGGTATGTTGTCACTCATGCTATGAGAGCAACTCCTAACATCAGCACAGGCGCAACAGTAGTCCTCCATCTCTACCGAGCCCATAAGCTCTATCAGCAGATCGAACTGAATCCACAAGATCTCGCCTACCATCTAACCCAAGCTGCCACAAATCTTGCCGATCACGTCTCCACTGTCGCGAAGCAGATTCAAAAGCACTTTGTCGATGTCTCAGCCACACAAGACAAGCGTCTCAGATCTCAACTCGTGTCCATCGCCACATCTAAGACTGACACCGAGTTCCCTCGTATACTTCGCGCTGCCGGCAGATCTTTCACGAGTCTCTTTCATGGCATGGCTACGATATGGGAGAGAGGCACTGAAGCGGCAAAAAAACATCATGGAGCAACAACTTACCAGTATATCAAAGCCTTCGACACAATACTTGACGCCATATCATCGACTTGCATGCTCACCGCGCAGCTGAGCGCTCAGCAAATTGCCAACGACGCTCCGTCTTCCTCAGCGGCCGTAAAGAAAGCCGGCGAGGGAAAGTCACAAAAGCCAAAACCCGCACCAAAAGCACGTATAGCACAAGAACTTGTCTCACTTCTGCTCGCCTTGCTCACTCACCTCACACCCGGACGACAAGGCCCACACACCGCCTTCTTTGAAGGCATACTCTACCTTCTCCTTGACCGCATAGGTGAACGTCTTTACCTCCTCACCTTCAACCGCGAGCGTGGTGCCACTCTTGAGGAAGAAATGATCAATGACTCGTCTCCGCCTAAAGCGCAGATTGAAACGATTGAGCGACAGGCTCTCGGTATTGAAGTCAAATTCTTTGTTCAGCTTCTCGAGAGGGCGATGAGTCTCGCACCATCCTTTCTGGGCTCCCTTTCCGGTGCCGATGTACCCGTGAAGTCTGGACGTAGTGCAGCAAAAGTGAAGTTCGCTGGCCTGCCAAAGGGAACAGCAGCGTTGAGTATTTTGGCCAAGGAGAAGTTGCAGAGAACACTTGTTCAATGTATGTTCGGTTCTGCACAACTCAAACAGCAGGATGGTTCCAACAAGAGTGGTAGGATCGGGGAGGACGATGAGACGGAAGACGAGGACGCAGATCAACAGAATAATGAGTTCATTGAGGTATTGCGCAAACCTGTTTTCACGGGACCAATTCCGCAGATGCCGAAGGTTGAGGAGGCAGATGTGCCGGAGTGGTTCACTGAGAATATTTGGAAGTTGGTTGGGTGGGATGTTTTGGGTCGGGATGGGGACTTTTGAACGGGTTGAGGGAGAGCGCAGTTGAGACGGCCACTTGGGAGGATTGAAAGAGCCTGTCGCGAGTTCAATTGAAGAAGCAGTGTAAGTTTGTGGCATTGATCGCCCCTTCAGTTCAAGTTGTCCTTGACTCCTGGACGCTCATTCCATATTAGACCAGAAATGTGAGAAATGAACTGGAACTGAAGGTATGAAATCCAGTTTAATTCTATATTACTCTCAATCACGTCGGCAAACGTATCAGCAGTATCTCGGCAAATTTGAAACGCCTTCACCCTTCTTTCCTCGCACAATGTTCAAGGTATAGAATAGATTCGATCTTCTAGAAAAACCGAATACACGCCGATTTCAAACACACCACATCTCCATAATTCACATCCTCGCCTGACCCGTCTCCGGCCATTTCCAACGTCAACAGTTCCCACATGAAGACGGATTTATGCTTACAACGCCACTAGACGATGCTGAAGGTCACCATAGCAATAACGCAGATCATCAAAAACCAAGCTTAGCAGCGAAGATAAAGAACAGTAGTGATTTTCAGAATCATCTTCCCAGCCACTCTTTCCAACCAATCCATCGATCGATATTGAAGTACCCATCCCCACTCCCATCACACATACCGCGGGCTATTAGATTTCCGACAATACTGCCGAGTAATTGATAGCGACTATATGCAAAGTACGCATTGAGATCCTGCTCTTGGGAGGAAGATATGGAAAGGGGGCGAGTTATGTACTGGTTGATATGAGGTGTACTAGATAAAGCAGGTAAGAGCTGAGGGGCCGAGCGAATCGTTCCCTCTCCGCTATTAAGCGGTGTAGTCTATGGTATGAATAGACTCCAATTCTGGGTAACTGGTTGATTGGGGTTTGCTAGATAGCGACGAGGTGGATATATGGTTGGCGTCCTTATCGACTGCGTTTACGGTTGTATCAGGTACCGAAGTTATTGCGGCGTGGAAGGAGTGCTGCTTGATTATTTTTCCTGTGGGTTGGATGTGGTGCTGGTGATTGATTTATCTTGAATCTATAGGTAGTGGTAAGGTCGATTATCATCGATTTATGTCCGCTGGATTAGTCTGAGTATGATAGGATGGGATATTGTATTTTATTTTAGTTCTCTCGGTCAAGGTCAAGGTTGAATAGTTCATAATTCAAATTGAAATCTGTTCAAATCAGGGAAGTCAGTGGGAATATCGATGAATTTGAGTAGCGATGATCGATGAGGACTTAAGCTAGTTAAAGTTTGGAAATTACAAGTGAGGGACAAGGGAGCAATTCAAGAGGAAGACAGATGCTGAGCTCTACTTTTTAAACATACCTTCAATATCCCTTCTATTCACAATGGCAGCGGCGGTGCCGTGGAGGTATATAAAGGCTACGAATATCCTTAGAGAAGGAGGAACTGTTTCTACACAATCGCGAGAATCGAAAGGCGTCTCGCTCGTAGCCTGATATTCAGCACCGAACCTATAACCGGCATGTTAGCAGTCCAACCAAAAGTTTCCTCGAATGAGTGTTGCCTTGAATTTATCCAAACAATGTAATTTATCATTGCCAATACAATTCACAATTGTACAAGTCAGCAGCAGACTACAAATTAACGACGTACCTTACAACTCATATCCCCGATAATACTCACCAGCTTCAAATCCTGAACTAATCATCTCTAAGCCCTATACTTCTTCATCCACGACAACTGCAATTTCTCATCTCTCCTGTACGATAACTTGATATGCTCCGTGCCCGTCTCCAACCGCTCTTCAACCGAGAACATGACACCCGGATGCTTCTTCAAAGTCTTTCCCAACTCGCCGTCGGAGTATGCGTTGGTGTCTGGTCCCAAGGCTTCGTTGATGGCTTCTGCCGTGTCAACAATGGCACGATTCATTCCCATTTTTCTCCCCTTGCGGACGAGCTCGGAATGATGTTGTGCATCGAGCCAAATTGCATAAGTACCTATGATCCAGGCGGTGCATGAGGTGACTAAAAGTAAGACCCAGAACGTAGCGAAACCCCATGCGTAAGTTTGATCTAATACGCAGCTAATTTCAGGTAGGTCAAGCGAATCAAGAACATCAAAGGGATCGGCTTGTGGATTATTGCGGTAATGTTCGTTGAGAGGGGTGGTAGTCCCGTTGATGGTTACATATGTCATGTAGCGAGGAATGTATCCAGTCATGGCGTCGTTGATAGCCGGGATCGAGGCGATATAGGCAAGTGAGAAAAAGATCCAGACCATGGCAGTCGTGATTCTCCACCCTTTGATGCGATCAAGAGAGTTGACGATCCTAACTTTGGATATGAAGTGGAAGGGCATGAAAACGAGGGATATGAAGAGGTCGATCGGCATGGTTGTCATCTCCATCATACGCATTGAAACGTCCATCAGTACCTTGTAAAAGATGAAGCTGATGAAAGCCTGCGCTGCCCGTCCAACTACCATGTTCCAAGCCACATCAACAGCTTTTGCTTGTCCCAAGGTAAACCTGCCGTATACTGTGGTTGGTGTGAAGATATCGAATATATTGGGCAAAACTTCGACCGGACAACTACTCTTGTAGCGAGGGTCGTTGTTTCCATGAGGCCAGTGAAACGAGAAACCCCAAAGACACCCACACCAGATGGACAGGAGACACGCGACCATAACCTGGTGACAAAATCGCTGCCGAGTGGATTTACTGGCGGAAGCGAAGGACTTGCAAGGAAGGCGGAGATCATCGTCATGGTGAGTTTTGTCTTTTGACACTTCGGAACCCGGAATATGGTCATACAATGTAGACGCTGAAGATGAAGATTCCCCGAATTCCATGGCTTTTGCATTCTGAAACGGGAGACGAGAGGGTTCAGGCGAAGCTGTATAGTGACGGGCGTCTGCAGGCTTGGGCATTGTATGAGGTTCAGGAAGACGGTTGCAAGTGTAAGATGGAGGTAAAGCCTGTGAAAGCCGAACGATTCATCCTAATCCCACGAAAAGAGGATCCGGTAGCGATCATATATTTTCGGCAAGAAACTCGCCGCAGATAGGTGTTAACCATGATTGATTCTGTGTACGTTGTAAAAACAGGATGTGATGCTTCTACCCGCAATCCAACATGCTGAGCAGCGCACTGCCAACAATGCAGTGTCACATAATTTTCTGTGATTGCCTGCAGATATCCTGTAACAGACATCCGGAGATGACCATGACCAAATTGGGTTAAGGCTGATTGAAGCGAGAACTTAGATCTCATCGTGCGGATGGCAAGTGTAAGACCGGGCAGCAAGAAGCAAGAGTGATGAGCTGATAACAATGACAAGGATTTTATCATTATTCGAAAAAACAATAGCAAGGACAATATGAAGGGCTCTTTGATGAAAAAGAAAGCGGAGAGACAAACTCCGACGACTCAAATCAGGGTAGGACAAACGGATACCTGCTTGGATCCTGAGTGATAACGTGACTGATTTAGATACTTAAGCTGAGGCGACGTTGACTATCAGTAGATTGATCGCATTCATGTCTTGAAAGTTGGGGAGAAGGTGATGATGATGGAGGCGACGAGGTCGACGAAGGGGATGGGGATCCGTCGGCGATGGCTCGGCTCAAATCGGAGATGCGAGATATCACCACCAGCGTATTGTTGAACCACGATTGATTCTCCTACCTAAGTATTTATCCACTCTCCCTCCAATGCTACGCACTGTTGATGTTGACAAATCAGAAGGGGAATAACGACATGGTACTTATTGACACCACCCTTGCAAGAACAATTGCTAAGTTGTCAAGAATTCGAGTATTGACAACGAATGTAGTGAGATAAACTTGTTGATTTACACATGCTTCATCATTCGTGAAGCCAGCAAAGCAAATAGATGGTGCCAGGATTGATAAATCAATCTTGTTCGTTACGTGCAGGTAATTACACTGCTCAGCTTACTCCGTCGAGATGTCTACCTTGTTCTTGTCTACCCTCAGATTAGCTTCTTCTAGTCACCACTCGAACGTAAATCCCAGAGCACACTTACAGAAGGCCACAAAATCCTTGATATGCTTAGCCTTCTCCAATGGCTCAGGATAATACCACGCCGCATCTTTCAAAACCTACTATATGTAAGCTCGTCATGCCATCATACTTCACCCTTAAAGAGAATCAAAGGGATTACCGTACCTTTCCGTCAACCTCAATAGTGTAGTATGAAGCGTCGCCTTTCCATGGGCAATGAGTATGAAGGGCGGTTGGCTTGAAGTAGTCTTTGTTGATAGAGCTGGGAGGGAAGTACACATTGCCCTCGACCGTTTCGAAGGAATCAGCCGAAGCGATGGTTGTCCCGTTGATTTTGGCTGTTGCTGTTGGCATTTTGATTGTAGTGGTGTTCTGTGATTCGGAAGATGAGGTACAGAAGAGGATGAAGAGGAGAATATATAGACTTCCATTGACATGAAGTGGTGATCCCCGCTTCTCGGCAGGGCAAGGGCTTGATCTAGGTTTAGGATGACGCTTTCTACTGCTTCTCCTCATCGCGATTGACCGAGTGGGAATTCTTCATTCGCTGGACTGGCATGATCATGAACAGTGGGCAGAGCAGATCAGGGGGAAACATCTCGAACCCTGGTCTTTTACCTTTTTCGGTAAAGAGGGCTATTCCCGAATCGGCCCTTACACCCACCTCAGGCTTCAGTTTGCTAGGTATTGCGATGAGTCCAGCACACCTCTGACCATTTCCTACTCCAAAGAACTGAACCTGCCATGTCTTCCTACACAATGAATGAGCTCGGCTCGCGAGGTAATCGCAATCCTCTGCCTCTCACAATGCCCCCAATGCCCACTATACGCTCCTGCTAACACCCAAACCCAACCCAGCCTTCAACCACAACTCCTCCAACGACGCCGAACAAGAATACGACCGCCTACGAGGCCTCGCCCGCGCCGAACTCGCAAAGAAACAATCAGCCTCCTCCCGTGCCCATGAAGCCTACAACGCAGGCGACGGCGCCCGCGCCCACCAACTCAGCGAGGAATCAAAACAACACGCCGCAAAAGTAGATCAGTACAATAAACAAGCCTCCGACTACATCTTCCGCGAAAACAATTCCCCCGATCGCGTTCCCAGTGATACCATAGATCTCCACGGCCAATTCGTAGAAGAAGCGGAACATATCCTCGAAACCAGGATTCGGGCGGCGCAACAACAGGGACAAAGTCATTTGCATGTTATTGTGGGGAAGGGGAATCACAGTCCCCAGCATATTCAGAAGATTAAACCGAGGGTGGAGGAGGTTTGTAGGGAATTGGGATTGCAGTATCAGACTGAGCAGAATGAGGGCAGGATCTATGTTGATTTGACGGGCAAACCGGTTGGAAATATGCCGCCGCCGCCGAGTGGGTATGGGCAGAATTGGGGCGGGCAGCATGGTGGGAAGCCGCAGCAGTATGGTGGGCAACAGCATGGTGGACAGCATCAGCAACAGAGTCATGGGAATCAGCAGTATGGTGGACAACATCAACAACAACATGGGAATAACCAGAATGATGAGATTGAGGAGGTGGTTAAAAAGGTGCTTCCTGGTGTGTTTAGGGCGCTTAAGGGGTGCTGTATTGTCATGTAGCCGCTTGCTACGATATAAAGAGTTGGATATTGAACAAACGTTTGGATATGGAATGAGCGGTTGGATAAGTGCTTGTCATGTTATACCCTTTTTCTTGGTGGCAATTTTGATGTCGAGATCTTTGTATAGAGGTGGATGATCTGATGGTTCAATGTTGGGTAGATAATGACGAATGTCATGTTTTTGCAAACACATGATACTTGTACATCGAGTCTGGATTCAACCATATAAGAGTCTCAATATTGTAGCAACCCCTCTGTCTAGATCCGGTTTCCATTCTCAATCAGCATTTTCCCAATTTCGCAAAGGTAAATTGCAAAGACTTTCTATGTATAGTATTTGATTGGGCCGGCTGATTGGCGATTACTGTATTCAGAGACAATGCTTTGAGATTGGCTGGTGGTTTGGGGATACCGTACTCATATAGAGGAATCGAACGTATAGAACAGGAAAAAAGCCTGGAGTTGGTAGTCAAAATTAGTCGCTTATAGAAGTGCTTCTAGTTCCATTTCAGCTGCCCTGTCAGGAATGTGTGAGAAGAAAATTATGCTATCCCTTCCGATTTTCGAGATACCCGAACGCCGATGCCAAATGAAGCAACGAATAACACCGCGGAAAGCACAGCCGCGAGAACGAATGTGATGTCAATGCTCCCCGCTAAATCTTCAAGAACTCTCTGGACATACGGAGCCGGGACCTTGCTCGCGATCGACGAGTCTCCTGGGACAAGACGCAGACCGCTGCCGCCTGCAATGACACCCAGCTTCTTGGTCAGAGTCTGATGGAATATGGTATTTGCGATGGTGAGAAATATTGAAGCCCCCATGTACTGACCGAAGACCAAAAGCGACATTGCTAGTGACAGTTGCGAAGGCGATACTGCGGATTGAGCGGCGATAATAGGCTATATCATGTTAGCTGCACAGGTTCAACTATTGTCATAGAATCCAGGAGGTGAGTTACCATCTGAGCTCCCATCCCCCTTCCACTGCCTGCTATTATTTGATATCCAATCCATTTCGCTTTACTCGTTGTCGGAGTAAGGGTGGATAATAACCCACTGCCGACGGCGCACAGTACCGCTGCCGACAACAACCAAGGCAGATAGATGCCATTCTTACCAACAACCCCAGCCGCCGCGATCGCGAACAGAAGCTGTGCGACAACTCCAGGAAGCAGACGAAGACCACTATCTAGAGGCTGTACGCCTTGCACTCCTTGGAAATAGACGGGCAAGAAGTAATTGTGGATCGACAAAATGCCCAAAAGAAGCGCCAAGCATACTGAAGACATCCAGACGATGCGTTTTCGCACCATGGACTCGGGAAGCAATGCGTTGTCTCCCTGCCGATGGTTCCATAGCAGAAAAACAATAGCCAGGACCCCAGATCCACAGAAGAGACCTATTACGGCAACGCTCTTCCAAGCGAATTTATCTCCGCCAAATTCTAGAGCAAGTAGAAGGGCAACTACCGAGCCAGAACAAAGGGAAAAGCCAACCAGATCGAAATGGCGATGAAGGCCCGAGAGCACGGATAGAAACGGTGCTTTGGGTATCTGTTCCGGGACATCGACCAAAGCCATACCCGAAACCAGGACGCCAATAGGCAGGTTGATACTGTGCAAAATCATGTCAGGACGATGGAAGTCGTGAAACGAGGTGGAGAAACTGACTAAAAGCACCATCTCCAAGAAATGTTTTCTGTCAGCGCGCCGCCTATCACGGGTGCAATAACCATTGCCATCTGTCCTATGCCAATTGCCACGGCAGTAAGCAAATCTCTCTTCCTAGGCTCCACGGCGCTTCCAAGAATCGTCAAACCTCCATTCAAAATGCCGGACGACCCGATGCCTGCGGTTGTGCGGCCGGCTATCAAGACTAAAGATGAAGAAGCCGTGGCACAAACGAGAGAGCCGATCTCAAAAATGAAGAAGAAAACCAAGAATGACCATTTGCAGCTGAATTTGTTGTATATGTTGCCTGCAATGGGCTGCATTGCGGCATTGGCCATTTGGTATGAAGCACCATACCAGGCTATGTCGCTGAGAGACTTGAATTGTATTGTGATTCGTGGGATGGCTGTTGTAATTATGAAGACGTCGAGGAAGACGAGGAAGACGGCGACGGATATGCCAGCGAGGACCATGAATAATTGTTTGCCGTGGATGAATTCGGACGCTTCGATGCTTTGATCAGCAACCGCTGATGGCGGTTCGGACCCTATCCTGCTTGTCAGATAATTGCTCCATCTTTTGTATTTTTTTACCCACTAGGCGGGCCTGAAGTGTCTGCTTGTATTTTGGCATTCACATCCATCTCTTTCATTTTGGACGTAGAATGGGTTCTTGACAATCCGACTACGCAAGGGAGGTCACACGGGACAGCGATATCGTCTGCAACGGTCCGCTGATTTTGAACTCCACCAATGATCAGTGCCTTGCGTAAGCTGATGCTGCGACCGTGGGTTGACAACTTGATACCAGTCACCCAAGCCTTCGACCGCAAAAAGCTATGGAGAGATTTCCCTCGTTGATCTTCCCCAGACACGGGCTCCCGTTCGACTGGATCCTTGCTCGATTCAATGAGTTTCTGGTCAGCTGATCTCGAACTTGATGTCGATGTCGATATCGATGATATGTTGATGTTCCTGGAGTGTTCTAATCGGTGTGGTTCGTTCAAGTATCGCGGTCCCGAGGGTAACGAGGACATGCGCAAGTCGCGATCGAGTGGTTTTTGCGCCCCCAGGAAATTGGTAGAACTTCGATGGGAAGTCGATAGGACCTCGATGGAACCTCGAAAGGACCTCGAGAGGTCTTTGATTGGATAGCTGTATACCACGCCTCGTAATCTGTGGGGTAATATCTATGGAACCGTTAACTCGCCGCCGTCCTATCGATGTGTCGGTTTCGTCCTCCTACCTAATAACAGTAGATAAAAGATCTTCTTTTCGACCGAATATACACAGTAGTTAGCTTAGTAGCGATATAGTGAAAGGAAGGTAGATGAGAGGTCGAGCTACCTAGTTAGGGGGAATCGACTTCAGCCTAACTTTAGTAGACGAATAGACCGTAGTTTGCTACATAGAATGCGAGGCGGGCCGTCCTTGGCTGTCATTTTACAGTCCTGTCGATTCCTGGGCACTCAAAAACCACTCGATCGTTGTCTACTGAGTACTATGGTAAGTAGAATAGAGCGGAGGTGGCGAGATGCTCCGACAATCATAGGCGAAGCTGATCGGTATTCGCTTTTGTGTGATCAATTCGACAAATGGAGGTGGGTACTCGTATCAGCGTATTACAGTAGTACATGCTGGCGAGAATCGACGCCATGATTGACGCTAATACCAACAGTTAGATACATGATAGACAAAGCTGCGTGCCCGGACATCCATCGGAAACGGCTCAAGCACCGAGACATGACACTGAAATAGATGGGCTGCTCTGGATAATGTAAACAAAAGGACGGATCGTTTGCTCCAGGTCTTTTTTCTTGGCAAATAGGCATGGGGAAATTCGACGGCTTCCACCGTGTAGACAGAACTTATCGTGTTGTGAACAGCCATAATATCGATACGACTATCTTCGTGCCAGAGACGGTCCCGGACGGCTCCAACTGTCCAGTGATCGTACACTTTCATGGTGGTTCGTTCATGTTCGGGCATAGATTGTACGAAGATTGGTTTGCCCCTTGGTATGAAGCTCTAGCCGTAGTGATGGCATGATTGTGGCTAACAAATTTTTAGGCTTCTACAACTGGCCCAGACCAAAGGAGCCATTATCATCAGTCCAGATTATCGGCTCCTCCCTGAGGCCAACGGTCAAGACCTTCTCGACGATATCCGGAATTTTTGGAAATGGCTTCGAGACGACTTGAACTACGAGACACTGACGTGGGGGGATATTCCCGTTAAGCTTTGTGTCGACCTATCCCGAATTGTTGTACATGGAGAGAGCTCGGGCGGGTGGCTGGCGGTTCATTCGTGTTTGGCCATGGCGAGGGAATCATATCCGATGCCACCCATACGATGTGTAGTAACAAGCTGTGCACCGATCGACATGAACCTACCTCACTTCTCTGTTCCGCAGCCACGATACATCTTGGGCCAGCCACCGCTGCCGCCTCGTCAGGCTGAGCGCATCGTTCGCCAATACATGCAGTCGGTCACCCCGGGTATTGTGCGAACGGCAGGCGACCCAGCGCAAATGTGGGAGCTGATGGTGAGCATGTTGCAGCAGGGTTACTGCGCTCGCTTCTTGGGCCAGTCGAAGGGGGGTCCGCATGAGCTTGATATCATCAAAGCCTTGGACAGCAGCGAGGGGCTGTTCCCTCCGATATGGGTGATTCATGGCCTGGATGATTCCGTGGTGCCTGCTCTATGCGCAACGAACTTTGTCAAAAAGTTGCAGCAAGTTCAACGCGACTCGCCCGTCTTGATGACCCTCCTCCCAGGAGACCACGGCTTTGACTTGACCTGCAATATTGATGAGGATTGGGTGCGTGAGGGCTGTCTGTTCATTAGCAAGTACTGGCCATGAAAGTCTATGACTCCTTCTGCGGATGCGCGAGGATGGCAAGACCTAGTCTTCGTAGATAGTATGTGTATAGCCTCAAGGCATATATATACTATAAATATACTACGTATTTATTGATTATTAATTGAGGCTCTTCGCTTCGGCCCGCGATTCAGCGCGCCAAGCAACAGTTTCACGTGATCTTACCCCTCCCAAACTATGACCACCATTCTGCAGACCTGCATAACGGGCTATACGGCCGGATGACAGAATATACGCTCCTGTTCGGGGCGGATAGTTAACCTCCCGCCTAGTCGCTCTGGCCTTACTAGCCCGTAGGGCGGACTATTGAGGGGCCTAGGTATTGACTATTGAGAGGCCTAGGTATATTGGGTAAGTTCGGTGCCCAACGGCAACAGACTTTAACTTCGACCCGATCATCGCTGCCCGTGCTGATTAGTATGGCATTCACGAAAGTCGCCGCAATATTGTCGTTTGCAAGTGATTGAGGTCGGTCTTCGAAAGTCCAGTCGAAAAGATGAGCTTACGAGGACGATCAAACACGACGGTAATGCTAAAATGTACGGAACTTCGCTTCCCCTAGGAAAGTTCGCCTCCGCAGTCAATCTCGAAAAGTCAAAAGACAAACTTGCGAATATCTACTGTGGTAGCTGGCCAAATAAACGTTAAATTTAACCCTTGTCCTGGTCAGTGCGTAAGGTCGTCTTTCTTTCGCATCTTCGTAAGAACTAGATATTTTTTATTCGGTCTTCAAAGGGCTTATTCGCCTGATTTCTAGCTTCGTAACGATATAAGATTTATGCTTATACCTCTGCGTTGGGTGGCAGGAATCGAAAAGACCGAGGACCCACCAAATAACGTTCTTTTGGCCGGCTACCATAGTACCTCTAGATCCTAGGGATTCAATTGGCTTAGATAGGCTAAGTGGTATAATACTGGCCTATGCTGTCATGTTTGATCGTCCTCGCACGTCCTCGTAAGCTTCTCTTTTCAATTGGATTTATTGAGGATTCGACCTCAGTCACTCGAAAACGACAACATCACCCAAGGTCAGATCGATCAGTCAATCGGCCGTAATGCCGAATCCCCGATTTGTTACTCTGTATAGGTTGGGGATGGTCTTTACTACTAGTACCTACTACCTGGTAAGAAGCTGAAGAGATACAAACCTTGACTTCCAACCCTGAGCTTCAAATTTCGTATACACAGTCAGCGTATTTTCACTGCTTACCATTGTTTGCTCCGACGCTACTTCCAGCTCCAACAATGGCCACACGACAAGCTGACACGGAGAGAAATGTCAACGGCACCGCTAAAAAGCATGATTCTGGGCAGGTACCATTGGCTATTTGCGGCATGGGGATGCGGTACCCTGGCGGAATCCACGACCCTGAGGCTCTCTATAAGTTCTTGCTGAACAAACACGACGCATGCGCTCCCATGGGACAACAGAGATACAACATCGCAGGATACTACAGTTCAAACAGTAAACCAGGAACTGTGCCTACAGACCATGGGTACCTTCTATCTGCAGACTTGTCCAAGTTCGACGCCTCAATGTTCCCCATGGGCCATTCGGAAATAGAGAAGATTGATCCGCAGCAACGTCTACTCCTTGAGGTTGTCTATGAGGCACTCGAGAGCGCCGGCGAAAAGGCCTGGCAGGGAAAGAAGATTGGTTGCTATGTTGGTAACTTTGGGGAGGACTGGCTCGACTTGCACGGCAAAGATGTCCTCGATGCCGGCCTGTACCGCATTGCTGGGTACATGGACTTCAGTCTAGCCAGCCGTATTTCTTATGAATACGATCTGCGTGGACCAAGGTGCGTTGATCTTTCGACTTGGATCTCCATGCGCTGACACTACCATTTCAAGTCTGAACGTACGCACAGCGTGTTCTGCTGCAGGCTTAGCTCTGCATCTTGCGTGCCAGTCGATAAGATCGGAAGAGTGCTCAGCAGCTCTCGTGGCAGGGAGCAATCTGATTCTGTCTCCTGGTGTGACCAGTCAAATGTCTGAGCAAGGCGGGCTGTCGCCAGACGGGTCCTGTAAGACATTTGACGCGAGCGCCAACGGCTATGCCCGCGGCGAAGCTGTAAACTGCCTGTACATAAAGAGATTGGATCTTGCTCTGAGGGATGGGAATCCTATCAGGGCTGTCATTCGTTCTTCCAGCACGAATGCAGATGGAAGAACACCCGGAATGGCCAATCCCAGCGGCGAAGCTCACGAGGCTCTGATGCGCGATGCGTATTTTCTTGCTGGCATTGATGACCTGTCGCAAACAGCCATGGTCGAGTGTCACGGCACAGGCACCCCAGTGAGTCAATTTCGCTCTCTTGCGTTGAAGAAGAACAAAACCGCTGATACACACTGACCAGGTCGGCGACCCGATAGAAGTTGGTGCCGTAGCGAGGTGCTTTGGCGAGAAAGGGGTTTACATTGGCTCAGTAGGTGGCAATAACTCCTATTGAAACATTGTTGCATCTGCCCCTAGGACTTCACATAACTCACAGACTATTGTTGTAGGTCAAACCGAATCTTGGACACACAGAAGGCGCATCAGCTTTGACAAGCATCATGAAATCGACTCTATCATTGGAGAATCGAACAATTCTCCCTAATATCAAGTTCAATACTCCAAATCCGAAGAGTGAGTCCAGCATACGGAGCGGTATCACGAACCACATCTGACAGGTGTATAATAGTTCCATTCAGGGAAGCAAAGTTGACAGTTCCTACTGAACCCATTCCATGGCCAGAGGATCGACTCGAGCGCATAGGCGTCAATAGCTACGGAATCGGTGGGACGAATGTTCACGTAAGTCTCCGTACTTGCAAGCTCAACTCGCTGATATTCTTAGTTCATTTTGGAATCTGCTGCTATGCATGGAGTGGGCGCCGCATCGTCTGTGGCTGTCGGTGGTGATGAATCCAACGCCAATATCGACGGCCGCAATGGCCTCAATGGCAATGGAGCGAATCATGGAAAGCCAAAGCCCATCGAACCCGTCCTGCTTCTCTTCTCTGCCAACCACGCGCACTCACTTAAACGCGTCGAGGAAAACTACGAAGCCTACCTGAGCAAACACTCCGACACGATCGCAATTCGCGACCTTGCGTATACGCTGGCCCATCACAGAGAATACCTGGCCATCCGTTCCTACAGTGTATACAACAACCAGGGACTGCTGACTGAGAACATATCGCAGCCCGTCAAAACACACCAACCACCTTTGCCCACCTTTGTCTTTACGGGCCAGGGTGCTCAGTATGAAAGAATGGGCGCGGAGCTCTTGACAAGTGACACCCAATTTTTGCGCGATATTCAAGAAATGGACAACATCCTTGCGGGCTTACCTCATGCACCGACGTGGAAGCTGGAGAGTACGTGCAACCACTTTCCACACTCCCTTAGAGCTCGAGATTCTTGCTGAATCATTCTAACATTGGTGCAGACGAGATCCTGGCTTCTGGCACAACAAGCCGCCTGATTGAGGCTGAGTTTGCACAGCCCACTTGTACGGCCTTGCAGATAGCTTTAGTCAATCTTTTGGCTCGTTGGGGTATTCTCCCCTCTGCTGTGGTCGGTCACTCTAGTGGGGAAATCGCCGCGGCGTACGCAGCTGGGGCTTTGACAATGAGAGAAGCTATTATCATCGCGTTTTATCGTGGATATGCAGCAGCAGCTAGTAAGCGTCGAGGATGCATGGCGGCCGTCGGACTCGGCCGCGCACACATCGAACAACAGTATTGCACTAAGGACGTCGTTGTGGCTTGCGAGAATAGCGCTTCCAGCATCACCATATCTGGAGATGAAGATGTTCTCGATACTGTGCTTCAGGCTATCAGAGCAGACTGGCCAGATAAATTGGCCAGGAAGCTACGAGTGGAGAAAGCATACCACTCCCGTAGGTGGTCCCAATCGCATGAACTTTCTGTTTTGAAAGTCTTTGCTAACCTTGTGCTATAGATCACATGCTCGAGGTCGGTAGTGACTATGAAGAACTGCTCGCAAACGTGATGAACAGGAAGGGAGTCTGGCAGCCGCGTGTCCCATTCTACTCGAGCGTGACGCCTGAGGGATCAGTTGAGGATCTCAATCTCGGACCGCACTATTGGCGCCAAAACCTGCAGAGACCTGTGTTGTTCTATCAAGCTGTCAAGAACTTGATCGAAACTACATCCAGCCCTATGCTCATTGAGATTGGACCGCACGCGGCTCTCGCTGGCCCCCTCAAGCAGATTCTGAAAGAACAGGGTTGCCAGGCACCCTACGTGTCGTTGCTATCCCGGGAAATGAAGAGCGATACGACGTTCTTAAAAGCCATGGGAGAACTTTATTGTCGTGGTATATCTGTTAATTTCCCAGCTCACGTTTCGCTGGGTGAGGCTCCAATGGCTCCTCGCACTTTGTCTAACCTGCCTACATATCCTTGGTATCATGAGAAGTCATACTGGCATGAGACTAGAGTGATGAAAAACTGGCGCTTCCGTCAGTCACTTCATCATGATCTCTTGGGAGCTCGATCTCTTGAGGCCAGCGACACTGAGCCCACATGGAGAATCGTGCTGTCAATTGGGGATGTAGCTTGGCTGAAAGACCACTGTATTGGTCCTGATGTTGTGCTTCCTGCCGCAGGTTTGTTCTTGCTTCCCCCTGTTTTCCACTCCCACTTTTTCTGACAATCTCCAAAGCATACATCGCCATGGCAGGTGAAGCAGCCCGTCAGACATCGAGAGCTGATGGTCTCGATTACACAATACGCGATCTTGTTATCAGAACTGGACTCGTGCTGACAGAAAGTCGACCCGTGGAAATTATGACAACGTTGCGCCCTCAACGCCTGACTGACTCGACTGATTCGGAATGGTATGAGTTTCTAATCCAATCGTCTAGTGGTTCGTCCTGGACCCGACATTGCACGGGCCTTGTAAGGAGCGGTGCAGCTCATATTCTACCTTCTCCAGTGGAGAACCTGGCATCATCAACGGGACGTAAGTTATTATCCGTTCGAGCTCCGTAGGCCTGTTTGTCTTAAATAGTTTTAACATGCTTCACAAGTGTACTGACTACAGTGGCTAGGAGATACGAAGAACAGAAAGGTGAACAGCAAAGCGTGGTATAAGACAATGGCAAAAGCAGGGCTTAATTATGGACCCTGCTTTGTAGGCATGGAGGATATCACGGCAGGTATCGATGCCGATGTGGCGACAGCTACGGTGCGTGTCAAAGATACAGTTTCCGCCGCCGAGAGTGTATACGCCATTCACCCTGCCGTGTTAGACATGTCGTTTCAATCTTTTACCGTTGCCTCGTTTCGTGGACAGCAACGTCTGTTCAACAAAAGCTACATCCCTATCTCGGTAGACGAGATCTATATCAATGGCTCGGAGAAAGGTGCCGTAGGCATCGACGTCCCCGTTCACATTCAAACAAAAGGGTCGATTGACCGCCTTGAAGTTGGCCATGGAGACTCGGTTGGATTAGTCGACGGAAAATTGGCATACTCCCTGAAAGGTCTCACCGTAGTGGCCCTCAACAAAGACGACAGTAAGTCACCTACGGGACTTTCTTGCCCTGAATATGGCCACAACCATGTCATCCTAATTTACTATTCAGATCATCTTAGCCCCAACATTGTGGACTCGCATGCAACAACGAATATCGTCTGGAAACCTGACATTGATTTTCTGTCCGCTGACAAGCTATTGGAACGCCGTTATGACACCCGCCAAGAACATACACTCGTGGAGAAGCTTCATCTTCTCGAGGCTCTGGAGGTACGCGAAGCATTGAATGGCGTTCCAGCGACTAAAGACTACCTGGAAACATACAAGACAACACTCTTTGCACACCTGGACAGCATATGTCTTGATGGACATTACTTCTTCACTAAACCAGAGCTCGATCACATGTTCTCCTTAGACTGCGAAGGTCGCCGCAGCCTTATAGATGTCACTATCCAGCAATGCCAGGAATTGGGAAAATCTAATGCCACTCTCGTTGGATCTGTCGCTGAGTGTATCATGCGATGTGCGAATAACATGCGCCAGATTTTTGAGGGCTCAGTCGATCCTTTGGAGCTGCTTCTTAGAGACGATCTCTTGACTGCAATCTACAACTATCCGCAAGAGATCTGGGACTTCGAGAAAGGCTCTTTCTTTCAGCTTCTTGGTCATTCCAACCCGTCCATGCGAATCCTCGAAATCGGATCAGGGACCGGCGGCCTCACTGCGCAAATCTTGAATGTTCTCAAATCTCGTTTCGGTGACCGTCTCTACTTCTCATACACGTACACGGACATCTCAGCAGGGTTCTTTCCTCAAGCTCAGGATCGCTTTAGCAAATACACAAATATCAACTACCGAGTTTTGGACATCAGCAAGGACCCAATTGAACAAGGCTTCAACGAGGGCGAATTTGACCTCATCGTGGCGTCGAATGTTCTCCACGCGACTCCTTGGCTGACAGAGACAATGCGTAATGTCCACAAGCTTCTCAAACCTCGTTCTGGTCGTCTTTTCATGCAAGAAATCTGTCAAACGACACAATGGTCCAGCTTTGTGATGGGATTACTGCAAGGGTGGTGGTTGGGTAGAGAGGATGGTCGTGTCGGTACGTTAATTCGTTTTCTTCGTAGTTGCGGGTCCCGTGCCGATGTCTGCTGTGCCCTCCCGTAAAGAAGTCCCTGTACTAATCAATATGCAGGAGTTCCATACCTCCAGCCTCATACGTGGGATTTGACACTACGCGACGCAGGTTTCGCTGGCGTAGACGCTTTTGCATACGACAATGAGAAACCATACCAGGTCAACGCCAACATCATCGCCAAATCAGCAGCCGCAATCGAGCACACCTTCAAACACCCCAAAGCTGTCACTCTTCTCTCCTTGGGACACAAGCCGCATCCGATGGCATGCAAAATGGAGGAGCTACTTGCTGTTGGAGAGTTTGAGGTGAAGCACTGCTTATTGGGATCATCATCACCTCCCGACGACACAGACGTCATCTCTTTCGTCGATTTGGACAAACCCTTTCTCGAAGATATGAGCGCTGAGCGATTGGCGATTGTGCAGGAACTCATCACTCATTTGGGCCAGGCCACAATGCTTTGGCTGACACGCCCGTCGCAGATTCTTTCGCAAGTCCCCGCCTTTGCTCAGGTCATCGGTCTGTCACGCACTGTACGACGAGAGGTAGGCGCGTCCTGGGCTACACTCGAAATGGATGAAATAGAGAGCAAGAGCGCGCTACAAGCTGTCTGCCAGGTTTTGCGAAAGGTCCAGCGAGGTTGCGACGTTGAGGATGAACAGATTGTGGATGTTGACCAAGAATACGTTTGGACGCACGGCGCGTTGCACATCGGGCGCATGCAGTGGTTTTCCGTCCCTAAGACGCTCTCAGAAACAAGCCTGCAACTAGAAGCTGCCCAGCATTCGCGACGCTGGTCCATCGTCTTGGAAATCGGCCGTCGAGGCTTGCTTCAAAGTCTGCACTGGGTGCCGCGTCCCATGCGCTCCAAGCCTGCACCCGGGAACATACAAGTCCAGATAGCCTCTGTGGGCATGAACTTCAAAGATGTCGCGGTTGCCATGGGTATCGTTGGCGGACACCCAGAGCATGGAAATGTGCTTGGCCTTGAATTCGCAGGCGTCGTGACTGCAACAGGTGAGGGGGTCAAAGGCATGCGAGTCGGGGATCGAGTGGTACGTGGACGAATATCTGCTGACCTAATACCCCGGTATTGGATTGCATCGCTGACTGAAGGAGCAGTTGGGCTATGCCCCACCCACGGGCGCCCTTGCCAATGAAGTCGAACTTTCTTCTGCAACATGCGCGCTGATCCCGGATAACCTCCCGTTCTACGAGGCGTGTACTATGCCCATTGTGTACTGTACCGTGTTACAGGGACTTCACGAAAAAGCTCGTCTTCGAAAGGGCCAGTCCGTTCTAATCCACAGTGCAGCTGGCGGGATTGGTATTGCCGCTATAAACTACTGTCGCTATATTGGAGCCGAAATATACGCTACCGTAGGTTCGAAACAGAAGGCCCAATACCTGGTGGAAGAAGAAGGCCTTCTCGAGGATCACATCTTCGATTCCCACAGCCCTACATTCCTCGCTGATGTGATGCGCTCGACAGGAGGGCGCGGCGTTGACGTCGTACTCAATTCTCTTGCTGGCGAGCTTCTACACGTCTCGTGGAAGTGTGTGGCCCCTAATGGCTGCATGGTGGAGATTGGCAAAAGAGATATCGCTGGACGTGGCCGTCTGGCCATGGATGCATTTGAAGAAAACCGTTCTTTCTTCGGTGTTGAATTGAGCTTTCTCATGCGCTCCAATCCAGATGCCGTTCGAGTGCTGTTGGAGAAGACGCTCCAGTTGTACAAAGATGGTGCCATCTGCCCCATTCGACCAATACAACGCTTCGACGCTGCCCAAGTCGAGGAAGCCTTTCGAGTGTTTCAGAAGGGACAGCACAAAGGCAAGATTGTTGTAGACTTCCCAGACCAGGGAGACCGCCCAACTGCTCTGCCTGTCTCCACCAACATCCCTACCTTCTCATTCGAAAGTGACAAAGCCTATCTACTAGTCGGGGGGATGAGAGGTCTGGGCGCCTCTCTCGCGAGATGGATGATCCAACATGAAGCAAGGAACCTTATTTTCCTTTCGCGCTCTGCTGGTCAGAGCGAAGACGACAAAGCCCTTCTCAACGAGCTGTCTCATATGGGTTGTGTGGCGACAGCGGTGGCTGGCGACGTGACAGATATCGAGACAGTGCGGATGGTGGTTCAAAATGCACCGCGCCCAATCGTGGGCGTTTTCCAACTCGCCATGGTCCTCTCTGATGCGTCGGTCATGAACATGGACATCAACCAGTGGAACACCGCTGTACGACCCAAGGTGCGTGGGACTTGGAACCTGCACCACGAATTGTCGGAAGACCTGGATTTCTTCGTCATGACCAGCTCGCTGTCTGGCATCTGCGGATATTTCGGCCAAGCCAATTACGCATCTGCAAACACCTTTCTCGACGCTTTCTCCCAATACCGTCGTGCCCAAGGTCGAGCTGCCTCCGTCTTGGACCTTGGCGCCGTCGACGATGTGGGCTTTGTTGCTCGCAACGCCGCAGAGTTCAGCACGCAACTGTCAACAAACGTGAACAAGCTCATAACTGAACAACACTTTCTTGACTGCGTTCAACTGGCAATCGTCACATCAAAGCCACCTCAGACGACTAATGAACAGGACATGGCCAATGCCAATGCGGCACAAAGCAATGGCAACCATGAAAAGACTCCCGGCTTCGTAGATGGGTGGTACGACCCAGGTCAATCCTGCGTTGGCTTGGCAAGTGAGGTACCCATCGACGATGGCGGTAGTAGACTTATTTGGCAACGTGATCCCCGCATGGCCATGTACCGAAACCTCGAGACAGTAGGCAATGATGCTGCGGGTTCACGTGGCAAGGCCACCGGAGAGGCCGAGAAAACTAGGCAATTCATCGCCAGCGCACGCGCGAACCCCGAAACGCTCGATAGCTCGGAGAGCTCTCGGTTCCTGGCCATCACGATTTGCAAACGGGTTCGATGGTTCTTGGATCACACAGGAGAGGATGGTGAGGATGACAGCTTTGATTTGTCGCTTGACCTGGCGGCAGTGGGCGTGGACTCGCTTGTCGCTATCGAAATCCGCCATTGGTGGAAACAAACACTTGGCGTGGAGATTAGTACACTGGAGCTTTTGAATGGTGGTAGTTTCAATGACCTGGGGGTTCTAGCGGCGAAGAAGCTAAAGGAGAAATCGGCGTAATGGTAGGGTCATGCCTGCCAGTGGCTAGTGGTGGTATCGATAGTAACATCTGGAGGTCGACCTGTGCAAAGTGAGGATTCATTGCAACGGAATAAATGGTAAGAGACGAGATTCTTTCATTAATATACAGCCTTCTTAATGCAAGAAATCGCCTTTCGTCTTTTCAAGCAGCGCATCATAATACCCCTGAAAAGCCAACCATCCCTTCTCCGGCGTCCCAACCTGCTCAAACGAGTACCTCGCCTCCTCTTCACGAATAAGTTTCTTCTCGTTCCCATTCTTGCCAGCCGCCGCATCAACAAGGAGTTGTGCCCGACACGTTCGATCAAGACTCATAAACCAAAACGCAGCTTCATCAACACTCTCGCCAACTGTAAGAAGCCCATGATTCCTATAACAAGTCAGCTACCAGACCAGACCAATGTTCAAGAACACCACAGTAAAATAAGGTTCCCTACTGCAGAATAACAGCCTTTCCATGACCGAGGCACTGGGCAATCCTATCTCCCTCGCCCTCATCCAAGACCACGCCCCCAAAATGCTTGTAGACACCGTGATGGTTGTAAAATCTCAATGAATCCTGCGTGATCATGTCTAGATGTCTTCCAAAAGCCGAAAATGCCTTTCCATATACGGAATGAGCGTGACAAGCAGCATTGGCATTGGGACGGGCACGATGGATGGCGGAATGAATGGCAAAGGCGGCGGCATTGATGGGTTCGTTGCCATGGATTACAGTGCCTGATTCATCCACTAGGATGAGGTCGGAGACGCTGATGAGGGAGAAGTGGCGGGAGAGGGGGTTTAGCCCTGGGGATCGAAGATGAGTATTGCGAGAGGGAATTTAGAGCATGAGAATAGGGCTCACAAAAATGATCTGTTAATATTGGATCTCTCACGCCTTTACGGTCCACGATCAGCTCAATCTTACCCAACTATTCTTGCAGCACGTGAGTCACTCACTGATATGTCCTGCGACTCCTTCATCAAACCCCCTCTCCGCAAAGATGCGGAACGCAGCTGCAAGATGTTGCTTGCGATAAAGCCGTTCATCCTCTAAATTGTCATACCGAGGATAAGTTCTGATATTTAATTGCTTTCCCGAAGCCGTTCTACCAAGTGCCCCAAGTTTGACATTGTCTCCTGTCTCATTCTTGAGAGCAGTGGCTACTGGTGGTGCTAGTTTACGAGGAACAGTGCTTAAGAAGCGTTGAGCCGGTCCTGAGATTGAGCCTGTCCGTCTAAATGGCCCCATATTAACTTGATTGAGGAGAATCCTGATTCGAGGCTGAGACATTGCGAGTTGAACCCAAAGATTGTAGGGAGAACAACAAGAAGAGTGTATAGGATGTGTGTTTGGCTGTAATAGATGGTGCAGTCGAAGCAGTGGGAATCGTCGGATGTAATCAAGCGGGGTTGAAGATCGGCCCGCGACCGGCGGATATGTATGTTCCTGCAGGTACCTCAGGTACGGAGGGAGACTGCAGTGTATGGCGTAGGTTTGAACTGCTGCGATCGGGAGCTGCAGTGAGTCAAATTCTGTGATAGCTGAAGTCTGTTGCAATTTTAGGACACATGGATTGAATTGCGAGAACAAGTACGACTACGTGAGAGGATTGTTCATAGTGCCAGGTTGTGAGGCGAGTAGCATTTGATGTATTAGTGAGACTATGGAAGCCTCTTCCAGATAATACATACCACCGCCGGAGTTTCCGTCCAACAGTTCCCGCCAAAACCTTGCAAGCAAGTGAATGAGACAGTCCACTGCGCAGTAGAGGGGTACCTCGAGCTCAGCGGTACCATCAAGTATCTGTGGGAGGAATTGACGGACCAACTATCGGTATCAGCGGCATAGCGAGCTCTCTAGGTGCTGGCTTGGTGTGCAGGAGCATAATGGCACACGTAAGGGAATAACATGCCGCATATCACCGCAGTATACGCAACAGCCAAGATGCCGTATTCTGTGCTAGCTCTTCTATGTATCTCACAGCCTGACACATCCCAAGGTCCGACGTAATGTGTTCGGATGCAATCGGACGGTCCTGGGTATATGTGTGTGTATGGCCGGGTGCTTTAAGTCGAAAAGCTGACAGCGGAGTCGCTGTTGGATATGGATCGATCTTCCTTTGGTGGTCTGAAGCCCTCATCGCAGTCCTGGTTATATGGCACACATGTGAGCAGGAAGATGTATAGATGTTGTTGTTGTAGTGAAGGTCGAGTTGATGGGGCCGCAGTCGCTCAGAGACAAAAGGTATTCTCCAGTGACTTGACCCCTTCGCAAAATCATCAACATTCGCATCATCCATCCCTTTTACTTACAGCTCACTTCGATGCGAGATTCTCATCTACGGTGCACGTTAACGAGAAGGTAGAGGAAATAAAATAGCTTGTGCATCAGCGCTCCGGCGATTTGACTGCGGCACTCAACTTCACAACCACCACCACGTCCCACCTTGCCAGGTTCATGCCATGGCCTATCTGGAGCGCTAGGAAATACTCGACATTGGTGAGAGTCTTCTCCCTTGAGAGGAACGATAGCGAGTCTCCTTGACTCAGCGTTCGCACCCAAAGTCTTTGCAACAAGTCATCCAAAGTTTAGACGTATTGGTAACATTGACCTCGAGCCCGGATTACAGTTCCTCAGAGGTTCAAAGCCTATTGGAACAAGAACTACTGCTCCTGATGCTCCCGACACGAGAACAAGGAAAGGTCCGTCCAAGGAATCTAGACCCGAGTTCCTGGTCAATCTCAGAGAATGCTTCTACCGGCGCTTTCCTGGCTGACAAGAGTGCCTCTGCAATGAGAAGAGACCCGTCTCCAACGATCGCGTTTAAAGGATCTTTGCTTGGAATAGAATAAACTTTGATGCTTCCATTGGAAAGAGCTGGGATCGGGACTACGTGTGCGCGTTGCATAACGTGGCTCGGGGCACGCCGCAGTAAATTGGGGTACGCCGAGAGCGTCCTGTGGAATTCTTGGTTGAATAGATCTCGTATCGCAATTCTAACTCAAGTTCGACATTGCTAAAACTCTGGCGATTGGATGAAACACTATTGCTAGAAGTTTGGCGATATTGTTCCAGAGGTAGAGGAGTTCTGTACGATAGCGAGTTGCAGTACTAGTGATTGGCAGGTAGTGGATTGACGAGAGTACTATATCGGTGCAAGATTGAATAAATCGACGTCTCTTGCGCCCAAGGATTGCGGAAGGGACGACTTCCAGACTCTTGTGGACAAGGAGGCTACTTTCAGTATCTCATGTTTTCGGGGACTTGATGAGAGCATTGGTATTGGGGATTGAAGCGCCCCTGACAAATGTCTTTCCTGGCCATCTCATCAATAGAGGCTGCTGAAATTCCCAGAGTCGCTTTCCGCTTGGAAGAATGGAGCTGGACCGCTTCATTCTGCGTCCAAGGACGCGAATTAGAGGGGGCTAAGCCGCTGGATGGGAAAGGTACTCGCAAGCAAGATAAGGTATAGAACGGATTGGGTCCGTGGACTGCATTCGATTCGTCTTTTCTCTCATGATTGGACGCTTGACAGACTATCAGAAGACCTGATTAACCTCCTGGGGCTCAATACGGCTCTAAAACGACGCTCAGGAGACTTCAGGGCAAAGTCTCTCAAGTATGCCTCCATCGGAGCTCTCAATGTCTTGCCAGGACATGCGTATGATGCATGAGATAAGAGTACACGTGAACTCTTGGGCCGTCGGAAGGTAATCTTTCGCTTCCGCAAATAGCTGGAAAGAAATTGGGACATATTGAGCGCGTCTCTGGGCATTGACGGGTTCGTATTCAATTCTGGCCATCAGTGGGAATTGCTAAAGGCTGTCATCCTTTCAGTTCGAAGTGTTTCCTTATTTGTTTGCTGACGTCGTGAGATAGTATGCTCAACTCAAAGCCTGAGGCCGAGTGATTGCACAATGCCGAACAAGAATCTCGAAACAAGCAAAAACCCATTTTTCATCAACACAAACTCCGAAGAAACAAACCTCCTCTACTTTGCGCAATCATACTAGCAAGCACAATGGCTACCACCGATCATTCCAGCCATCCTTCGGTTGTTGTCAAGCGCGACTTCGGATTCATGGAGCTTCCTCTCGAACTGCGTCAGAAGATCTACAAGTCCTTGATGGTCATCGAAGGCAAGCCCCTGGACATATCAAAAGCTCTCTCCTTCAAGCGCGCGCGCGAGCTCAACGTCGTCACCTTCCCTGGTCAGTGGGCCGGCCCGTGGAAGCTCCGTGCCCACATGGTCAACGCAAGTTCCCAATTCCTCCGTTGCAACAGCCAAATCTACTCCGAGGCCATCGATATTCTGTACAAAGAGAACCGATTCACCACAAAGTACGAAACCGCCTTCAGAGCGTTCAAGACGAAGGTCGGAGAGCTCTCTTTCAACAAAATTTGTCATCTTGAGGTTTGGAGTTCCATTGATAGCCCATTCGACGCCGCCTCGATAGCGGATCAGTTCAATAGCCTAGCAAACCTGAAGAGCTTCAAGCACAAAATGTCTCGTTTGCACCTCAGCGCCACCAGACCAATGTCAGATCCTCCCGCAGTCGCAGTCACGGATCCACTACTATTCACCATCATTCGCCCGGGCGATCTTCTCCCTGGACTGGTGGACGCCATTGCTTCCCGTCATCACGGCGTGAAGATCATTCTCGATGTCGAGCTCGGTATCTGGGGCGAGTATGCTGGCCGCTTTCCTTGGTGGAGAGTAAGCAGATCCCCTCCACTCTCCACGGCATAGCTAACGTTGTGCTCCTTCAGCCACACTACTGGAACGCCATGTACACCGTTGAATACGTCCACTACCGCTCGGTCGTGAGCTACGTGCCCGGTAGTCGAAGCTACACTGGATAGATCACAGATTAATGAGGCAGTCCACCTAGACCATGGCCACGGCTTTGCAAGGGTTTTCTCACTTCTGTCCTATGTTCTGGGCTGGCACAAATCATGCCCATCTGAGCTGTATGAGACTTGCGATGGACCGATGACTTGATAAGCGGCTGTGGTTTAGTCTTGGTTTTGGGCAGGAGTTTGGGGGTTCCAGTGGATTTCAAGACTGGGTTGGCGCAACAAGAGCAAGGTATATTACGGGCTTGGAATGATGGATAGTCTGTTTTCTTAGGGAGATCCCTTTTATTTGTCCGACATGGTATCACGAAATCAAAAGGATTATCAAGAGATATGTTCAATAGCTTTCGAGGATGAATTCATATTTCATATACTCAATGACTTGGTATGATATACTAGACTCTAATGTGAATGGACGTCCTCAAGATGCTGTCGGAGTAGATTGTTCTTGAACTTCATCGATGTGAATAGACTTTCTGGCGAGATTGTCGTTGGATTCTACATTCCGAAGAAAATTAAGTGGTAACAATCAACCTACGATGCGTGAAGTCATTCTCGGCCTGTGATTAGTACGCTTGACGTGAGGCTTACGATCCCGCGACTGCCAAGAGCTGAATCTGTCAGCCGTGATACCTCCTAGATCTTCAAGTTCCAATGCTCAACAACACAGGCCGATCCTCCTTTACCGTAACAACTGGCAAGTCATCATTGCACTGCCACCCCCATCAGTCATCACCTCGGCATACATGAGATCCTGGCAGGTACCCCCTTCTCAAGGCCCTGCAAGCAGGGGCGGCCTCTGCGCGACCAACCTGTCAAATCGCCAACGGCGCCGCGCTGCATCGCATCAACACTCATCTGCATCATAATCCATCAACTACTATCAGCTCCGCATCTGAAGAGAGTCGATTTCGATTGCGCGCATTTTCCAAGTGCTAGATTCGTCCAGAGGCAACCTTGCTTGTTAAAGGATACAGCGGATGCGAATCCATACTCAGCTGAAATTTATCTGTCAACGTAAAAGCAGCAATCCATACAAACACCACGATTCATGAACACCAAGATGATTTTCAATGATTTGCAATCGGGATGTCGATGTTGCAAACAGGTCCTTTCGGAAAAGACCGACGTCTGCGCTTCTTATGAGACTAACACTTAATGGTAGTTGCACTGCCACAAACCCAATATATCCAGGGCTCCGGATTGGCCACGGCGACTCCATCTTGAGCTCAGGAAGGGAACCTTTCGATACGACTGCGACGCTGAAAATATCTCTCGGATCGGTGAAGTGGAGACAGTACATGGATAGGTCTGTGTGAAGTCTGTTTCTAAAGCGATGCGCTTACCAGAGGAAGATAGATCTTGCTAGGCGTTCGCAAGTTCACGCTCTTTTCTGCTTAACGCGATGCTGACATCCCCGGTAGCGATTCTACATCTCACGAATCCTTCGCAAACCTTGTCGTGCGATGACAAGACCACAAGCAGCAGCAGTCAACAAGCATCATGCCCGTGGTGCGCAGGAACCAGAAACACTCGTGCCACACTCGGATCTTGTAAATCCCTTCTGTATAAATAGAGTGTGGCGTCCTGTCAATCAACATGAATCTAGAGTGCACATATATTAATTTACACAGACGTTAAATCTACAGACTACGTATCACCATATCCTTTCCTAGAGTCCTACGTCGCGGAACACCAAGCGCTTCAACTTATTCTTGTTCTTTAACTTTGGTTTCTCCCATTCTGTGCGCTTCCAACTTTCGCTTCCCGACGCTCGCTTTTACCGTTCACACCAGGCTTTTCGCTTTGTTTTGTACTATCTCGTTCACGACTGCAAACTGGTCTTTCTATCCTCTCTAGGAAACTGTTTCTTAATTTCGGCCTCTCTGGCTGCGTTGAGAGAAACGACAAACAAATATGTTTCCCTCACTAAGACTTGCATCACTGCTGCTGGCCACGACGATCGTCCAGGCACAAACGACCACAGAATGTGATCCACTAGAAAAAAGTAAGCCCAGCTACCTTTTCCAAATCCTTCCCAGTAAAAACGAACGATATTAACACAACCCAGCATGTCCAAACGACGTAGCCCTCCCATCCAAGCTCTCCTCATCATTCTCCAGCGGAATACCAAATGGATGGAGACAGGTGCCATGTAAAGGTCCCATATCATTCGGCCCCGGGGGAGTGTCGATTGGATACAAAGAGCCGGAAGACTGCACCACAATTGAGACGATTGGTATGGCGTTGTTTGGGCTGTTTGAGGTCAAGATGAAGGCGGCACCTGGGAAGGGAATTGTCAGCAGCATTGTGTTGCAGAGTGATGTCAGGGATGAGATTGATTGGGAATTTCTTGGTGGCGAGGATTATCGGGTGCAGAGCAATTATTTTGTGAGTGGCTTCCGAGGTTATAAATGTGGTTCAGAGTAGTTGGACAAAGCGTGAGATCTTCAGACGGACTGCACCACCAAATCCGTCGATGGCCATGATTCTTGGCGGTTCAGAAACAGAAAAGGCAGGAATCTGTCGCTATCGATCTTGGGCCGCGGAGCTGATTTGGCTATGAGGGCGCTCGAGATCCCGCGTATAATCCGGTTTTGATCATCAGCTAACAATGCCCAAGGGAAAAGGCGACACCACAACTTACGACCGTATGATATACGTCCCAGTTCCCAACAACCAAGCCGAATACCACACCTACGGCATCAACTGGACCGCCGCAGCGATAACTTGGACTGTCGACGGAGCACCCGTCCGGACATTGAAATACGCCGAAGCAAAAGGCGGCTCTCGGTTCCCTCAGACTCCCTCGCGTCTCAAGATTGGTATTTGGGCGGCGACGGCGGACAAACCTGGTGTTGTCCAATGGGCTGGTGGATTGGTTGATGTCACAAAAGGCCCCTTCGCTATGACTGTTAGCGATGTGAATATCGTCAATTATTCGCCTGCGAAGGAGTACCGCTACAAAGACCGCTCTGGAAACTGGGATAGCATCGAAACCATCGCAGGCTCTGCTAGTGGTACCGAAGGATCAGGTCACGATACAGCACATTCTGGCACTAGTAAACCAAACTCTGCCTCCACTCCTCCAGCGATGGTGCCCACGAATCCCATTCCCACAGGTCCGGAGAACCAGACCGCAGGGTCTTCACCTTCCACTCCAGCCTTTGCCAATGTTGCGAAGCCTGGTAACTCGTCGAATTCAGCGACGAAAGCATCCAATGCGACGGCATCGGTGGCGAATCCCAGTGCGGCCTCTGCTTCGAAGCCAGCGAGTGCCAATGGAGCGACATCGCAATTTGGGGCTACATCAGCGGCAATTACCGGCTTCTCTCTTCTCTTCCTCGCTTTCCTTGTTTAGGATTGTTTAAGATGTGGCAGCTTGGTTTGGCAAAGCATTTTTAAAGTAAAGGAGCCTGGGATTGAAGAATATTTGCGGCGGTTGTAAAGGGGGATTTTGACGCATGTTATTAGAATGATACCACCGTGATGAGCTTGATGATAATATAGTCTTTGTAATGATATAGGGTGTGTCTGACAAGATGCAGGTAAGCGAGGTTTTTTCGCCTTGGTATTCAATGGATTTCCAAGATGATTTGGTATCGGGAGATTTGTAATCTATGGTATCGTTTCTCGTGTTTTCATTTTCGAGCTTGCGGATGTTGAGCAGTATTGGTATCGGCATGCATTGACGGCGGACCTGACATCTTCACTGTTAACTGATTGAAAGAAGGACAGGCCCCCAGCTGCCGCTGCCATTTTGTGACTGGCTTACAATCGATCTACTTAACCGAATGCCTGCGTTCGATAGCGGCTTGGGTCTTGGAGTTTCAGGGGAGGATACCTGTAGGTCTCACAAATTCATCGAGCACGATTCGTCGACTTGATGATTAAGCATTGAGAAGGAGGGAGCAAAACTCCTGACAAGCAATAGCTGATCTATTTCCATCTCCGCCCAGAGATGGCGTTTTTCCGCCAAGGGAAAGCGGGAGGGAACGAGAACCCCTCGATCTCGACCTCACCCTTTCAGACCCTCATACTCTCGAATCCACAGGCTCGCCAAATCTCTGGCTTATCGGCGTGCTAAAAGGAGCTTTATTATTCTCCGATATACGACGGGCCGTACCACTCAATCCTCGGACTTGGACACTCGCTACGGGCATAGGAATTCTCGTCCTCAAAAATACCATCCAAACAACAGTCTCGACGGGAAAGGTGAAAGTTTATCGTGTGACTCGTGCCATGTGGATCAATGCGATCCTCATCGAGAGGCTTTTCCCAGCTCAAGCCAGAACGGCCAAAAGCAGCCACCATTATGTCTCGCCTCTGTAAACCACCAGCGCTTCGACCTTTCACATATCCAACGCCTGCTTCCATGTACTAGAAAGGCGAAAGGAAGCTTCCAGCTGTCTGTCGTGGCGCCATTGCTGTTCATCCTCTCCTGATCATGAGGCTTTTCTTGCGGGTCATTGAGAATGCCCAAACTTTGACCGTACATGGCGTTAATAACTTCAATAGCGGAGTAAGTTGAGCAGCTTCGAGTTATCGGGGGCTGAGCCTTGGAATGTAATAAAAGACTGTCATTCCTCTCTTGCTGACTCGTTTCTTCACCACAATCGTTTCTGTCATTCATTCTTCGACTTCTTCTTAATTTACCTTCATTTTCCACATCTCTTTAATAATGGCTTTCAAAAGTCTTTCATTCGTTGCTTCATTTACTGCTCTAATATCATTTGTCACGGCAGGAGACAACAAGTGGTTGAGTCCTGAGTACAAAGAGATATTCAAGAACCCGCTGCCAATCCCTCCTGTCAAGACACCAAAATAGTCAGTCGTCAGCCGTGATCCATTCGCCGTTTGCTAACAGACTGAAGCTCATACACTAATGCATCAACCGGAGTACCCATCGATTACTATGAGATCGAGATCAAACCATTCTCACAGCAAGTGTACGCTGGAAAGAAGCCAGCCCAACTCATCGGATACGATGGCATCTCCCCTGGCCCGACTTTCATGATGGAGAAAGGAAGGGAATCCGTTGTCAGGTTTATCAACATGAGTGTTCGAAAAAGTGCCATTCACCTTCATGGATCATACAGCAGGGCGCCTTTCGATGGGTGGGCAGAGGATACCATCGCGACAAACGAGTACAAGGATTACTATTACCCCAATAGCCAGAGTGCCAGGACTTTGTGGTACCATGTAAGATTTTATTCTTGTCAGCTTGGTTGAGCGTGTCTGACCATGTGTAGGATCACGCTGAACATATTACTGCTCAAAACGCCTACTTTGGTCAGGCTGGACTGTACCTGCTTCATGACAAGAATGAAGACCAACTTGGGTTGCCGAAAGGCAAATATGATATCCCTCTTGCTCTTTCGTCCAAGCAATATAACCCAGATGGAACCTTGTTCGATCCAATCGTCGAGACTGTCTCTCTATATGGCGATGTAAAACATGATCCATCCAACTCACAACACCCATCTAATCCGCGCGACAGGTCATCCACGTCAACGGCCAACCCTGGCCCTTCCTCGCCGTCGAACCTCGCAGATATAGATTCCGCCTCCTCGACTCAGCAATCAGCCGCACATTCCAACTCTACCTCCAATCCGTCAGCACCTCCAAAAAAGTCCCCTTCCAAGTCATCGCCTCAGACACCGGTCTCATCTCCAAACCAATCACAACAGATACCCTCTACATCTCCATGGCCGAGCGCTGGGAAATCATCATCGACTTCACCGCATTCAAGGGCCAAACTATCGACATGATGAACATGCGCGACGTCGGCGCCGACGAAGATTACGCCGCGACTGATAAAGTAATGCGCTTCACAATCGGTAGCACAATCACCGACTTAACAAACAACGGTGCCACCCCAGCAAATCTTCGAACCCTCCCATTCCCACCATCAAAAACTACAATAGATCGCACCTTCAAATTCGAACGCTCAAACGGCGAATGGCAAATCAACGGCGTCACATTCAGCGATATCAAGAATCGCATCTTAGCCAAACCACAGCGCGGTGTCCTCGAGGTTTGGGAATTGGAGAATTCGTCTGGTGGTTGGAGTCACCCGATTCACATCCATCTGATTGATTTCAGAGTGATTAGTCGGACGGGTGGGAAACGTGCTGTGCAACCTTACGAGGCTGAGGCGTTGAAGGATGTAGTGTGGTTAGGACCGAACGAGAAGGTCAAGGTGTTGGCTAGGTGGGCGCCTTGGGATGGTGTTTATAGTGAGTTTCTCCCCTTTTTCCTTCCTCCCCTATCCCATTCCATTCCATTCCATTCCATTCCTTCCCCCTTTTCCATTCCATTCCTCACCCTACCTCCCCACATCCCCAAACCCCCAAACCCCAAACCCCCCATCCACCACCCCCTAACAAACCCCAGTGTTCCACTGCCACAACCTAATCCACGAAGACCACGACATGATGTCCGCCTTCAACGTCACCTCCCTCCTCAACTGGAACTACACCGAAAAAACCTCCTTCCTAGACCCCATGGAAACCCGTTGGCGCGCAAAACCGTATCCACCCCCCGTACCGAGCAACAGTACCGCGCGGGCTGAGATTATGGCCATGTTGGGGGTGTTTGGTGGGTTGGATGCTTATTCGCATGTTGAGGAGGTGGAGGGGAGGTTGGAGGGGTACTGGGTTGGGAGGGAGGGGGGTTCGGGTGGGAAGGGGAAGAGGGGCGATGTGGTTGTGAGGAGGGGGGAGAAGAAGGAGAGGAGGAGGGGTATACGTGGGAGAAAGTAGAAGGTATGGATTCTATAGTGTTTCTCATATGGTGTTGGGCTTTCGTATCATATAATGTTTTTAAGGTCTTAATCTGGCCCTTCCACGTTCATCTACGACGCTTATTACTCTAATGGATCATTGTTTGCACGGATAAAAATAAATAGTAAAGGGCAAGGAAAGAGGGCACTGACTATCTCAACTTCGAAGCATACCCCCCCCATACTTACCTACCAATCAACCACTCCCCGACCATAAACCCCGCTCCGTCCACATGAAAATCTTATGATAATCCTTAATATCTACGACTACTAAATCATCTACTCATATACTTGGAAAAGCCGAGAAAAGAAATCATTTCCAGTTCCTTACAATAAAATTCATGGTATCCAAGAAATCTCGCACCGTTCGTTACTAATCTTGTTTTTCTACTGGGCTTTTTTTCTGAGTCATGGGGCTTCGTTGGAGTATATCGGGAGGTGTCGACGAGGTGTAAACAAAGTAGAAAGAACAGCTGTGAATAAGTGTCGAGGTTGAAGTGGTAAAGCCAATACCCTCAAAACACGACGAGTTGTGGGATGTTGATGCGACCATTGACTGAGGATGATTCGGATATGCCACGGGGACGGACGGATGATCGGGAACGATGTACACGGATGAATCGATATCAACGTGATCTGTGTTGGACTTTAACCAAGTCTGATTCTTCTCCTTTCAAGCTTAGATTCGTCGAAAAACTTGATATCCCTGTTCAGCAGCCCGATTCGGTAAGCCGTGTTTCCTTTCCACCCCACTACCAGGAAGTGATAGCGTATATATTCCCTCCTCATATATAACAGGACACACGTCCAGGAGCCGGTGCACAATCGATCTTTCAGCCCTTCAGCATTCATATCCCAGGTCAGTCGAAGTCTGCCATTAAACCCCTCCATTTCATCACTATAGCACATCGAATCATAGAAACTCGAACCGTCGCATTGGAAGGTAGTTTCATAGGCTTGGCAATCAAGATGCAGAAATGACGAGAAGAGATGGCTGTTATTTGCTTTGATGACAGAGAGTGCATGTTCCCAATCCAGAATTTTCCCATTCGTCAACTCGATGCTCACAGCCGCACCCGCATCTTCCTGGCAGCGGGGAAGACCAAAGCCGCGGGTTGGAATATGGACGGCCAAGTCCCAACCAGTCCAGCACCAGCTTGGGAATGACTGGCGGCGGCGACTTGGGCGAGAAGAAGCCCGGTTTACCCAAAGCAATGTTGTCGCAAATTCTCCCGCAGAGTAATCACCATGACTATCAGAGATTGGCATGCCGTGAAAATGATATTGTGGCGGGTTCTTTTTCGTAAACGCGTGCAGAATCCCTAGGCATGCGTTCAACGCGTCGAAGTCGTACGTGATAATGCGATCCGTGTACGCGTTCACAATTCTGGGCATGGACACTTCTCCAGACGTCAAAGCATAAATCGGATAGTCGACGCCCCGCTCATACAGATAATCTGGGCTTCTATCAAACAACGAATGTGACACATTCAAAGTTTCTTTGCAACACAGCTCACCACATTCGTAGTACATCTGCTGATCCGTAAAGAAGAGCCTTCTCTGTGAAAGCAATGCTTCTTGATATGTCCATCCTCGCGTGGCCCATACCGAGTGCTCGACTATACGGGACCCAGGCAGTGTAGAGATCAAATGATGCGAACCGAGCCAGATATCCAGCTGTTGCTGCAGCCGAGCCCGGCTCACGCCCGAGATCCCGTGTGAGGCGTTGTCTCCACTCGCCGCGATGAGCGTGAGCATGGCATTCTGGTAAACTCTGTCCATACTGGCAATTTGGTTGTGTTTGATTTCTGCATTCTCGTCAATGCACAAGCGATCAACCCAGAGGTAATCTGTTCTGTCGAGTAAAAGAGTGAAGTCGATTGCATCTTGTACAGTCTGTGGCAAGTCGTCTGGGAGAGGACCAAGGTGACTAGACCCCTGATTAGTGATCTGAGAAGCGCCCCAGACGTATGAGAGAGCGAGATATTTGTGACTTGCTCGAGCTTCAACGATTGTGCCGGTACGGCAGTCGATGAGTCTCATGCCTTTGACGTGCAAAGCGGTATCATTGGTCTTGCAGGACTGATGAGTAGTTGAACAGTAGTCCAACCATGCCTGTGGGATGCAAGGGTTGATGAAAGATCCGATGCGCCGAACTTGAATATCATGGAGGGTTGATACAGAGATGAAGCATGCAAGGTCCCAATACAAGAGGTCCCAATACAAACTTAGCTCGAGCTCTGTTCTAAGAGCGCCAGAAACGAAGAAGAATGATCTGTCCTCGATCTCGGCCCTGGAGCTGGCAGTTTCAGCCACGGTGGATCCGAAAATGAATTCTTCGTTGTCGTGTACGCCTCGAGGAGAAGTGCCCAAAACAGACTCAAAGCAGGCATACCAGAACTGACACACGCGGCAGGTCGAATTGGACCAGTTAGAAGGCTGACCCAAACGAAGTAATATTGTGACATGCTGAGAATAGTAAATGCCTGCAGCCATGTGCACGACAGCCATAGTATTTACGCCAGCAATTATGTCAGGATCCAACAAGACATTGAAGTCTATGCCCTCGCATTTTTTGCACAAGCCCAAGGGCTCATCAGCTGCGCGCATTCTCACCACTCCAGTCTCACTAGCATCTTCACATCCAAGCTCTTTCGTTCCTGCCTGCATCTTGTCCGGAGTGTGCACCTCACGATCATTGGGATTGTCGACAGCAGATGGCGTGGATGGGTTGGACATGATGCTCGTCTTGATAGTGTTCTGAGCATGAAGTGAGGTGGTGTTGAGGGAAGAAGAGAACTTGAAGTGAGAGGAAGAAAAGAAGTGAGAGGAAGTAACGACCCCGCACCGGTCTGAGAGAGACACAGCCATGACTGCGTGTGCATTTAACCTTGAGCTTCGATTGGACGCCTGAGGTCGCCAAGATTCTGAATCAGGCTTTATGCGAGGCAGCACACCAAAGAGCATCATGGCACTCACCGGTCCCGGATCCGAAAGACTTCGACTCCTAGCGACCACTATCTTGCGACCTCAACTTTGAAACCCGCTCTTTTCTTGGAAATCTGGATATCAGAACCGACTTGAAAGTTTTCTTCTTCGGGGTGAAGAGCTTGACCATTGTCGGTCCTACAATACAGCCTACAGCCTGATCTCTTCACAAATCTCACCACTTAAAGGGCAAACGATAGGCTCAATTGTCAGCATAATGAGGCCGCTTTGACTGCGAATGTCGAAGGGAGGGGCCGCTTGCCAGTAAAGAGGTTAATGTGGTCTCAAGACAATGTCGAATGCCAGTGGAGCATTAACGAGCAGTGCGAGCGTGGATAATGCTTAAAGCTTGTTGTAATTGATGGAGGTGGAAAGATGGAAGACGGTGTTATTATTAGGTAGGAGCTGGAGGTACCACTAACTTAGGTAAGATGCTTGCCTCAGGCATGAAGGATGCCTAAGTCTCCTCCCTCGGTTCTCGGTCAACGCTCGCCCTCATCTTCAATCAGCTTTACACTGTCGTCTAAGCCCTACGTGAAGTCTACACTGGGTTGTCAGTACAATCATTGCCAATGCGACTCCCGGGCTGCGAAGATATCTTCATCTTGAACGAGCCACGCTCGTAACCCACCTGGCAGCCGAATCGATACCTCCTGTCGACCTAGCTACATGGCACAGCATCCTTCGTCCATCGTACCGCGACACCTCCTCCCTCCGCGATGTTGCCAGAGCGACATGTCCAACAATGCAAGGGACATTGATATCAGGCATCGAGGTTACACATTCGCCGTAGTTTTCAGCTTCCCTTAGCTGCCGTGTCCGCGTTCCAGAAATGAGTAGGACGGGAAGGTTACATTGGCATGACTCTATACGAGCTGTGGACATAATTGAAGAAGCTATGAAGGTGATGGCATCTCTCGAGGCTACATTCTAGCGCAACATGGCTCCAAGTCTGTCGCGAATTGCCACGACAGTGTCTCATGGGCGAGAGTCCAACCCAGATATGGCACGATTCCGCGAGCCCGTCTGTATCGTCAAAACCAATATATCATGAGGTGGCTGGGATCAAAAGGACCGTCCGTGTCTATTATTAGCAGGTAGGCGTGCAAGGCGTCGATCTAGTGCCCCCTGATAGGCAAGGCGGGCCCGACTTGTCACATTCTCGTGCCTGACAGCTGCTTATCAATCCACTAAAATCTCAGACACGATTGCGGCTCCAAGTCAGGGGAATGGAATTCAAGATTATTGCGGAACACAGGCCGGCTTAGCTGTAACAGCTCAGCTTGAAAATACCTGCCTGTCGCATCCCACTACCTTTTTTCCAACTCGTCGTTTCTCGAGTCTATCGTTACTTTACTACCTCTATCCTAATCTCCAGCAATCTCACTCGTTCACAAGATGCTCTTCGTCCAGATCCTCGCTCTCGCTGCCAGCGCTGCGGCTCTCTCCGTCACTGCACCAGCTGCGGGTGCTTCCATCTCCCAGTCAGATGAGCTCTCCATTTCGGTAAGTCGTTTCTCATAACATGCGCTTGGCTATTTTCCAAGGTGCAACACTTATCTTGGGATTGGCTGACAAGTTATAGTGGGATGCCGTCTCCTCTGATACGGCCACATTCGACATTCAACTAGCCTTGTCCACAGACTCTGGCAACTCCCAGACTATCAAGACCGGAGTCTCCCCTTCAGACAAATCATACAAGACCTCGGCCTCTTCATTCAGCCCAGGAACCTACACCATCAACTTTGTCGGAACAAGCAAGGACAACACCGGAATTTTGGCTCAGTCCAAGCCATTCACCATTGTTAAGGGTTCGACCTCCTCATCCTCGTCCTCGTCCTCGTCTTCATCATCATCTTCCACTTCAGGATCGTCCAGCGCTGCTTCTTCTACCATTTCAGGTACCTCTAGCTCGACTGGCGCTTTCATGACATCCACCGCTACTGGACTCACCACTGACTCGGCTGTGTTTACAGCATCGGGTTCATCTACTGCAACTGGATCATCTACTGCAACTGGATCTTCCACTGCAATTGGATCTTCCACTGCAACTGTATCTCCCACTGCAACTGTATCTTCCACTGCAACTGGATCTTCCGCTGCAACTGGATCTTCCGCTGCAACTGGATCTTCCGCTGCATCTTCTTCCACTTCCTCTGCGTAAGTTCAATTGTGTACTACTGCTCATCAGGTAATTTCGCTAATCGACTGTACAGCACCGTCAAGTCTGTTTCTATTGTCGGTCTCTGCATCGCTGCACTCGCTGCGTTCATGATCTAAACAGGCCAATCTTGATATGGCATTGAAGATTGGATAAGCTCAGTTGGACCAGTCGGTGGCACTGATAATGAATGCTGTGCGGAAGTATGGCAGTTGATATGTGATGGAAGTATTACCTTAGAGTCTCTGGAGCAATATTCGTAATAATAATTATGTCAAAAACTTGTTGTCCAGGATCAAATTGAAAACTTGCTCCAGTCGGTCCACCGGTGAACAGGAAACCTGCATACTGGATGGAAGCTCCGGGCTAGCTTAGTCAGGCTCATGGTCGCCGCCTACCTAAGCTCAGATCTGGTGCAGAATTAAGATCATCTGTCGCCTCGGTTCACAAAAAGTCTCAAGCAAATGCTAGCTGGGCAAGAATAAACCGAAATGCTTGATCATTGTTGCTGAGGATTACAGTCATTTCACCCAATTGCCTGCGGATGTGACTCGATTTGGATAAGTCAGCTAAGGCCGCATCAGCTGACACGGTTCCTACTCCTACTAAGTACCAGTGATAAGTACTACTTCAAAGAGCTGTTTCTCGCTCTGTTCTGTTCTGTTCTCTCAAAGCAAGGCGGATGTAAAATCCTGGTAATAGGGGTTTCTTTTCTTTATCTTTGCTTTGATCTCAACGGGGTTTTTCACTGCCGGGTTTTCGAGAGGTTGGGGTTATATACTAGTACCTTACTTGGAAAGGGTGGGTATTATCTTTACGGACTTGTGATCGTTGTCATCAATGGCTAAAGACAATGCTTCGAGATATAATAGTGTTGATAGTGATCATTATCACCAGCTCTTGGTTTTCTCCTCCTTAATTCACCTACGATTTCGAGACAATTAATTCATTGTTATACCCGAGCTTTTCGATGATTTTCTGATATTTCGAATACATATTCGGATTGCAGATTTATTTTTTGATGGAGATGGTGCTGAGCCCCGTGGCTTGATTCCTAGTTGTACTAGATTTTTGGAGCATTGGTTTATACTGTGAGTGATGGTTTATATAGCTCCTCCTCGACGCGGAGACAACGGAGTTGTAGGGTATTATCGGCCTGCTGTCTTAAAGTAACCAATGTTATAGGTGAATCAAGTCCCGTCATCATCTTTACTCACATGTAGAAAGAAGTGTATATATAAACGACAAACCGATGAACAGAAGAGATTCATTCGGAAAGTTTACAGGAGCAATGGTCTAGGTGGACGCGGACTAGATCGCTCTTTCTTCTTGGTCAATGTTTTCACTGGAGCTTGTCTGTTTTGTGGATGGTACATATACATCTTGCGGATACCTTGGATTATTAGGTACTAATTGAGAATACGTCAACCTCGATGCAAATGGTGACGATTATTATCATCGTTCCTAACTTGGAGCACCAAGATGGTACCTTATTTCTGTAAAAATCGAACATTTGTAAGTATATCAATCTGTCTCCACGTTATGCTCTGGTTACCATGATTGAATCAGAATTTTCCAGTCATGACAGCATCGTGATGGTGGAGATCGTTACTGAGCGAAGGCCCAATTCGTTGACGGAGTATCAAATCAACATTAATAAAATTAATTCAACATATCCTCAAATTGCGGTTGCCATTCCCCATCTGCCTGAGATCAACAAGACGTTTGAATAGAAGAGAGCATCACTAACCTTTAGACTATCGTGTCGCGGGATTTGGCGGATTATATACCTGTTCGTTGACAGGAGATTGAGAAAAGTAAGTGATGATAAGTACCAACCACACACAACCTTCCCGTCATTACTTCTCCCCAACTCGAAAACTCTTTCGCTATCATAATCTCTCCTCTCCTTACTCCTCCCTTAACTACGACAGGATCGATATCAGTGACCTTCCTACTCACAATGGAGAAGATGACGCGGCGCTCATCAGGACTTAATCTGCTTGAAGAGGAAAAGGCCAAGGATGTTCGTACATTTTACAGTTCCATGGATAAACGATAATCGCGTGCCGAAAGACGGGGCGTGAAGTAGGTAAGTGATGTTCACAGAGCGCGGCCTTGATAGAACTCTCGAGTAAAGGTGAGCGTCTCGATTGTCTGTCTGTACCCACAGTCACCTCACACTGATACTTCCTCATACCATGCTCATTCTCAGTCATCATAACCAAGATGTCCACCTCCAAGCGATAAACAACGCCATGCTCAATGCTTCCCGTCTCACAGCGCCAATTTCGCAGCCCTCATCCTTCTCACGCATCGCCCAAGTAATTCGCCGGCACACTCCTCACAACGCCACCCCTCTCCACGTCCGCCCACCCATCCCCTTCATCCGCCTTCACCAACACAAACCTCTCTCCCTCCTTCATATCATGCTCCACGTCACTTCGAGCCTCATAATCGTAAAGCGCCTCTACATACTTCAATCTCTTCGCACCCCGCTTGGGCGCAACAGCTGGTCCTTTCTTCTTCGCATTCGCCGCTGCACTCGACCCAGGCGGTTGAGATGAAGCCGTATGTGCTGATGAGTTGGAATAGGTGCTCGGTGGTCTTGGTGTTGAATGAGGTAATAGTTCTACGTATGCCGTTGGTACGAGACCGGTGCCTGAGGAGGCGCGTACTTTGAGCCAGCCTGAGCCATCTATCGTTCATGTTAGCGCGTGCATGTTCATCACCTCCTCCATCTTTGTGATTCAGGAATAGATAGGAGCGGAGAAATCATACCATCTTCCTCGACAACCACAACCTCGACTCCATCATTTACCGTTATCTCCTCTTCAGAATTAGCTTGGTAAGCATACAACATCTTGCCCCTCTGCTCCCCCGAATCGCTATTCGCGCCATCGCCGGCGTCTGATGTGACATACTGCTGCGGCGGCGGGGCAACCAGCCTATTTCTCCTCGCACCTCCAAGAATAGAACTCGATTTCTTCGGCACGGAACTCTCCTCTTCAGTGGTCCTATCTGTAAGCGTCGTTCCACTAACACTTCTTTGCGCTGTAGCCGAGTACCCACTTGATAGAGTATTCATCGTATCACTACGACTCAAGTTCGAAGTGCTCCCATTGCTTTCAGCGCCACCATTTGCCGCGACTGTTTTCGATTTGGCAGCTTCCTGTCGCTCGGCCTTTAATCTCTTCTTCTCTTCTTTTGTTTGTTCGCCTGGACAGTCTGCCGCACATTTCATTTCGCATTTTGAATGACAGGTGAATCCACAATCTCGACAATTGAATCCTTTTGCATTGATTCCCCAGATTCTTTCACCGCAGTAGTCGCAATTTGTCGGTATCTTGAAAGTCTCCGATTTGAAATTGTGGTTTCGGGCGCCGATGGAGACATCTCCCACTGCAGATGTGATGGACGATATTTCTATTTCGGCAGTCACTTTCTGCCGTGAGGTTTCGTGGAGCGATGTTTGGATGTCAAAGAGGGCGCGCACGACTTCGACCTCATCCCTCTTGTCTCGTCCTTCCCGGACATTGATGCGCACGCGTTTTGCGCCTTCCACCTCTCGCTTTTTTGCATCTTCATCTCGCTTTAGCTGGGCGAGTTGTGATTTGCTCTTTGTAAGTACGTTCCGTAGGAAATTCTTCGCGGCTTCATCTGCTGCCAGATTGTCGTCATCCAGCCATACGGGACTTGCTTCGAAGACCAGTTGTCCAGGCTCTTGCCAATTCGCTGCGTTGTGTCGCGCAAACATCATGGAATCCAGAGTTGGCTTGTTGCGAGGTATTTCGGCCGCCAAATGATCAATCAATTCCATGCTGCGTTTCAAGGTTCCTTTTTCGATTGTCGCCGCCAGTGACCAAACACCATTGAGAGCAGACACGCGAGTTTCGTTGAGATCTTGCATGCTGTCGAGTAGTTCGGGTATATAATCGTGGTAATATCGTTCTTTTTGCTTGTTCGTGACATTGATGCTTATGATGTATGTGTTCTATGCCTCGTCAGTCCTCATCCTGTGAATAAAGTCACTCATCCCACCTTGACGTTGTGCATCTCAGACATCTGCTGGGCATACGCAGCCTGAGCCTTCTGCTTGCCAAAGTCGCCATCCATCTTCTTTCTGCGATTCTCCACCTCTTGACACACGCTGTCGTACTTGCTCTTCATCTTCTTTAGATCTCCATATGAGTTGTCCCTCTCTTTCTCCAATTTGACGGCATAGTCGGAGTGAAGTTTCCGTAGTTCTTCATACCGAAATGCGAGTTGCTTCAGTGGTTCGGCGAGGTTCGTGACGAGTGCTGCGGAGAACTTGTCGTGCTCTGCGGCTCGTTGTTCGAGGGTGGTGAGTTGTGTAGTCCATGTTGACATAGATGCACTATTCGTTCACAATGAGTCTCCCATCCTTCCCAATCTCCTGGAGCATATGCGCACCTTTCCAGAGATCCCGGAGTCACCACGGGAGTCTCTCCCACGCTCAGCGCACTCGCTTTCTTTGCCTTCTTCTCGAAATATTTCCGTGCCAGAGCAGATAATCTTCCGGCATATTCCTTCTCTATGACGCTTCGTTCGCGGTAAAACTGCTGTATGTCGTCCAGCCATGCGATGCCTCCGGATACCTGTTCAAGGCGCAATCAGCCTCCATCGTACGGCGCATAACTTCTGACGGCCGGGACTATGGGGATCGAGGTGGTAAGATTACGTACCCAGGTGTTGACAGGCTTAAAGCCATCCTAACGTCAATTGTCAGCCTCGCATGATATTATTCCGTGGACTGAGTGTCGGGTCTACCTTTAGTTCAGCACCGAAACTGGGAGCGAGATCCACGTCTGCCATTTTTGAGGAATTGCGATGTCTCTATTCACATCTAGCGGAGAGAGCGGTACAGTAGGAGACATGAAGTTGTCCGTACATATGACGCGGCAGTTGTGACAGTTGTATGCTTGTAGGTAGGGCACGAGCCAGTGAAGCGGAATCATACGAAGCACGATGAGGCTGAGAATCGAGTATATGTGTTTAGTTCAGACTGGGAGATTTTGTAACTGTTCTCCGATCAAAAGTCCAGAAAATAGCTGGAATTCATCATACACTCCTTCGATAAAAGTTTTGTATTGTCGAAGATAATTCCCAAGTCACAACAGTCGTCCCGAAGCAGCCGCAGCCCTTGGTGGGGCGCTTGGCGAAATGAGGGACAGCTCCCCCGAAGTTTGAAGTGAGTTGACCCAAACCTCGAACAAACATAACAACTCCACCGCGACAAGGGGATTTCTCTGCAGCGCAAGTCTATACGTGCGGAAATACAATCTCTCCTCTTTATCCGGCTCAAACCAATCCTTACCATCAGGCCGCCCACACTTGCACGGCTGCCTGTGCCTGATTTCATCGTCACACCAATAAATTATACCTCCAGCTCTCACTCCATTGTTTCCACCGACCACCCACGAACATATCCATATCACTGCAGATAGCATGTCCGACTCTCCTGCCCCCACAGAGACAGCTACTCCATCGCTCGCCAGCAGGATTACACGCGACGAGCCTGCCGCTGCAGCAAAAGAATCCACTACAGAGACACCCACTACAGAAACACCAAAGACAGAGGTTGCTGAGGATGGAACCGATGGCGCGTCTGCTGAGCTCAACGGGTCTAAGCTGCGCGATGAGCCAGAGTTTGACGTTGAGGTCAAGCTTATCGACATGCAGGGAGATCCAAACAGCCCGCTTTACTCCATCAAGCGCTTCGAAGACCTCCAGCTGTGAGTGCACTCGTGGAAGCTTTCAAGTTACTCAGGCTAACTCGAACTAGACCAGAAGCAGCTCTCAAGGGCATTTTCACTATGAATTTCCGCAAGCCCTCCAAAATCCAGGAGCGTGCTCTACCACTTCTCCTCCACGACCCACCACAAAATCTGATCGGACAGTCACAATCAGGCACTGGCAAGACCGCTGCATTTGTTCTGAACATGCTCAGTCGCGTCGACCTCAATGTCAACAGGCCACAAGCACTCGTTCTCGCACCCTCTCGTGAGCTTGCTCGACAGATCGAAGGCGTCGTGCGCACCATGGGCCAATACATGACAGGCCTCAATGTGGCTGCTGCTGTTCCAGACCCGACTCGACGCGGACCAATGGAGGCACACATCATCGTTGGCACACCAGGCACCGTCACTGATATGATTCGCCGACGAACTCTAGACCCGAGAGGAATCAAGGTCTTAGTCCTTGACGAGGCTGACAACATGCTCGACCAGCAAGGTCTGGGAGACCAATGCAAGCGTGTCAAGACCATGCTGCCGAAGGAGGTGCAAACTACGCTCTTCTCCGCCACGTTTCCAGAGGACGTCCTTCACTTCGCACAAATCTTCGCTCCCAACTCGAATATCATTACCCTCAAGACTGACGAGCTTACTGTCGAGGGTATTGCACAATACTTCTTCGACTGTGACTCGGAAGAGTCGAAATATGACACGCTTGTCCAGTTCTACAGTCTTCTTTCTGTCAACTCATCCATTATTTTCGTCAAGGTAGGTCTTGCGCTGACACAATCGCGTTGAGGATACTAATTCCTCCACAGAAGCGAGAAACTGCCGCAGAGATTGAGCGTCGCATGACAGCCGATGGACACCAGGTCGCTCATCTTTCCGGTGCTCTTGAGGGCAAGGAACGTGACAATGTCATCGACAAATTTCGAAGTGGTGCCGCCAAGGTCCTCATAACAACGAATGTCCTTGCTCGTGGCATTGACGTCCAAACCGTTACCGCTGTCGTAAACTATGACATTCCAGAAAAGCGCCGCGGTGAGGCAGACCCAGAGACCTACCTCCACCGAATCGGTCGGACTGGACGTTTCGGAAAAGTTGGAGTCGCCATCAGTTTCGTCTCCGATCGCGAGGGATGGCAAATGCTCGAATCTATCAAGCGCGCGCTCTCGTGCACCATCTTACCCTTGCATGCAGGTGATTGGGATTCGGTCGAGGCAACCCTCAAGAAGACGATGAAGAGTTCAAGAGCAGGAAAGACGACGAGGGAGATGCAGGGTAGCGAGATGGCACTGGACGGTGCTGCTGCTTGAAATGGCTATGCAGTCTACGGAAGCCATGGTTCCATTGTAAAGAGAACAGGAGACCGAGAACTACAAAAATTACGGGATGATTCCTTGTTGGCGGCAGTCATTGGAGCAGGGGAACACGCTCCTTGGGAATTGACTGTTTGATATGATGAGAATGGTGGAATATACCCACAGTAGCAGCGAAAGGGTGGGCATTTGATGAGCGGGTATGCCAAGGTAGAAAGAAAAACATGTGACGATTATGATGGATAATTTGGGGTCTGGAATGGCTTCGATCGCTCAGTATAGATAGTTTGTAACTCGCACAACACGGATGGTCCATTATAGACCTGCATTTATGTGTTGTGGTCTCGTGACAGTCACGATGTGTTCCACTTTGCTGGCTGAGGTGAGGCTTCTCTCCCGCCAACATGATCTCATCGTCTCATCACGAACTCTTTCATTAGTTGGACCTCGACTCGTACATTTACATTCCAACCTGGAAAGTACACCACTCAACAACATCTTTTTTGCTTCACAATCTCAGTCCACGATCACCGGGGCCCATCTCTTCGCAGATCAATCTCATTGTTCCTGTCTTCGTTCATCACCAGCTACAATCATATCCGCCAGCCTGATTTGCCTCTTTCATGGCAACGTAGATGGTCTAGCACGCTGTCTTTTAGCACTCTTGGCCTCGATGCGGGAAATGATAGCTTCGCCTTGTAAAGTCTGTTTAACTCAGCAAACCCATCTACATGGAAAATGCGGTGGCCGAACAGCAACGTTGCGGCGATGCAATCGAAGAAGGGGGTCGTAGTATTGGTAAAACTCTTCGGGAAATGGTGAATATTGTCTTCATTTTATAGGCTTGACTTATACGGTGTTGCTTCACTTCCGCCATCTTGTAACTTTGGTCCTTTTATAAGATCGAACGTATGCGTACTCGGTCATGGTCTTCAGAGTTGCCCGAATTTTGACTGTCCTTGTCACGGTTAATCGAAATTGTTCAAATTTTGCCGACATGATGAATTAGCGTTGGAACTGAGCTACGAGATAGACGCGAGGAGAAGATAGTCCCTTGAAGTAATAATATGCCCACCAAAGTCTTTGTGTTTATTCAGTTGTTATGGTCGAGATTTTGTATTTTTTCAATTGAAATCGAGGCTTTGGGATGTCTAAGGTGAGCGCTTGCAACTGGTCGAGTATATGGTGGAAAATACAAGGTCTAGCTCGAGTTTATATATTAAGCTACCAGCTATGTGAATGTGAACGACGCAAATTGTATTTACTATATGGCATGTAGACATGCGTGCTCATATTTACGCCGACGAATATTACAAGGCTGAATCTCAGCCTTGGAGGGATCTTCGAAAATTTTGTTAGTGTGAGAAATTATCATAGTCGAAAATGATGGCAATGTTCAAACAAAATACTGATGGATTCGATCATTGGAACGATTAGACGTAGTACTATTTCCAGCCTTCAAATCTTCGTATCTTTGCCGACGTCGTATAGGCGACATTCTGTGTGTGGGCGATGAAGAGGGAAAGAGCAAGAGTAGCGTTGGGGAGATCGGACGGGCGGGAGTCTCGTATTCTTGCCAATTTAGTATAGGTATAAAACCGCAATACCTCTACTCTAGAGGAATCCAATAGTAGCAAAAGGCAAAGATCAATCATTACGGCGGCTTTTTCATAGAATATTGGAGCTACGTCCATAGATACAGAAAATATCTTTCGATGAGCTAGCTGAATGGTGGGAGGTTGGAGCTGGTCAGTCAATTTCTCATCTTTTTCAAGGATGGAGAAGTTTTTGTCGTGGAGGATCCGAATCTTCTGGTGATGTTCATCACCAATTGATTGAGTATATTGTCCTTCTTTCGGAAAAGGCGCTTCTGTAGCTTGCGATGAAATCTGTATAAACATTCTAGTTCTTTGGGACGGAGACATCATTCATGTACTGGGAGAAAGGATCTCTGTGTTATATTGATATTGAACGTGGAACAAGACTAGTCTTATACATTTTTCCGCGTCGGCTAAACATGGCTGTAGACATGCGCTTGACTCCGCTGGGATAAAAGTGATACAAGTACTCTTACTAGTGCCCATGTAGGGGGAATCAGCTATTTCAAGGTTTTTTGTAGTTAGAAATCGAAACCTCATGTAGATGTATCATTCAGCAGTCATTTTCCAGGGGTGTAGAAATTCTCATCTGACATTTTGTCACGGTTTAAGCTCGCGGCATCTTTTACAGCGATGCTCACACCGGAGAAATACTAGTTTATCGAAGATTTACGCCAAGTAGAATATGGTGATGATGGATATTACCGTTAGATATAGTTTCGGGGACGTGGTCTGCTGATTTCAATCGTTATGCAAGATAATCTGTTTTAACAGAGGGGCCGCTTAAGGTAATTTCAACAGACAAGATTCCCCACCACGCCCCTGTTGCTATTCTTTGGAGAACTTCTGCATATTTGTTTTCTGTAAAGGTTTAGCAAGTTTTATAGCAGCTAGAGATAGCAATCATTCATGTCTAAGCAATACCGCTGTAGCCGTATACGAATAAACACGCTTAGAGCCGGTTCAGATGTGCTTTAGCTTGAATCCCGAGGTATAAAGAACAACCGGCACTGCATGAGGAATGAGATAAGCAGTTTCAACAGCCAGCGAGGTGACTCATGGTCCGCCGCCCGCTAGAGATGATCAGAGACGGAAAGCCCTACTCCATCCTCGGCTTTCTTTCAGAAAGAGAAGTACGCAACTCGATTTTGAAGATTTATGTGTGGTGAGATGGGGGAGCAAGTAATGGTGGTGGTAGTGGAAATATAATGATGGTGGTAGAATCGATGAAGACCATCATCAGGGGTTGACTTTATTCCGGTATGGTTGAGCGTGACAATGATTTTTTTTGGTAACGATGGCTGCAATTGTCTATGCAGTAGAGTAAGGTACAAGGTCGTGAGCTTAAGAAAGATAGGGAGCCATCACGTCTGAGATCTCGCATTATTTTTATAGCTTGGATGACTATGGTGGTATGATTGAATCACCTATGTTCGTAGTCTGATTGCTCCCACTAATTCGCTTCGGGGCGCTTTTAAGACCATTGAATGCTTGGAAAGAGAGTGTAAGGGTACATACCTCCATATAAGTACCCGTAACGCCGGTTTGTGTCTGGTGTGGAGTTACAAACCCAGCTTTCTGACCGAAAACGAAATTACAACGGACGACTAACTGTACGAGATTGATAGTTCCGTCAATACGAAATCTCCTTCTACTACGATACTTATATAATTGGAGAAAAGTTGACTAGTTCGCCATTGTATCGGCGAAGGAGCTGACTTACCAATGACTACTCGATAGAAAGGCATGATGATGAAGATCACCATACCCAAACCGTCGAGATAATACCTCCGACACAAATGTGGTGTCCCTTCTAGACGAATCGGCCACCCTCTGTGACATCCCGGGAATAGGTGCGTCTGGAAGCGATGATACCGCCTTACGCGTTGATACTGGTCGGGTAGCAGTGTACCATTGCCTTCAAAGCGTATAACGGTGAGCGGCGATCTAGCACTTCCACCAGACACGCGTCGTCTGGGCCAACATTACAGAGGGGGAGCGATTCTAGGCTGCTGGCATGTACGAGCCATTCATCAAAATCCAAATTCTGCTTCTGCGCGGCGCCAATGTATGCTGCATCGTCCGGGTCTGGGATAATATCGTCGTGGTAGCCGTCATGGAACAAACCGCGCGGAGTACGGTCGGGGGAACCTATCCTTCTGAATGAGCTAGTCATCTCATTGGCGCTGATTATATCGATCTCGTCTGCCAATCCTCGGTCTGTTGTGTTGGCGAGGTTGGAAAAGAGTTTGTTTTGTGGCGTGTCGAAGGACCGTATCGACAGGAGACCGCGTCAGATTCAGCTTGTTGACTGCAATCGGAGCCTGGACCAAAAGTTTATATATTCCAACACGCCCCATTAACCTAACATAAGCCACAAACTGAAGATAGTCGCGTTCCTGTCTCGTGGCGAAGCGGAAGAAGCAAGGCTCAATCCCGGCGAGAAACGTCGAGAGTATATATGTTCTATCCTCGAGCATTGTATGAAGAGCATGGAGAAAAACGATATACCCACTGGGTATGTCGGAGGTCACTCGTTTCGGAAAGGATATTGGCTGCTTAGTTTTGGGCAACGAGGCTGGGAGAGGGCATACTGAGGCCAGTCTGGTCTGCAAAACGTCCATATACAAGTAATGAACGTTGAATAATGGAGATGCAGTTGTTCATCACAATTTGAAGATCACGCTAAGGAACTCCTATCAGCAACTTCTTCTCGCGATTTGGAGGGCTTCGTACCTTTTCAAACGTCCGCAAAGGATCAGTTGCGGCAACAAGGTTCGTACTGCATGCCAACCATGACTGTATCAAATTTGTGCACCGGCTCCCGTGCTCAAGGATGACGTGATTAACATTCTCCATCACGAATATTCGTGAGTTTCGCGTTCTGGGATTGTGCCTAACAGAATCAAATTGTACCCGATGTTTGTCTTGAAGTACTAGTGAGTACTGGTATTAAAACGGCATCTGCTTCATGTCAACCAAGCCTAGTAAGGAGTATGGTAGAAGTATGGTTTCAGAACTTTATGGTCTGCCAGCCGTCACTAATTAGAGTATGCACTTATCGTCTCGCTCCCGGATCCTAATAGTCAACCAGTGGTCTGAATGGCGTGACGTTCTCGTGGAGCCTTTGTGAGGACCAAGATCGATAAAGATGGTGGCAAACTTCATAGTCTCGAACGTTCTGCTGTACATGATCATCATCAACATCACAGGTCTTTTATGCCGTGGAGCGTCGATCGAGGCGCCGAAGTGTATTCCTGTGGCTAGAAACGCGTGCTTCGGTCCTCAACCAATAATGGAAGATGGTCGCACGTCCTTGAAGTAGATTTGAGTAATGGTGCTGTGTTGACACTCTTCTCTGAGCGGGCGCCCCTTTGTATGTTCCTGTCACCGCCCGGGTCCCACTTTGGAATGGTTTAAAGATGACCTCCAAATCGCTGAAGTCGAAAAAGCGACGCCAGATCCATTACAACTCATGCCCCGCTGTGTGTTGAAGATACGAGAGCATACGAAGTACGTTACAAGCAAATACTGATTATAAAATTGAGCAAAATAACCCAGGCTCTTCTCCATGGATTGAGATGAATGGAGTGATGTCTAGGCTATGATGATGAGGAGGATCATTAGCATTGTTAAACTCGGTTTTGGGCTCGATTTCAATGGCAGCCTTGAGGTTCGACTTGTGTATGTGATCATGCGATAATATTAGCCAATCAAATTCATCGCGGAAAATGATGGCGTGTCCATGGTGCGTTTATGGTAGATCGTCTTGATTGTATTTTACGGGCGTCTTCCTTAAAAAGTGGTGTTGTATGTCGTTTCTTCGAAGAACAAATCCTGGGAGGACATCAGTTTGTCGAGCCGGAATCTCCAGCAGCAGTATTATTAGACGCCTATGTGTCTAAATCTGAGTATATCTATTAAAAAATACCTGCAGGCGCGTCAGTATGCAGAAAGTAACGCGGGGGAGGAGTGCTTTCGCATCTTTTAGATAGGAGAAGACGACTTACTTCTCACGCAAACCAGCCAAGGATGTCATCGATGAGTCTCAGCGTCATTTCCGCCCATCTTCACAATACTCAAGATAATGCCGTTCCTCCTGTCCTCCTCGTCAAGAATTTTTTTCCGTCGTTTGACCTGTAATTCTTGAAATGGAAAGGACATGGTAGACAAATGAAGAAGACTACAAGAATTTGAGTCACATAGCCAAGGAATATGATAGCGCAACAACTCACCCTGAGACTGACATGACGAACCAGAGGCAGATTCCCACCGCGTTGCTCCAGAAGAATGTACCCCAGCTTTGAAAGGGCGAGGCGATCATCAACAAAAAGGCCACAATGTCCGCTCCCGCAAGGAATGCCAAGGTCTTGGTGCCACTCAAAGTTATTACATCAAAGCTTCTTGTTCGACATAGCTCCACTGCGTTGAGATGTACGGCTCCAGCTATCTGGTATGATCAATTAGAAAAGTCTCAGTTGTTGCGCGAGTTCACCTACGGCTATCAGCGCCAAGACTGGTTTTGTCGCTGTCTCTTCTTTCCCGTCGCGATGCTGGTTTGGATTCAGAACCTCTTCTGGGATGGCGATGATGCAGATACAAGCGGTGAGACAGAAAATCTGGATGATGATATTGCAGATGCGAATGTTTATGTAGTAGTGTCGAGAGGTAGGCCGTATTCGAATCGTGCGTGTCTGAATGGTGGACATTGTACGGTGGTGTTGTGATTTCGCAGACCATAGCCTGGTAAATAGGCCTCTCGGCATCAGCACCTCCGTCCGCAGTGTCCTAATCAGATCAATCCCAGGATATATAGCATGTCTTAAGATATCCCACCATACTAAATGCGGTGCCAGGGCTACGCTGGCGGGACCGGGAGGAAGCTAACTGTTTTGATGATTACAACTCCACAGTGGTACGAATCCAGGTGCTGAAACCCGTTCGGAGCCTGAGGAGCCTCCATTATTGCGCGTGTCATATATGTGAGCACATATTGCCCTCTGCCCAGCGACAACGTCTTTGTCGCGAGTACAGATATTGCAGGCGCGACACCGAAACCCAAATACCAACACGTTCCGTGCCCGTTGTGTATTGTCGACCTTGCTCGGCGGTTCGGAGTCTGAAGTGTTGATAGTAGGGCGGCGGAGTCTGAAGTGTTGACAGTAAGGGGCATCATGAAAGGAACTGAAATATCTTGGAGTCGGAGGAGTGAAGCTTCCAGGGCTAACGGATTGTACCTCTGTGGACACGGAAGTCGTTGGTGTTTGCTTGGTGGAATGCAAGATGTCGCAGTGCCTCTTTTGGAGAAGTCACATGATTACATACTCCACCATTGCATCCGTGTATTCTTGATGAAAAGACTTCTACTGGGAGAAGTTGATACTCTCTCGCCCAATCCGGCCTTCGAAGGAGAATTCGAACTTCCAAAATCTTGATAACGTGATATGACGCGACTCGTTCCTTGGCGGATGCCTTGACGCGACTCTCAACCTCTCCAACCTCGTTCCTCTCTCATTCTCTATCTATCATCAACTTTGTCAAAGTTGAGCATTAAAAGCGCTTTTGCTTTCATTTGTCGTTTGACCTACATCAGCAGGCTCGCGCCAGGTTGCCTGAAGCACTCCATTCCATTTTGACCCGGCTAGAAGCGCCCCAAAGTCGCATCTCATCAGCCGGCTACACTTGGAGATTATAATCAAGAAACAACGTTGAATCATCATGCCTTCCACTCCGACTCCGAACGAGCAGACCCCTCTTTTCAGCAACGGAGCCAGCAACGGAGCCAGCAACGGAGCCAGCAATGGAGCCAGCAATGGAGCAGCACCGGTTCCGTCAGAAGGCTCCCGCTGGGCCAAAGTGAGAAGCTGGGTCTGGCAAAACGCCGTGGTTATTGCCCTTTCCACCTTGCTCTTTATTGCTCTTGTCTTCGTTCTTATTTTTGGTCTTACCAGACATCAGAAGGAATCCCCTCCGGCCCCCCACCCAGCACCACCGAAAACCCCTGGCGATCCCGAAATCTGCACGGGTGCCCGATGCGTTTTGGCAGCTGCAACGCTCCTGAAAAGCATCTCCCCAAGATACAAGGACCTTGATCCTTGTGATGACTTCCGCACCTATACATGTGAGGGTTTTGATGCCCTCCACGAAATTCGTGAAGATCAGACAAGCGTCGGTAGCCTTTTCCTTATGTCCGAGGATAATCAACTCATACTCAAACGCATTTTGGAGTCGCCAGCTCCCAGCAAGACTTCTCTATTCTGGACTGCTTCGAATCCAGATCAAGTGATCCATGACAAGCTTTCGGATGCGTACCAAGCATGTGTCAATGAAACCGAGCTCAAGTCTATCGGATCCAAGCCTCTGCTCGATCTTTTACTCGAGATTGAGAAAATATATCCGACCAAGAAGCAAAAGAAGTCGGACAAATCACTCACCGATGTCTCCTATTTCCTTAGCAGCATCGGTGTGGATGGTCTTGTCGGCTTTGGTGTCTCAGCCGACGACAAGGACCCGGATTCCAACATACTCATGTTTGGTGGTCCAGGCTCTTTTGGATTGCCGTCCAAGGAGTATTACAACAATACCGATATTGTTTCCTCGTATAAGGAAACCATTGGTGCAGTTCTTGAGGCACTACTCAAGGAAGCTTACCCGAATGTCACAACGACATTGTCTGTCTTCCGAACTGCCAATCAACCTACGGTTCTGAATCTAACTCTGGTGGATAACCTTGTCAAGTTTGAAGCTTCACTGGCCGCTGCCTCTCCTGATCCAGAAGATGCGTCAGACGTTACCCAATACTACAATCCTCGAACTGTTAAAGAGGCTCAAAAGTACATTCCTGATGTCTCCATCTCGACCATCATCGACAAATTCACTGGCGGCTATGAACCACCTAAGATCATCGTCATGTCTCCAGACTACCTTAAATCCCTTTCTGCCATTTTAAAGACGCAGAGCCGTGAGGTGTTGCAGGCTTTCTTTGTATGGAAGACAGTCCAAGCGTGGGGCGGATCTGTCGAGGATGATGCGGTGCAGCCTCTGCAGAGGTTCCGCAACAAACTTCAAGGTAAAGCTCCGGATGTAAAGGGCGAGCGATGGAGAACATGTGTTAGTACAGTTGGGAGCGATTTGTGTAAGTTCTAGGACAACCTCCATTCAACGCGTTTGACGCTAACTGCCATAGCCTGGATCCTCAGTCGATTTTTCATTGAGCGAGCTTTCTCCAAAGAGTCCAAAGATCTCGGAGACAAAATCATTCAAGACATAAAACATGAGTTTTCCATCAAGCTGGACAACTCGGAATGGATGTCGCCCAGCGTGCGCGACCTTGCCAAAGACAAAGTTCGCATCATTCGCCAGAAAATTGGGTACCCGACTATCAGCCCAGACATCACCAACGCCACTGCATTGGAAGAGTACTACAGCAAGGTCAAAGTTTCTGCTAGCACCTTCTTCGCAAACAGGCTATCTACCACCAAAGATGAGGTCGCTCGCGAGTGGGAGCAGGTTGGCAAGCCAGTGGACAAAGAAACCTGGGGAATGTCCGCATTCACCGTGAATGCCTACTACAATCCACCTGGCAACGAGATTGTCTTCCCAGCTGGTATCATGCAGGCGCCAGTCTTCTATGATCCTAGCGTTCCAAGCTATCTCTCCTACGGCGCCTTCGGTGCTGTTGCCGGGCACGAGCTGTCCCACGCTTTTGACTCGACTGGCCGTAATTACGACCAGAATGGTAATTTCACTGACTGGTGGGATGAATCGACGATCGATGCATTCAAAAAGAAGACCGATTGCTTCGTCGAACAATACCACAACTTCACCATCCCAACCAAAGATGGCCCTCTCCCTATCAACGGAAAGTTGACTCTCGGCGAAAACATCGCCGATGCTGGAGGTCTTACTGCCGCTTTCAAAGCCTGGAAGAGCAATGAGGAGAAGAAGAAAGATGATATGTTGCCTGGTTTGGAATATTTCACCAAGGAACAAATCTTCTTCTTGGCTTACGGACTTACTTGGTGTGGAAAGGCGAGGGAGGAGCAGATGGTGCAGAGAATCTATACGGATCCCCATAGTCCTGATCTGTTCCGTATTCGGGTATGTTGTCTCTTTTCTACATGCTGAGATCACTGCTAATATTTCTAAGGGCACCACTGCAAATTCAAGAGAGTTCAGGGAGGCTTTCAATTGCCCTGTCAAGGAACCCACATGTGAGTTGTGGTAGTCGGCTGGAGTAGCACATATCCTTGCGGCTGTAACTCCATAGGCATTGAGGATATTGAGAGCGAATGTTTGAGGTATTTACATCTTGGCCAGCTTTTCCATAATGAAAGGTCGGTACCTTAACAAAGTATCCTTGCGTCACTCTAGCTTGCATCGGCCTCGGTTGCGCGAGAGAGGACGCATCTGTGACAGAGGTCAGATACACGCTTTTGTACTTCGCAATGTCACGGAATGGAGTAGACAAAAGTTGTGGGTGATTAGTCTGAAACTTCGGACTCTAGGTTTCCAGAATCCTAACTTATTTGGCCCACTAGATTTTCCAAAGCCTTCGTGTCTGACCAGTGTTAATTCAGTCCTCCCAAACGATCGTATGTGCCTTCATTTTTAGATGGCTTCAACTTCCAATAATCAGCACTCTTCAACAGATCTGCTGCGCTTCGGCAAGAGCAATCGCCTTCCTCAATTCCATTACTTACCCAATCAAACGATGGGCTTATCTCTATCCTCCCTTACTTGCCTCCAACCACTCAAAGTAAGCACTCAACTTCCCAACAACCCTCCCCTCCACCGGGAAAGCCCACTCATACCTCCTCATGAACGTCCCAACCTCCTTATCCATGCTTTTCAAAAGCTCAGCTTCTTCATCCCAACCAACAACCGTTTTAGGAACGTCTGACCTATCAACCTTGATGGCACCGCCATATCCGTACATCCCAGCTCCTGAATCATCCTGGGTAGCAACCTCCAATTCCACCTCCCCAACCACATGTCCAAAATCCGTCTGATCAATAACAACGTTCAATTTTTTATTGATTCTCCACGTCTCCCTCATACACGTAATCCGCGCTAAAATGCTCAAGTCCTCTATTCTCTTCACACCTGCCAAAAGCGGGAATTCGTGGTGGAGAAGCGTAAGAATAGTGTCGTGATCATGTATCTCAGCGAAGGAAGAATTGATTCTATCACCCCCCTTCTTCACCTTCGCCTGCCACGTTTTCATTCCCATTCCCCCAATTTCCTCGCCACTTTTACAACTCTGCTTTTTATCTGAACCCATCTGGTCTATTTTGATCGGGCTTTCTCTCCGCTGCCGAATCCAGATTCCGTTGTTGCATAACCTATCTCCTCGATCGTAATAGATATCGTGCAGGATCTTGGAACCTTGGTATTCGAGGTTGGTGAAGCGGGGGGTTCCGGTGTTATTCCGCAGACGGGATATAGATAGTTTTGTTGGGGTGAATTTGCGTTCGACTTCTAGGATGTAGTGGAGGGGGTTTGTTGGATGCATGATTGGTTGTTTTGGCGAGATATGATGTAGGTTGTTTGTGAGGAATTTTGAAGATGGAGGTGAGAGGTTTGACGGTTTTGGAATGTGTTTGGATTGCTTTGGATCCTGGCGGGCTGGGTCGTTTGCTTGTGTTGTGTTGTATTGTGGTGTATGTGTTGGTATATCCGTGTTTGTGTTACCTTTGTGGAAGGAGAGTAATCTACTCAAGATCGACAAGGGGAAGATGCCTTGCATGTCGCGATAAGATAGAAGCTTGCTATAAGCGTCATAACACACTTTCTCGAAACAAGGATGTTCCAGCCTCGTACTCAGCCTCGTGATCCACTTTCTCATGGCCTACTTGTCTGTCCCCACAACTACAGTACGTAGCACCGCGTTCACCCCAACAATAGCGAAACATACGACTGGTGTTAAATTCTCAAGACAACGTCCTTACTAGTGCAAATTCAGTCCCAACTCGACAAATCCAGTAGAATTCGTCATTAGAATAGAAAGAGTGACTCAGACAATGCACCACATACAATCCAACTTTAGCTATCAGATTCATTTATTAAACAGGCCTCGCAATCATCCTAAAATTTCTCTCTTCCACATAATCAGCGATCAATTCCTGGCAATTTTTAAGGCAGACGATCGCTGGGAATTTGTCGACATCGATCTCAGGCTGAACGAGTGGAAGTAATGAGAGCCTTTCGCTTCCTTCTGGATCCTGTTGTTACCATCGGCTTTAAATCATGGGGGAGTTTTGCAAAGACTTTTAGGCATAGCAGTTTGAAAAAGACGTGAAGAAAATGCCTTTGGCAAAGACTCTCGATATGGTGATAGTAGTCCACAAAACGCAGTTCAGATTCCTCAGTCTAAGCTCTTAGCTCAAAACGTAAAGAAATGCAATAACGCAAAAAGCTAGAAATACATAGAGTCTAGATTTACAAAACCAATCCTCTAAATCCCCCCCCACAACAAATACCGACCAAAATGAGGGAGCCATACACCACCATCATTCATACAATGAACTTCACAAACTCACATAACAACACACCACTCCCAAATCCCACCTTGCTTGCCCTTCTCCCCCCCAACCTCGTCCAAAGCACCTTCAGTCCCCAAAAGCCCCAGCTTCTGTCTAACCTGCAAAGCCTCCCCGTTCACGGCTCCTAAGTCCCCTTTCCAAAATAAATCCACAAACCCCGCCACATCGTTGTCCAAAAATTCTTCGCCCTCCGCAACTACCATAATACCTTCCACCTCATCATCCGTAAATCCCAACCTCAGATTCGTCCTCGTCTTCTCCCTCAATGCCTTCTCAGTACCCTTATGCCATGGATGTCCAATCGGATACTCCACAAGCACTTCCTCAAGTACCCTGCCATCTTTCAGAGTGACAGTGAGACCGCTCGCCCCCGTGCGTCTGCTGCGATCGTGATAATCTGCCGTGAGTTGCAGATCCTCAACCATATCGATACGAGATCGGAGGGTCTCAACGTCAGCGGAAGTGGCGTAAGGACTGCCATCTTCATAATCGCCCGCTTGAGGCCAATCTCCCTTGATGAGAGTGAGAGCGACCATGTATCTCATGCAGTGGTCGCGATCAGCTGCATTCCTCAACGGACCAATCTTGTCGATGATTTGCATAGCCGATTTCATCGTTCGAATCTCAATCTTTGCGATTGTCTCGGCAGGGTCGGTGATACCCATCTCCCCCAATTTATTGCCAAGGGTGAGAGCAGCTTCAACAGCACTAATCCCATGACCCTCCGCAGCCACCAACTTCACAAATCTCCCATCAATCACGCTCGTTCCAAATGGTCGCGTCAGAAGAGGTCGACTCCCATAATGATGTCTCAGAAATCCCCACTCCGGATCCGTCAACGCAGTTGGATATCCAGCTTGTCCCTCCTGTGTGAGTAAAGCAAGATGAACAGCACGCATACACGCATCACCTGCCGCCCAACCTTTCCGGGGTCCCGTATTGGGAGATTGACGAAAAAGACGGAGGGGCGAGGAGTCTGTCCATACTTGGCTCACAGTGGCGCATGTCTGCGCATGGTCGAGATCGAGGATAAGAGAAAGGGATGCCGTTGCAGCGAGTTTGGTGAGAAGAGTGTGGTCTAGGCCATACTCGTTGAATGCGTTTCGTTCTTGGTAGATTCCTTGGATTTCATAGGATTTGATTATTGCGGTTAGGAAGGTACGGACTGTGATGGGTTTTGATCTTGGGCTCGGGGTAGAGAGGTGAATGCGAGAGCGCCAGTCCGCCACAGCGAGGAGAGCACCTATACTATCTTTTTACGCGTTGTCAGCCCCGTCAAACGCACGCAATGAAACCAGAAAATTCTCATGGAAGAAGGCTGAGGAAGACTTACCAGAAGGATGTCCCCACTCTTTCCCCGGATACGCATCATTTCGATCAAGATATCTAATCAGACTCCCCATATCAAAAGCACCCTTCACAGGATCCAACTCAAAATTCGTACCAGGAAGCCGAAAGCCGTTGGGGACTTTAGTACCAGAAACAACAGGGCCAATTATTAGACGGCATTCTGCAGATTGGTGAAGAGTTTCGATTGCGCAGCCGATAGAGTCGAGGAGGGCGTTGCGAGCGTTGATCCATGTATTTTCGCCGATGGACAGGGGTGTGTGGATGTAGTTTGCTATGTCGACGATGAGTTGATCATATTGTAGGGAGGCCATGGTAGACAAGAAATATTGTGAGCTGAAGAGAAGAGTGCCGGGCGATGCCTCACGATTAAGCAGGGCGTGGCGTGGATGATATTGAGCTGATGCTGGATATCACAAGGCCGCTCATGAGGCTATAACATTGACGCGCAGAACAGGTGTCTCGATCAGTCTCGCAGTTCTAACTCCGGTGCGAAGCGATACGGCTTCCGCTCGTCAGTGGCTGTAAATTCGTTTGTTGGAATGTGCCGAGAACTGCGGAATTCCAAACAAATGAAGGCAGTCGAATCGAAATCTCGTTCGTATCATCGGAATAACAGCTTGCAACATACCGATGCCAGGCAGTCGGTATACCGTGGAGAAACAAGTTCGTACCCTCGGCATTTATAACAACAAACCCGCCACATCTACCAATAGCATCAATAACATAATCCGCATGCTTCAAACAAATTTCACCGACTTGCTGGTTCGACTAACCTCGTTAAAAAATCAGAGGGTCTGGTCACTTGAGACTTCGCAGGTCCCGCTGCGGCCAGCATTGGAATATTGGGTTGTCCGTAACAAGTGTAAGAAAATCGTGACACGCAAACATGATGCGCGCAAATGATCATACAGTGTCAGTACCAGCGGTGATCATCGGGTTTGTTTTCGCAATGATGTTGTTCGACCGTCTTTCCGAGTATCCTCTTTCAGTATCAAAGCATGTATAGATTTCTGAGACAATATCCTAGCCATGGAGACATATATTGTACGGGCAAATATCATGGAAGATTTATTTGAGCTGCAAGCACCATCTGCTGCCCACACGGCAATGCACTATCATATCGTTACCCTCGAAGAGTTGGAGAAAGCATGGGAAGCCAGGAAGACAATTAGTGTTCGGCAGAATTCGGAAGCTTCGGTGGCCTCGATTGAGGATCTTGCTGTCAGTATATCCCTATGACCGGTCCGTGTTCCTGACTGACTCCATTGAAAGACGTGGGACTCGCCGACCGACCCAGAGAACCCAAAGAATTGGGGAAGCGGGAAAAAATGGCTAAATCTCCTCATCATCAGTTTGCAGGCAACCCTCACAACAATGGCGTCTAGTATACTTGCGACAGGACTCCAACAAATTGCTCAAACCAAGGGCTTCTCCACGAATATTGATGTCAAGAGTTTGCCGATAGCTATTTTCGTCCTGGGATTCGGAATGGGACCGCTTTTTCTTGCGCCCCTCTCCGAGGAATTCGGTCGGCGGGTTGTGTTCACGATTTCTCTCGCCACTTTCACCATTTTCTCCGCCTTAAGTGCTCTTGCACCAGGCATCGCAGCATTCCTCACCTTCAGGTTCTTCTCCGGTCTTGCCGGCTCCACGAGCGCCACATTGGGAATTGGCTCAGTGGGTGACATGTTTGATAAGAGGACACGTGGCCATGCGCAAGCAGCGTACTCATTTGGCCCAACCATGGGTGCGGTGCTTGGCTCTGTGATGGGAGGACTCATCCTCATGGCCGCCTTTGATAAAGAAGGCTGGCGGTGGATGGAATGGGCGATTGTGATTGGAGCTGGCATCATGACCATTGTCGACTTCTTCTTTCTCAAAGAAACGTATGGGCCATTTCTGCTGGCCCAGAAAGCAAAACGACTCCAACGCGCCATTGGGAATGCAAGTCTAATGCCGCCAGTCAAGACTGACCTGGGTGAGTTATTCTTGGTCACCCTGACACGGCCCCTTCGGATGTTAGTGTTTTCCCCGACATGTACACTACTCAGCTTGTACATGGGCATGTGAGTAGAAACGCTGGTGAAGATCCAGAATTTATGCTAAATGTAAGCAGGATCCAAGGTGTGCTATACCTCAGCATGGTGGCGATGCCTCTTCTCTTCGGCCCCCGAGATCCCAAGCAGGGCTTATTTACATACAACTTTCAAACTGCACATGGAGGACTGTCGCTACTTGCCGCTGGCCTCGGTATCCTTTTAGGAATCGTGTTCTGCCTACTCTGCTCAAATCGCGTCTATCTGTTTATGCGTGATCGCTATGCCAAACGCTTCACAGCCTTCCACGGCTATGATGATCCACGTGCTCTGGCCGAGGCGCTGCAAACACACAGTCCCGAGTTCCGAACGCCCGTTATGCAACTTGGTATGGCCATCGTACCGGCCGGACTGTTTTTGTTCGGGTGGACGGCAAAGGAGCATATACATTGGGTGGCGCCGATGACGGGTCTAGTCATGTACTCGTTTGGCATGACCATTGCCTACGTCTGCATCTCGTCGTATCTCGTAGACACATTTGGTGACTATGCGGCGAGTGCGGCAGCGGCGGGTGTCGTTATGAGAGGCATCCTTGGTTGCGTCCTCACCGAAGTAGGATTTCGCCTCTACGAGAAGCTTAAATACGACAAGGGAACAACGGTATTGGCCATCATCATGCTGGTATTTTCTCCTGTGCCGGCTTTTCTGTATATCTATGGAGAAAGGTTTCGAGGGAGAGGATGGTCTGGGCAGCTGAGAGATTATCGCTGATTACGCGCGATTGGCTGGGTCATGATAACTGAAGATTTGCTGAATGGTACAACGGGGCGCATAGTGTTGGCTGATGGATTGTCGAGGTACTATAGACAGTCGAGGAGCGTTTACAGTGTCGGACTTGGTCGCTAGCAGGAATGCTCAGGCTGTTAGAGCAGGAGCTGTGTCTAGAAATTAGTAGACGTTGTGTTCTATATTGGTCCGTGTCGTTTCCAGGTGATATTCGTGATGGGTGTACTAGAGGTAGGTATGTAGTCCTTGGTGTGTGTTGCAGGTTAGACGGACGATCAGTTGCTGTATATCTGAGCACGCTAACCAGTCTTGGCAGAGTCCTATAAACGTCCGGCCGTCGTCTTGCTTCCTTCATACACCATTATGTTAATTCTACCATCGCTCCTCTGTCGCCAATACTTCGTAAGCCCTGCTTGATGAGAATCAGCTTCATCACATGTATCGGCAGACCTGGAGCTCCACGGCTATGACCACTAGTCACGGATGGACAACAAGGGCCCTATCACGATCAACAGGCTGCATGCTGAATGAACTTTGATTTGAGGACGCGAAAGTGATGGAGACCGTATGTTAATGAGATCGTATGAGGATAATCTGCTGAGTGTTGAAATAAAAGCATTGAAATCCGCGCAATCTTATCTGTTATGATGTACTTGTTTAACTATCGGTATGGAACGATCTTTCTCACTACTGGTACATTTTCACACACTTCAGCATTATTCACCTTAACCGTGAAAGCTTGATTGTTGTCAACGAGTCCTTTATCAACGAGTGCTCTCCCAATTCTTCGAGGACATTGTAAGAAAGGTAAAGAATTAATGTACTATATCTCCTGATCTTCTCCTCCTATATATGACCAGATCACTACACAACCGCACATACTCATCATTATGGCAAACATCAATCCAGCCCCCGTATCTTCTGCCGTCATGTCTGGCAGGTTTGGTTCTCACAGCACAAACTTATCACGGAAGCTGACCAACGTAGTCCAAGGTGAAAAGAAGCAAGTTTCCAACTTTATCTCGCTTCCGAGTGAGATCAAACATAAAATCATCGCCCAGATAGGTCCCTTTGGCGATATAAAGTCTGGGAAGTCGACTCTTTCCTGTGGATGAGACAACAGAGGCGCCACTAATATCGTCTAGATAACCAACTGCCAACTGCCAACCAAGACCCAGACAGTATAAACCAACGTATTGTCTCGATCAACAACGCTCACGAGGGCGACCGCTCGGTGAGTCTCCACGATTGGTATCACCAAGATCGGTCGAACACTTTCGCTCACCTATAACAGGAGCACAAGAATCTACAAGCACTTCTCAATCTTCGACTGTCATGTCTTGACATGTTGGATCATGCCAATAAATTCCTTGATATCGACTACATGCTCAACTGGGTAACAGTCGACTATAACATCCCTTGCTTGCAGAAACTACGACTATTGTCAAAAAGTCGGAACAACCAAGCAGTAAAGATGCTCAACATATCGACCGCACAACTTTTTGGGTCCGACCCCCATCCATTCTTGGACTACTCCACCGTTTCTCCCACTGGTCTGCTCAATGGCATGACGCTGCTCATGGCCGCTTTTCGTGGATTTACCAATCTTCAAGCTATTAGAATCACAGGAGAGCCATCAGTGTGGTTGTTGAAACAGCCGAGGTTTGCACCTGCCATTCTACCATTTTATTTGTCTGGTTACACTTCGGAAACACATTTTCAACGTGTACTAGGCGGTTTGACTGAGGCTCTCCGACGCTCCTTTCGCCAGATGACACACCTATATATACAAGACGAGGGCATTATACCAAGTTCAGGACCGGAACACATCATCGCTTGTTTCAGCTGGTTGCAACGAGCGCTGGACCAACAACTCATGGCTCAATCGGAAGGATATGTCAAAGGAGAGCAAGCGATCGAATTGCAGCAATTGTTGGACTTACAACAAACCGTCGATCGGCTTGTTTCGGTTAAATATGCCATGTCGTTGAAACCACGCCTCCCACTCAAATCTATATCACCTGGCTTACAATTTATTCCTCAGTCCCAATTATGCGGCTTCCTCAGCCATCTACCTCGCTTAGCTCGATTGAGCCTAACAATCAATAACACCCATTTCCACCCCGGCCGCCTCGTATTTCGAAGCGGGTGGCCCTACCTCGACCGTTTCTGGGCCACACTCGATATGCCATGTCTGGAATCCCTTGAAATCATTGGCCCACTGGCCGTTCGTGGACCATTCTCTCGAGTAATCATGAATCATATCGACACGTTACGGACTTTGACTCTTTGTGGGGTTCGACTCGCCATGAAGCGCTGTTGGGTTTGGCTTGCGGGTCTTTTGGGTGATTGTAAGTTGGAGAGGATTGTCATTGATAGACCGATGATTCTGGATAGGGTGCTTGATATTGGGAGTGGAGTGGGCAGGGTCAGGAGGGTTGTCATTAAGGGAGATATTGGGGCGGGCTTGGATGAGTTTGCGAGGGATCTGAATTGAAAGTCTGTGATGATGAGATTATGACTGGGTGAGTGGGAGTGGGAGGCTTCACAATTTCTTCCTCCTGTCTCTCTGAGCCCAAGACCACGCGGCCAATAATTATTTCGTAAAGAAGTTGTTTAGAAGCAGCAGGGTCAGATGGAGCACGTTTTGGTCTGCTCCTATTTTGGCATCGACGAGCGTCTAGATCGATGGAAGGTGGTTCCTGATACTCGAACTGATCGCGCTTATTCGTTTATAGGTACGTGCTGATACTGACACTTACCGATGCATCCATCTTCAATCACTCAGATGGCAGAATTTCTATTGTCAAAAGTGTCAAAAGAACATGACATTGTGTTGTGATGACTTTCATAAGTACCAACACTCTTCGAATTGATCCGGGCTTTTGTTATCCAGTTACGAAGAATTATCAACACCCAGATTTCCGATAACTCTTCTCCAAGATCCCACCTCTGAGTCACCTGCTTACATAAATGAGACGGCCGCAATGTACCTAGGTGACCTTTCTCTCTCAATTGTGCTACACCATCAACCTACAGCTGGTCGCAATTAAGTGGTTCATATGGTAGGTTAACTTTCTATGAAGCTCTTCCATAGACTTAGCCGCTTACTTATCTATCAGTTTCCCGCATGCCAACACCTGCAATTTCAACCAACCTTAATACTCTCAGTTCCATTATGGCACCGAGCCTAGAGAAAATACCCAATGAGCTGAAAGAGCTGGTGTTCGGTTACCTTCTACCTGCTTCCTTCGTCCAAGGCACACAAATTAGCAACATGCTTGCTATGAGGACAACCAACAAATACTGGCACGCCTACTTCGCCGCACCATTCGAAAGCATATTTGAGGTGATTCACACGACCTGCCTCGAAAAAAGCCCACGTCGCTTTGTCAGCATCGCACAACATGGAGCTGTCAATCATCTGGTCCGGATCGTCGTCATATCCACGGCGGTCCCTAACCAAGGAGTTCGATGACAACTTGGCCGATCTTCACGATGACCAAGCACTCCGTCACGACTACACAGCCTACTTGAAGCTCGCTTGGAAGACCCAACATGATTGGTCATCATGCCTTGTCAAGTCATTGCCGTTCGTCGACTTCTCCAGTTTACCGGACACGAACAGCATTTCAGTCGAGATTCCGGAACTTTACAGATGCTCCGAATTGCGCTCCTTCGAGTCCAGCAATCTCACAGTATGGGTTATCGGGACAACGACTGGGAATGGACGGCTGCAAGAATCCTTTGTGTAATGGCATATGCTCTTGGGGGCGTCTTTCAACCACAACAGCTCACGTTCTGATCTCAGCCTGGTGATCGCTCTATCGAACATAGTCAACATTTTCTGCTTTAGCCATTCTACGGCGGCGAATTTCATGAAGAATTTGAAATATTTACCATGCAACTTCGGGTGGTAGAACTTCGAATTGACGCCGGAACTCCGCGTCGAGGCTAGGCGGTCGATATCGGAAGGTTTTTGCAAATGCTTTTGAATATTGAGGATCTAAGCTTGAACATTTCGAACACCTTCACGGCACACAGTTACGACAATCGCAGGTAAGCTTGAACGTTTCTCTTCTTGTGTTTTAGGCTTCTTTGTTCATTCTAAGTCCCACTCTCACCCTGATATCTTTCTATCAAGCCTTTGAACATCAATGACCAAAAACTATACGATGGTGATTAAAGTCAAGTACTTCTGGAGAAAGCTACGCAAAACAACTCAGCTGACCAGTGCATTTGTAGCGTCGAGCCCTTGATTGCCAAGATCTTTGCATTTGTTACCTTGTCCAAATTGAAAAAGCTTGCTATCATTAACGAAGCAACGACAGCTGAACTGCTTCTCGACTTCCTCGCCTGCCATGTCCAATTGGAAGCACACCCCCTCCACGAGTTAATTCTGATCGATGCTCTGGGCCGTTGGGTCGACGTACTCAAACTTAAGTTGGTCAAGCTCAAGCTGAACGAGTTGTACATTTTTGGCACGTGGTCGGACACTGTGTCGAAGAAAATTGCGTGGGATAACGCTGAGCCCGTCGATCCACGTATAAGTCATGAATATCTTTATTTGGACTTGGGAGACAGTGTTGATCAACGACTTCAGCATATCACAAAGACTTACGCGGTGGTCGAAATGGATGGCTCCTCAAATTGATGGAGGTAGCATGTACTTTTGAGCCTAGGCGTGGCTCTCAGAATAGGGGTTGGCCACAATCATTGGTCATGGGAATCAGAAATTCTTCGGCATTTCGAGCTCAGAATCCACCTCGAGGATAAGACAGCAGAGTAGTTTGATCTTTCAATCTTATCCCAGGAACCAAGGCGTTGACTAGTTTCTTCGTCGCATGAAAAACAAAAGGACTGGCATCGAAATAATTGCAAGTTTGATAAATCAGGGAGCATGTCGACTGCTGATCCATGAAATTTCTCTTCGCCACTTACTACTGCCTTGTGCACTTCAAGCCGATGTCCATGTTGGCTCCTCCAGTAGTCCATAGGACTCTCTCGATATCCTCGTATCGTCCAATAGCCATCCCTCAACCTTCCTCCTATTCTCCCTCTGTATCTTGACTCTCTGCCTCCTCTTTCCGTAACCTCACTGCCCTGTCCCGGCACTCCTCCTCAAACACAACCAACTCATCAGAATCATTCACGGCTCTCTCCGGCCCCGGTCTGATCCAACAGTATGCCACCTTGAGCCCGAAGATGGTACTCTTGACGAAAGGATAAACCAAAAAAACAGCAAGTACACCTACAGCAGCATTAGCAAAGCTGTGCATCCATGGGTTGTCCGTTTTCCACTACTTCAGCAGCTTTGAAATCGGTACCAGCCTGATGTTATCATGATTAGGGTGGATGTCACGCACGCTTCTAGGATACCTTGACCAATGGCCCATATAAGACGCACGCATTCCAAATTGATACTTCTGATATTGAGACTATAGAATCTGAAGGGATTCGAGCCTCGTTGACCATGACTTGACGAAATATTGGCTTGAGAGCGCGCAATCTCGGCAGAAGTATTTGTCTCAGAATCGGATTGGCCTAGAAGAGATCTTTGGGTGCACTCATGTCCGTGTGTCGTTGTTATGTTATGTTGTGGAAAGGAACGGAGGTCACTCTTTGGGTAGGCAATCAGATTTGGGTCCGAGTCAGGTCCTCAAAATGAGTCTATTTAGGGATAATATCATCAACTTGCAATTACCCGGATGTCAGTAGGATCAGCATTGGCTCAAACAGCTACTTCACAATCCGTAACAGCCGGGTCACGATCTTGGTTCTCCGAGGAACGCATGCTTCTCAATTCGATTCCTCATTCATGATATCTTCTAGACATCTCAATTCCTCCATTGCCATTCAATCACTGAGGAACAACAACATCCTTGCTGGTATCCAACTCCTCATGTCTTCTCAGATCCATCGGTCGGTCCAAGAGCGGAATGACATAAGGGTCAAAAGTCTTCCAATATGGATTCTCAAGATGGTACTTCTGTGACTAAACAAATAATTAGCTTCATCATCTCATTCCCTCCTCAAACTTTTCATCCCTCAAGTCTCTCCTTCCACACATACACCCCTCTTTGATATGATGCTCCAAGATGACGAGTGTCGACGGAGAAATCTCCGTTAAACACCAATCCAATACATCAAAGAGAGAGAAAAAAGAAAGAAAAGAAAAAACCACATACCTCCTCCCTCTCAAACCTCTCAACAACAGTAAAAGCCCTCGGATCATGCACATCCTGCATAACAAGCCAATCAACAGTCTCCCTATCTTTCCTATACACCCTAGCAGCCTCAACGAGTTTGGCCTTGAGGCGAACGATGGACTCCGGGTCGTCGTTGCAATGGAGGTGGACGGTGAGGGTATACATTTTGAATATGCTTGAGAAGTAAAGTGATCGGATGAGATGAGATGAGATGAGATGAGACGAGGTGGATGGGATGGGATGGGATAGGATGGGATGGGATAGGATGAATGATTCTTGATGGCTGAGATGAGGGAGCAGAAATGGAAGACGGTGTTGGTAATCGTGTGAAGATTCTTCGCTAGGTAGGCCCTCAATTGCGGGGTTGGATTGGGTTGTGAAAGCCCCACATCATGAAGAATGGGCCGTTTTGGGTCGGAATATAACGATTTGGTGGGTCAGTCACGGGTGTGTACTGAGGATAAGAATTCTGCCAAACGTTGGCGAGATCTAGACAAAAATGTTTGATATCAGACGCGACAGGTTGACTGCGTTGGGAATGGAAGTACCCCTGGACGCGAGTCATGTCCTTGAAATCGCCGAAGTCCTTCCGAGGCCACCTCCTCGCCCAAACATTTGGTCTCCCCAGTTGTAGGCTTGGATCACGAATGAATTAGCAATCTAGATGGCTGCTGTCTGAACGATGCGACCGAACATATATTGACGGGACCATGGCGATTAGGTCAGAGCAAGCGATATTTTAAGAGCAAGATGAGTTCACGGATTTGGTATAGAGTTCTATGGTACGGGATAGCAATGCGAGTCTTTTCCTTTCCCGTCCAGGTCCATTATTCGTGGTAAATGTCGTAGTTTAGTCAGCGCTGTCTGAGGATCTATCCATTCATTTATCTGCAATTCAGTTTGTATCCTGTTGTGCGAAAGCACAGCTGGAATTGAAAAGGGGTATTTAGCATTATTATTATCGTCTGAATGGTCATGAAGTCTGTCGGGCTGATTGACTAATGGTGGAGGGGTACTCAATATCTATGCACATATCTGTGGACTTCATGATTCCACTGCCTTGATTCTCGCAATAAAAAATGAGCTCCTCGCTCGAACTACACGTCAGACGGTGCTTCGTGGGCTTATATTGATGCTCCATCTCATGCCGATGATACGAATGTAGCTCAGTCTGCTGATTGGGCGCTGCTGGGCGATTTTCATCGGCAGTCAACTCACTCACTCCGATGGGTTGCCTGATTGGTTGAACGAGGAGGAGGGGAAAGCGCTTTTGGAAAGAGGGCGTAATGTGGGGACGGAGGCCGAGATAATGGCCATGTTCACCTCGATCTGGGATAGGAGCAGAATCTAACAGTTGTCAGGACGGGAGACTCGTATTGAAGCGATACGTACATATATTGCATCGAAGGATACGTCTTGCGTCACACTGTACAGCCAAAGAGCGTACAGCCGCACAATGGAAGCCAAGACGGCGATGCCACCTCCCATGAAGATTCCAAGCAATGCCCCTGCGGATATAAGTATGTGGTATATACGGATTTTATTATGAAGGACCTACAGCGTTTTCTTCTACCCATACCTAATTGTGAAAAGGCTCGCATCGGCATGAGAAGGATGATCACATCAGTCAAAATGTTAGTTGTAGCGGTCGAAAAATATGTCGCTGGGAGACTGTTGCACCCTCGTGGAAATTTCGGTGACCACGCTTGTGCAAAATTGCCTCCGCACTCGAAGAGCTGTCGTGGTCAGTTGCCGCTCACTCTAGCTGCAATGCAGACTCACATTGACGAAGAATGCTACAAGGGTAAAGACGGAAACGAAAGCTGTGACAGCATATACTGCCCTGCAGAGCTTGGTGTGATTGAATATGCGATAGTAAAGGGCCAGGATGCTAGCTTTGACGAGAAATAGTGTCCACGGGTACACCATCTGGTAGGCATACCAAGGCTTCAAAGTCGGAACTAGGATTTCTTCCAAGTTCAAGTCTGTTGCGTGTCGCCTGGTGTGCATTAGTAGAGAGTAAGGTCTTTGAGACGGAGTTGTTGCATATATACCCTGTGCCTAGACTGACCTGGAAGCTGTTCATTATGCCCATGCCTATGGCGATAGCCAGAGCAGCGATGGTAAAGTAATCATCCAACCCAATGTTGTGAAGGTACGAGAATTGACAGTAAATCCTAGGAGCTCATCAATCAGAAATGCGTACTACTTCAATCAAGTACATATGAAACCTGCGTACCTCGAAAGAACTATGACCATTGACAGTGAAAGTAGAGTACCAGTTGTAATCAAGTACATGACTTGGAGTGAGCCATTATCGGTCTCAGCCTCAGCCGTGCAACAATCTCCTAGGGGCCTCTCTATCACATTTTGTCCCAGCGAATAATTTGCTGGTAAGGCTGTTAAGGGCCCTTATCGTGAGTCCCTGCTAGCCTGTGCTCCATTTCTTCACGGGAATTGATCCCGCTCCCGCGCAAAAAGAAACCCATCATGACCGGCGGCTATCGTAGATTCGTAGACGTGACAAGCAAGCTTGTCCGATTTGTGGGATCGCGCAGAGCTATGGGTCCCTATCGCATGGGGCTTTTCAAGTTGATGGACGCGGCCTCGGACATTATATTGGCGCAGCGGAGCTTATATCCCCAACACTATTGTCCTCCGAGTCTCATTAGCCAAACGTTCATAAGAAATGAAACGCATCTTACCGACAACCAGCACGCTCTGGAGTCTGCTCCCATCCAATTGGTCTCGGTCATTATGCATCTTCCAAACATTGTCCCTCTTTGCTTTTGCTTCATCACGTTATCGACAGCTGTGGCTGCATCGTCGACCAACTCGTCGGGAATCTGCAGGAACCCGCCTAAGAGACTGGAATGGTAAAATTGCATGCACCCGTACTGCTGATACTTGTTGACTGTTTCAGGCGACAGCTGTCGGTGACACAGAAGAAGTCGTACATCGATGCCGTGTTATGCTTGACGAAGAGAAACGCCACGTCGGGTATCGCAAATGCTCTGAATCGCTTCGACGACCATGAGGCAGTCCACAGTAGCCAGACACCGGCTATCCATTGGGTTGGCCACTTTATACTTTGGCATCGATACTTCACTGCTACCTACGAGAAAGCATTGCGCGACGATTGCGGATACACTGGTGGCCAACCGTAAGTTAACAACTAGTTCCATTATAGTAACTAAATCGGTGACTGACTTACTCACAGTTATTGGGACTGGTCGCAGGACGCGGAACCTCAGAATCCAAACTCTACAAAGATCTTCCAAACCGCCATCTTTGACCCCGAGACAGGCTTTGGTGGAAACGGTGACTATGTTGCACCTACTGCAGCGCAAAATCCATTAAACATCACTGGTAGCACTGGTGGTGGATGTGTGCAAACTGGGCCTTTCACGCCATCCAATTTCATGCTGAATTATCCGGAGAGAGACTGTCTGAGGCGCGACTACAACCCCAGAATTATGAACACCTTTGCGGACCCAACGTTGGTGGCAAACGTGCTTGCACAGAAAGATTACACGTCCTTTGCTCGAGCGATTGAGAACGTGCCGAGTTTTGATCAGCCGAACATCCATGGTAGTGGTCATTTTGGAGTGGGTGGTGTGCTCGGAACAATCGGAAATGCTGCCAACAGTCCTGGGGGTGAGCTGACTGCCCGAGTCGGACACCGTATCTTACACTGACGTCGATTAGATCCTTTGTTCTTTCTCCATCATGGAAATCTTGACCACGTCTTTTGGGAGTGGCAGCAACAGGACTTGGTAACAAGGCTCAATCAAGTTGGTGGGCCCATTGTGCCCTTTGACTATAGCGGGCAAAATGTGACGCTGGACTTCGAAATCAATATTGGCAAGCTGGCAGGCAATGCCACTCTCAAAGATTTGTTGGATACCCAAGGGAAGACGTTGTGTTACACGTATTAGTACTCGTACCCAAGGTCCGTGTTTGCATTTTCTGGGAATAGCTTTGAGGCACTGTGGACTCCCGATGCTCGCAATAGCCCGTTTGCGAGATGCCGAGAATCTTGTTGACGGCGGTCTTTTGGCCGAGAACATGACGGCTGGAGAGTGAGGCAGAGAGTCCTCTGTGTTGGAGGGTGTGGATCTGCAGCTTGGCACCTATAAGCGTGATTATGAACTGACAGTCTAAAGGTCTTCGATTTTGTTGTTGTTGGTCCGAAGTGCAGAATCTACGGACGGGAGGTACTTAAGGAGGTTTCGGCTTTGCAACAGACCCGTGACGATATCATTTGGTAAGGATTGCTTCTCAACATCATCATAGGAATTCCATACATTTGAAGTGCATCCAAGTTCTTCTCGGGTACTGGTAGTGGGTAGACAGCATTCCAGAATCTATCACGTGATCTGTGAGCTCAAAGTGCCTCAGAATGCCAGTGGCAGTGGGAGCCCAGTCTCAGTGCAGTGCCCCTTGCGACCTACGCAATCTATCTATTCTTTTCCACCCTTCACACAATCACACCTTCAACCCCCCCTCGCATCACCTCAGGCCCTCGTCCTTGGACCTTTCTCCGCCATTCTTTTAAACATCGCGATAACCATGAAGTGACTACGGCAGTTGCCCCTAGGCCTAGCAAGCCATTCGGAGGGACTGCTGCCAGCCAGCGTCTGCGCCTCGGCAGTTTGCACAACGCTGCGTTTCCCCACGCTTTGCGACAGCCGGAGCGTCCAGCCACATCCTTTTCGATACCGAAACACTCATCAGTACATAGTAAAATCCATTCTGTTCCTATTCCATCTCCTTAACTTTCCCTTGATCCGTTCCTGTTCTTTCCCCTACCCAATTCGAGACAACAATACTAAACCATCTGAATTCGGGCGCAACTTTTGTCACCGAAATCGCACAGCAGCAGAATACACCCTTGAGAGCCTGAAGAGCCTGCTTCTGACCGCTTTTGGGGCGAAATTCTCTTCTCTGAGATCGCACACCAAAAACGACAATGCCCATCCAGCCCCGCTGGAACGTTGAGGTTCCTCAGGTCTCCCTTCCGACATACCTTTTTGAAAGCGCTTCGAAGCCTCTCAATAATGAGAAACCTGTTCTGATCGAATCCAGAGCTCCAGATACTCACTACCTGACCTACGCATCATATCGATTGTGGTGTCAACGTTTTGCAGCAGGTTTGAGAGCCAATGGATTTCAGAAAGGTGACCGCGTTCTCCTTTTTGCTGGAAACTCCATTTACTTCACAGTCGTGATTGTAGGGACGATGATGGCCGGTGGGATTTTCACGGGTGCGAATCCCTCATATACAGCTCGCGAATTGGCCTATCAAGCAACAGATTCGGGCGCCAAGTTTCTCATCACGAGCGAAGCAAGTATAGAGACTGCGACGGCAGCAGCCAGATTGGCAAACCTTCCTGAAAGCTCCGTCTTCGTCCAAGATGACGGTTTCGCGACATTTGAGGGCAGAGGTCAAGGTATCGGGATTATACGACACTGGACGCAACTTGTGGCTTCCGAGGACGTAGGACGCAACTTCCAGTGGGATGAGCTGACACCCCGAGATGCCGCGACAACTACCGTGATTCTCAATTATTCTTCAGGAACAACAGGTGCGTCGTCGTGCTGGTATAACACATGGTTTATGTAGACGCTGATAGTGCAACAACAGGTGTGCCCAAAGGTGTCGAAATCACCCACCAAAACTACATAGCGAATTGTATTCAAATGGAATTCCAGGCAAAGCTGCAAAAAGACTGGGACGAAGTGCTACCAAAATCCCGCTGGCTCTGCTTTCTCCCTTTGTACCACGCGATGGCACAGTCAATCTTCGGGATCATGGCTCTAAAACTGGAAATTCCGGTATACATGATGCCTAAATTCGATTTCGTAAAAACGCTTGAGAACGTTCAAAGGTTCAAGATCACCTTTCTTATTCTTGTGCCTCCCGTCGTCGTCGCAATGGCCAAGTCTCCGCTCACTCGAAAATACGATATCTCTAGCGTGGAGAGAGTAGCTAGTGGTGCGGCACCACTCGGCAGAGAAATTGCTGCTGAACTCGAGAAACTATGGCCACCAGGGAAGGTGAATGTCAAACAAGGCTGGGGCATGTCGGAACTGACTTGCTCGGCAATGGGCTGGCATCCAGATGAACATTCTGATTCTTTCTCGGTTGGCAATCTGAACGCGAATTGCCAAGCCATGCTTGTGGACGAAGACGGGAAAGAAGTCAAGCAAGGAGAACGCGGCGAGATCCTCATCAAAGCACCAAACGTGATGAAGGGGTACTGGAAGAGACCTGAGGCAACGGCAGAAACTATAACCGCGGACGGGTGGTTAAGGACTGGTGACATCGCTTATTACGACGACAAGGAACGTTTCTACATTGTTGATCGCAAGAAGGTGAGGCAGTCCCCGATGTTCCTTCTGATTGAAGCCAACTTGTCAATAGGAACTCATCAAGGTCAAGGGCAATCAAGTCGCGCCTGCTGAGCTGGAGGCCTTGCTGCTCGATCACCCAGCTATCATCGATGTGGCGGTAATTGGCGTTACAATGTAAGCACTCAATCTCCGCTCTAGCCACAGTGGAGTCATCGAATCAATGAGGGTACGACTCAAGCAAGGTCAGAACCCGTAAATCAAGATCGACATTGATGAATTCCTGGCAACATTAAGGAAAAAGATTGCCAGGAATTGAAAGGTATCGATCCGGGATGAGGGGACTTTCAATGCTAACGACACCTTCATTTTCGGAGCACTGGAAAAGTTATTGAATTGACGAAGCCATCAATTTGCCAATTCTTGTTGCTAATGCACTTTGCAGCCAGGATGAAGAGATGCCACGTGCTTACGTCGTTCTCGGCGAGGGTGAGCAGGCGAGCGAGAAAGAAATCCAGAAATGGATGGAGCAGCATGTTAGTCGCCACAAATATCTCACTGGCGGCGTCAAGTTTGTGGACGCCATACCCAAGAATCCCGTACGTCCTCCACCGTTCAATATCGTGTCAAGCTAACGATTGAGTAGTCCGGCAAGATCCTGCGAAAAGTGCTGAGAGATGAAGCGAAAGCGGAAATGGAGAAAGAAATCATCAGGGCGAGATTATAAGCAGATGTCGAACATGTATGGAAATAACGATTACATACGCACACTATTGCCGTTCAACCTTGTTGTTTCCATGTGCGCACTAACGTCCCAAAGCAGCAACACAACCGCACCTGGCGGCCTCCAACAGCCTCAAAACAATTGCCGACCAACTCTGAGATTACCAACATCGCGCGCCGCATCTGCGGCATTTTAGTCTCATCATCTCGCCATTCTCTCATTGGTCGGCCAGGAACACAATCCTGGTTAGTCAGGGACCAAACTTTTCACTATGACGTCTCGACATCATTATCTCCGTAAGAGGTCATGTCATAGTACAGTGATGGTAATTTTTGGAGAAGGGTACAAGAATCTTTGGTTTCCTCCTATCTTCACCTGCTTTTCCACATCAAACGTCTATCAATTCTCAACTGCCTACTCCAAGACCCATTAATTTTCACCATTCTCTTCCAATTATTCACATAGAGCAATACCTTCCAACATCAAATAACATGACCCAATCAAATCGTTTCCCCGTCTCCGAAAAGGTTGACCCATCACCTTTGGGCAGACCACTCAAATTCGAATTCTCCGGCAAAACGTTTGTCCACTCTCTCCACCTCCCCCAACTCGACTAACAAAAGCAAAACAGTGCTCCAAATCGATTCCTCAAAGGCGCAATGACAGAAAGGATCTCCTCCTGGGATCCGAAGAACCTCTCCGCCCGAGGCATCCCCTCAAAGAACCTCATCAACGTCTACAAACGCTGGGGAGAAGGCAACATTGGTCTCATCTTAACTGGAAACATAATGATCGAGTACGATCAGCTCGAAGCAGCCGGGAACCCGATCATTCCCCGCGAAGCCGATTTCAGCGGTGAAAGATTTGAACGGTTCCAAGAATTGGCTACAGCAAGCAAAGCTCATGGATCGTTGATTGTGGGACAAGTATCCCACCCCGGTCGTCAAGTCACAGAATCGATTCAGAAAGATCCGATGAGTGCTAGTGCGGTGCAGTTAGAAGGGAACATCATGGGGATGACATTCGCCAAACCGCATGCTGCCTCTGAGTCTGAAATCAAGAAGGTCATTGATGGTTTCGCACACGCAGCGGAGTTTCTGGAGAAAGCTGGATACGATGGTATCGAGTTGCATGGCGCCCACGGTTACCTTCTCGCCCAGTTCCTCTCGCCTACAACAAATCAACGCACCGATTCTTACGGTGGATCGTTGGAAAACCGCGCCCGAATTATCCTTGAAATCGCCCGCGAAGTCCGCAAACGAGTGAAATCGGGTTTCATCGTGGGAATCAAACTAAACTCTGTCGAATTCCAAGACAAGGGATTTTCGACAGAGGAAGCGCAAAAACTCTGTTCCCTACTCGAAGGCGAAAAATTCGATTTCGTAGAACTCTCGGGAGGAACTTACGAATCTCTCGCCTTTGAACATAAACGCGAATCCACAAAGAAGCGCGAAGCATTCTTCCTCGACTTCGCCGAAAAAATCACCCCAGGCCTGAACAAGACAAAAACATACATAACCGGCGGTCTCAAAACCGTTCCCGCCATGGTAAAATGTCTAGACGTCGTCGATGGCGTCGGTCTCGCTCGCCCCGTCTGTCAAGAATTCACTCTTTGCAAGGATATACTCGATGGCAAGGTTCAATCAGCCATTGAGATGAAAATCGATAATAATAATTTCGGACTTACGAATGTGGTTGCCGGCAGTCAGATTAGACAGGTGGGTAAGGATCAGGAACCGATTGATTTGAGTAAGCAGGAGAATGTGGATGGGTTTATGAAGGATATGGGTGCGTGGGGTGAAAAGATGGCGAAGGATAGTGAGATGATTGGGTATGGGTATGTTGATGTTGAGAGTGTCAAGGCTGTGGCTTATGGGAGTGCGAGGGCTTAGGTTTTGTGTGGGTATGAATAGACGATGTTTGTTTGATGTAGTGAATGAAATCAAAGGTTTTACAGCGGCGTTGACAAGTCTTAGCCTTTGGAGTAGTGGTCTCATTCCTGTTCAAGTACCGCTTTTCGAGGATGTTTCTTCTGTTAATCTCAGAAGCAAATTTGCAGCAAACTTAATGATATCGATGGCGCTTCGCGAGAATTGAACTCAACTATATCGATTGTTAGAAGATACAGTCCGCGAGTATCAAACTATTATCGATGATAGTACGAATGTGTCTGTACGTTCCCGATGCCTCGGTGTTGTTGTGTTCTACCTAGTCCTATTTACTATTTGGCGGCCTCATTACGAGGCTCAGCCTTCTCGAGCTCAACCTTTCCAAAACAGTGTTGGCAGCTATATTCTCTTACTATGGAGTCTAGACCAGGACTTTCTTACAAAACGAATACAAAAGCTGGACTTGAACATAAAACTATTACTGATTCTAACCCTAATCATCCTCATCTCCATCGAGTTTCTCCAGTTCCTCATCCGAGCCTAGCGCCGGCCCGCAACACGCCAAAATAATCCCCGCCAACCCAAGTATTACAGTATTTATCCCCCGACGCGTCCTCCAACCACTAACCAACCAATTCACTCCACAGCCATTCCTCCTCCCACGCGCAACATGGCGTCTTCCCCCTCATCCCCTCCTCCCACGAAAACCAAGGAATTCCCAAACCCACCAACCTTCATAAAACGCGTCCTCCGCAACGCAATCCGAATAAATGACCTTGCGCACGAAGTCGACGCGTCGCAATCGGCACCGAATACAGACTTGTTTCCCGATTTTCTGAAAAGCGCATTGTTGAATCTCGAGACGAATGCGTTAATTTTCAAGACTGTTATACCGAATGTTTCTGCTGAAGAGGCGGCGCGATTGGAACATTTGCGCGCGGCCAACGAGGCGGCGTTGGTGGGGGTGAGGGCTTTTGGGGATGCTGATAAGGTGAGTGAGATCACGACTTTTCTATTTGAAGGGAAGAGTGGACTATGTTTGTTGCAAATACTTGGAGTTGTGCTAGTGTGTATACTTATTGACTCGTTTACAGAAAGCAAGAGCAGCAGCGACACGCGCAGAGAAGAAAGCTACCAAACAAGCCATCCCTGACGCCGATCCTTCGCAAACTCCACAAACCCTCGCTGCTACCACCCCGATCACCTACGCTCCGGGGACGCGATTGACAAAAGCTGGTATACCGAAGAAGAAATCTGGACCGAAACCTGGATCGCATCGGACGCCCAAAGAGGAGAGACCGAAGCCTACAGCAGCGGAGATCGAGCAGAAGAAAGCTCGGGGAGTGGGACAGCCTGAGGCTTTGGCATTACTTGCGGAACATTTTGCGTCAACTCCTGTGCGGCAGCTTTCGCCGGTCAAGCGCAAGACGAGCGAAGGGGAGGAAGTGAAAAGCCCGGATTCGAAAAAGAAGGCAAAGGGACGGGCTTCTGAGACAAAGGCTGCACCGAACGAGGAATCGAAAGCAGAGATGCGCGCGATCAAGAAGATGAAGAAGAGTCGGCTCTCGAAAGGCACACCGGCCGAAGAGAAGGACCAGCCCGCAATATCTACAACTGCGCCACCCATGAATGAGGAAACGGAAGAGGCGCACGCGAGTCCAGCTAAGAAACACAAGACAATGAAGGAAGAGAGGAAAGAAAAGAAGGAAACACGCAAATCAGACGTTTCTATGAAAGATGCTACGCCTATTACAAGCCCTGTATCAACGCCCATCCCAAGCTCAACGTCAAAATCAAGAAAAGAAAAAGGTCGGTTTGCGGACAAATTTCATCCTTACAAGAAGCCTACGAAACACGGCAAGCAGATCCCTTCGAAGGACGATACAGATGCCGTTGCCGACGTGGTCGTGCAAGGCGAGGCAGGAAACGGAGAGGTCTATGAAACAGAAGATATCACAGCCGAAGTTGACGAGAAGATGCGACGGCATCATGCAAGAGCTGAGAAGGCGGCGAGAGCAAAGGAATTGGGCATAAATCCTTCCGAGAAACATAAGAGGGAGAGTCTTGGGACGGCGGGACCGAGTCCGAAACACAGCCAGAATTCGATACAAGGAGGTACTTCGTCAGCGAAGAAGTGGAAGACGAAGAAATCGAGGGAAGAGAAGAATAGAGAGGAGGAGGATGGGAAGTTCAAGGGCGTTGTGGGGGATATTGAGAGGAAGAGGAAATCTAAGTCTCCTGCTGCTGTTGATGGTGGGAAGGTAGTTGTGGAGAAAAAGGACAGAAGTGCTGAGGAGAAGAAGAGGAGGAAGGAGGAGAAGGCGGCTAAGAAAGCTAGAAAACAGGCTGGGAAGGGAGAGCAGGTTGATGGGATGGGCGATGTTGTCATGAGTGGTGGGGGTATGTCTGAGTAATAGTTGTAGGGAGAATCTCTCTTTCCAACTCAAGTCTCCCGATTCGAAATCGACACACGATATCTTGTCAGTAATCACTAACCTCCATTCCCTACACGGCCAAAACAAAATCAAGGAAATCGCCATCTCGAATTGGACGAGTCTATTTACTTTGGGATTGAACAATGTCTCCCTTTACTAATCTCTCGTACTATCAGTCTATCTAATACCTTTAATCCGATCGAAGAGTAAAAGAACTAACTGGCTAATAGTCTAGTCCCTCTTATTACAACTTGAAGAACGCTATATCTTCGTTAATATATTATACTTATTATATTGTCGTCTAGACTATACGCTAGACTATACGCCTAGTTGCTCTTACTATCTCTATATAGAAAAAGTCTGATATTATAGATATTTTTAAACTATAATTCTATCTACTAATAAATTATAAACTCTCCCGCCCTTATCTATCTAGTAAAACCTAAGTATAAACCTAAGAACTAATTAACCCCTAACTCTCTAAACTTCGAATTATAGAACCCCTCTTTCTCTCTCCGCCTAAAATCCTACTACTTCATTATTACTTTATTAGCCTACTAAAGATATAATCAAAGATCGACGTAGTAATAAGTATCGTACGGCTCTATAGAAAAGAACTAGGTCTAAGCTAGAGCGTAAAAAGGGATATATAGTAGGGCCAACTATATAACCAAACCCCTATATTCCTTGAGTCCCCCTCGCCATCCAGAGAAAGATAGGGGCAGCGGGGCAAAAGAGACCAAAAACAAAAAACGATGTTTAAATGAAAGCAAAAGGACACGAGATAATGCCCAGCCTACAGCACCAAAGTCACAAAAAAAAAAAACCTCCCCCCCCCCAGAAAAAAGGCAACAAGAAAACTTGAGCCATTCATCACGCGAAATGGGAAAAATTGAAGAGCAGATCAATACCAATAATACTAATTAAAGCTTGGTGTAAAGGGTATATGCACATGTACCTCCTCCAAGGCCACCTATGGAGTGCATCAAAAACAAACAACATCTTTCCTCCATCTTCTTCATCTCACCTAATTCCCATCCTCTCTTCTCATTCCACATCCCAGTAGCTGCTTTTATCTTATACACGCCCACTCGAATCGCCAAAAAACGAGCAATCTACAATGGCAATCTTCCATGCAACATTTCGCCGCGCCGTGAATGCGAACAGGAAGCGCCTCATTCCGCCTATTACTCATGCATGTACAGAACCAAAACCGAGTAATTGGTTCACATCCACCACGTACTACTTAGTAAAGTAAAGGAGAATATAAATAGTGACAAAGGTGAAGAGAAGGGTCATCATGATGCGAGAAAAACACTCATGTATTCGCTCATCTGGTGCTTGTTTCTCCGCCAAAATTGCTCATGTCGTATTCATGAAGAGAAAGAAGAGTTGTCCATGCCAGCACAGAGCGTGAGGGTCCGTAACAGTGGCGCGCGGTTGCAGCATCGCATCAGGTCGTCAATTGTCGTGATCATGAAGGCGGAGGTCGTCGCTGGTTTCACACGTTAGCACGAAGCCCACACCAGAGCCTCACTCAAAGACTTACCAAGCTTGCGCTAGCCGCCGCACTCGCCATATCCGGTCTCCCGCTCACGCTTCTCCCCGCGCCCGGTGCAGCTCTCGGTAGGTTGCTCCCTCCCATAGTCGAGGGTCCGATGCCAGAGCCCGCTGTTACGGTCCGTTGCGCTGCAGTCCGTGGCCCAGCAATTCCATTTTGTCCAGCTGTGAAAGTTGAGTGGCGTCGACCAGGACCTTTGATAGGCGACGAGCTAGGTGGTGGAACACCAGATGCGTGCCTCACGGTCGTCGCAGGTGGCTCTGGGAGCGGTCTCGCGCCTTCCTGAGTCACTTTACGTTGCGGTGTCTGAACGGGGAAGCGTTTGGCCGGGCTTTGAGTGGAGCCAGAACCCTGCATCATGCGAGCCCTGGATACGGGTTGGCGCTTGAGTCCTGTGACAAACTCATGCTGCATGGCCTCGTCGGGCTTCAGCCTGCGCTCTGGATCCCATCGCAAGCACCGAGAGATGAAGTCCAAGAAAGCATCGTCGTCGCACTTCAAAGCTTGCTGGAGAGTCTTGGAACTCGGTCGTCTTCTTCGTCCTTTGGTGCTAACGGTGACTCTTGGCTTGCCCATGGAATCGAAGAAAAGCTTCTTGCGCGAGCTCTTCTCGATGAGATGCTTCTCTGGCGGGCCAAATATCTCCATGATGCAGGCAAGTTGCTCCTGCTCGTTCTCTCCTGGGAAGATCGGGTAGCCGGTGAGGAGTTCTGCGAGAATGCAACCAAGGGACCACATGTCAATCGGAATGCCGTAGCTCATACCTAGGATAACTTCTGGCGATCGGTAAAATCGAGACTGGATATAGGTATACACCTTCTCATTCTCGAAACAACTGGATCCGAAATCGATGACCTTGATCTCAGAGTGCATTGGATGTGCGAGAAGGATATTCTCCGGTTTGAGATCGCAATGGATGACGCGCTTGCTCTTCAGCATGACCAATGAACTGAGCATCTGCCTGCTGAAACGACGAATGAGAGGTAGAGGGAAGCCTTTGAACTCGTATGCCTTGATAAATTCGTACAAATTCATTCCAAGTAATTCAGTCGATATACACAGGTGGCCGCGGAAGTAGAAGCTCTGGATGAAATTGATCATGCTGTGCTTGTTATCGGGATCCTGATGTCACTGTTAGCTGTGTCGTTGATGGCTCGACTTGTTATCCACATACCCATTCGCGAAGTTTCTGCAAGATGTTGACTTCGACCAAAGCTTGCTGGTGAAAACGCTTCTTGTTGCGGATAATCTTGACGGCAACCAAAAGACCAGTCTTGTGGTCTATGCAACGAACGACCTGACCAAAACTACCCTTTCCAAGCATGTCCACGACTTCATAGCGGTAAGAAAGATGGTCTCCCATCACAATGTTGTAATCGCCACGGTCATCGTCGTAGCCGAAATTGTTGGTGTTGTGGTCCAGATCGCCAACGTGCTTCCGAGCTTTCTGAGTGCCGCAAAAGTAGATCTCTTTGTAATCCACGATTTCACCCTTCTCAAAGATGTTGAGTGGATACATCTGGCTTGCCTGGGCTGGGAGGCATTTCTCCCTGGGATGTGCTCGGCGGCGCAAATCGTCAATGTCACGTGCAGCTTGCTCAAAATCCTTTCTCTTGGAGCCCATTTTCTCCATGATTTTGTCAGCAGCGAGATCATCCTTGTCAAGGTTGGTGTCCAGGTGGCGAGCTTTAAGAGCTCCAAGCGAATTCTTTTGACCAAGCATACGTTGCATTGGAGTAAGCAAAGACGAAGAGGCAGATCTAGAGGCAACTCGTCGGTGTTGGTGCTGGTGCTCGTGGGTCGGTAGAGGTTCTGGAATGTCTTCTTTTGAGGGAAAGTGATTCATAAATATGGAAAGATCGGCCGCATCCTGTTGAGAAGCATTTGCATTGTTTGTTTGTGAATTGCCGTTCTGACTGTTGGCCAGATTGTTGCTGCTCTTTCGGAAGCGAGATTCGAATGAGGGCCTGGCCGTAGGTTCTTGCGTAGGTGGGGAAATTCCACTCCAAGTCGCCGATGCTGGGAATTTTGGCGGCAGCATTTCTTTCTGCCTCGAGGCACGCTTCGCTTCATCTTTCTCGCGCTCGCGTTCAACCTTGTCGGCTTTTTCAGCATCTGCCTTGTCTCGACGTGAAGCCTTGGAGGAGGTTCGCTTCCAACCCATACTGAGTTTGCGCCGGAGTGACGTGGCGGATGCAGGAGTGCTAGGTTCATCAGAAGTAGAAGTTCTGGTTGAAGCTTCTTCTCGCTTCGCGGCAATTGGTGGTTTCGGGCTGGGTAGATGGGCATTTACCATGCTGTTATCCACGCCGTGGTCATATGAATATTCATCTATCGGCGTGTGAAGCATATGTCCGAAGTCGCCATTCCCCTTGGGGAGTGAATTGGATGAAAAGGGAGTTGGTTGTCCGTGCCTCGGAGCGGGACTTGGAATTGCCAGTGGAGTGGTAGGAGACATATTTCGACCGAACCCTCCCAATCCCATCATATGCGAACTCGCAGCTCGTAGGTTGAATGGCTGATAGTCGTCATCACGATCGCGTTGGCTTCTTGAGAAGAAAGTCGCTTTAGATGCAGTCATGGGCGTGCTTGGAGTCTTCGCGAAATTTCTTTTCGGTGGAGGAGTAGCATGTCGATCATCCACTTCCAGTGACGGTGCTGGGAACGAAGCTATCCGGTTGGATGTTGGCGTGCTAAGAGGAAGCAAGTTGAGGGGAGGCAGAGTGAGTGGCTGTAAATTCCTCTTGTTTCGCTGAATAGGCTGTGGCTTTTCTTGCTCACCACTTCCCACTGTCAGACCTCTCCGATGCCTCGAACCAGAAGCAGGCTGAGCTGTTTTGGGTGGTGGCATGATACTAGTTCGTGGACTGTCGATGCTGGGTCTGCTTGCAAGCTTGGAACTTGATTGAGCACGTGAGACGGATGTGCCGCGAGAAGCTCGTCCTGCTGTCATCTCATCTGTTTCTACTCGTGATGGTCGACGAGGCACAAAATATTGCGCCGGCTCACTGCTCATCAAATCCTTGGGAGATTCGTACGCTTTTGGAATAGCTGGTACTGGGGGTACTTCTTCCTCGGCCACTCCAGCAGAGCTATGCACGTTCCGCGATTTAGGTGTAGGTAGTCTCGAGGAAGATCCTAATTGGCTATTCCTTGAGGTGCTACCGCCGTTCGGCTGCCGCAGGGAGCTGAAGCTGGAACTAGACGAGAGCGATCCGACGCCAGATATGCCAGATTTCCGCGCAAAGTCTGGGGTGCCACGGGCCGAAGAAGGGGTATCGTTCTTGCGATGTGGTACAACAGGGGAATGCAGATTGGCATGTAGATTTGCCAGAGCATCGGGTTGTGGCGTCAAAGGCGCCTGTGGTATCGGTAGCCTAGGAGGAGCAATGGAAAGTCGCTTTAGGCGTCGCGCATCCGTGGGACTAATGGTGCGGGCACCCAGCCCACCGTGATGCATTTGAGACTGCCTCTTGTTTCCACTACCAGAAGACGGCGTCGGGCCTCGTTGTGTGGGTGTCCGACCCGGCGAGGCTCCGGGAAACGAGGGCAGATTCGCGTTGATTGGAGTAGTCACATTTGGATTGAGTAGTCCTTGTGAGGTGTTTCGGGAAGGAGGTTGTAGTGATTTGGTTCGAGCGGTGCGTGCTGCCGTGGCTAGTCGTGGGCCTTCAGCTACTGTAGCCGAACTTGGAGTAGCCGTCGCTCGAGGATTAGGCTTGCTGATCGAGGTGTTCCTAGACAACGATCCGGACGATGGCTGTGCCTCTCTTGCTGCCCTTCTCTCCTCAAATCCTTGTGCAATTAGACCAGGGCCCATCGACTTTCTGGGTTGACGTGCCGCAGCGGGAGTAGTGACAGGAGGACCTGTCGGGAGAGCGCTCTGTCGTCGACCCCGTGGGGCAATCAGCGCACCTGGAGGTGGCATAGCTGTAGAGTCAGCTGCAGCATTCTGTGCTGGATTCCGGCGGGCATTGCTGAAACGTCGTGCCAAAGAGGAGCTTCTCGACACCTTTTCCGTCGGGTCCTGTCCACGTCCAGCACCAAATCCCATTCCAGTGCCTGCAGGCGCCACCGCTGTTGGTCCTCTCCCTTTGTCACCCATTTCCATTCGCGTGGGCGACTCTGACCCTCCTTTCGTGCTGCTCCCAGGGACAGGAAAGCTGTCCAAGTCGGCTTCGTAGCCAGTGATTTTGGTGTGGAAGTCGTCAAAGTTGAGCGAGGGAAGGAAATCCGTAGAGCCGGAGCTGTCGGCGCGGTCTCTGGAGGGATTCAGAGGTTGTTTTCCGTTGTAGCTGAAGCGCGAATTGGAGTTGGTATGTGAATTGGCAAGAATGCTCTCACTTGAGGATGTGGGCAGGAACGAGGGGCGGTTTGCAGGGGCGGCATGGGATTCGCTGGTGATCCTATTGTATGAATGTTAGCAAATCAAGTACAATTAAGAGTGTTGTATGCAAGTTTTACCGCTTCGATTCCAGCGGCCGCGGACCGAGCAACGGTCTGTTGTTGTCTCTCAGGGTGGACCGGCGACGATTATGGCCGGCTGGGTTCATTTTAGGGTCGGACGAGGGCTGTGAGACATTGTTTGACCTGCTGAACAGGCCTGGCTTGCGCAGTGGATCCTCGTTTTCGCGGGTGGTACGCTGAAAACGTTTACGGGCGCGGCCCTCAGCTGTTGGTGATACATGAGCGTCTGTCTGCATAGCTTGGGTTCGTGCAACACCTGTCTGCAGGTACCAGAAAAACATACCTCCACTGCCCGCCGACTCCGACTCCGACTTACCACCGCCATAATCGGGTCGAGGAAGTCCCAGGGAGGAGGAAGAGTCCATTGCTGTGAGGGAGGCTGCTTGAAGCATTGAGTCTGCAGATGGTCTTGAATTCTTTCGACACTGGACAGGCTCAATGTCGCTGCTAGATGCCGGCTGGGCAGGCTTGCGTGTATATCAACAGCAACGATGCAATGCTCAAGAGTGATCCATGGACTCGCGCGTGCCTGCTATTCCCGCCTGACCAGGGGCGACATGGAAGCAGTTGAGAAACGCTGCACGAGAGGTGTGGATTGTGGTGGATTGTGGTGTTTTGCGGAGGAGCGGTGGACGAACCTGGAACCGGCCGATGGGCGTTGTATGGCGTGTATGGGTACTGGTAGTAGAGGAGATGGTGGGATGAGGTCGGGTGGACGTGGACGTGTATAAAAAAGAGGTGGTACCTATGGTGCGCCTTCTTTGCGGTGGAATTGGATGGGAGTCGTTTGTTTAGACCAGGGCTTCCATCTCCTATAATACCCACACTATCTACAACAGAGCAGAGCACTCTCCCTCGCCCTCGCCCTCGACCTCGCCCTCGTCCCCCTGATTGCTCCAATCTATACCAGATTGCCTCTGCCTCTGCATCCGCATCCACATCCGCGAGCTAATCCACATCAAGCACATGCCATTCAGAGCCATTCCAGATTCCCGCCTGCAAATACCGGGCAGCTAGCTGACCTAACCATTGGTGGTGTATCATATGAAAGCCTGAGCCTGAGCCTGAGCCTGAGCCTGAGCATCACAAGCCTGATGACGGTCCCAAAGAACAACGCTGAGCTCAAGACGTCTGCTGTCAGCAGTACCAACAATACAAAGCCCACGGCTATTCCAACTCCAATCATCCAACTAACAACCACACAAGCGCGCTCGACATCTCCCGACCCATCTCGCAAACGTGCCAGCAGCAGCAGAATCCCGCCGGCATGCAGGAGAGACTCATGAATATGTGAGTTCAGTTGCAGTTGCCCCTCCTGCCCTTCGTCCCGCCTTGTTGCGCACCTGCATCCCCTCCCCCAAGAGTCGTTCAAGGAGAGTCACGGTGTTGTGGTACGAAACGCGACTTCGGTCGACTTCACCACCTCAGCACAACGACTACAACGACGCTCGTAATCTGAAGCCGCTCTCTGATACATCCTACATCTTCCTGCATCAAGATCTCCTCTTGCAGCCTCGGGGCTTGATTACCGTCGTACGCGATTGCATCCTCGCTTGACTCAGGCAATGTCCAGGGGTGCTAACTCACGATACACAGCTTGATGTCCCAGATCATTCCATCTTCAGAACAAAATGATACAGACGCCGCAAATAGAACGTCGCGCAAGACCGCCGACCGTCCCAATTTTAGTCTCCCAGCCATGAGCAATAATTTTCGACGGTTCAATGCAAGGTGCGTCCAATCTGATCCAGGGGTGCGCCCATCTTGACTTCCTGCTCCAACAGAATTGGTCCAGTCTTTGTCTTCCAAAATAGGATCATCCGCTTGTTTTCCTGGAATACTCCCTCCCATACTCTCTCCTTTCTGGCCATCTACTCATTTATTTGCTTGGAGCCATCCCTCGTCGCTGTTGTGCCCTTGGCGATTCTATTGTATTTTATCATGGTGCCAGCCTTTCTAGTCAGACATCCACCACCGCCCACTCTGCTTGCGTCTGATCTAGACGTGTATGCATTAGGAGGCCCAGCCCTGGCACCGGCTCAGAGGATCAAACCTGCTCCAGAGCTGTCAAAGGACTTCTTCCGAAACATGCGCGATCTTCAAAACAGTATGGATGATTTCAGTATTCTGCATGATGAAGTCTTGAAGCATCTTACCCCGCCAACGAATTTCTCAAACGAGGCGCTGAGCAGTACTCTCTTCATCTCTCTTTTCCTTACTTCCCTGCTCCTATTCGTGTCATCACACTTGATTCCTTGGCGGTTTGTATTTCTTCTAGGAGGATGGGGCGCCATTGGAGCCAACCATCCCATCATGCAGGCGCTTCTGGACACGCCAGCACGTAGCGAACAGCTGGCCACCCAAGAGAAAGAGATGACCTCACAGCTCAAAGCATTCTCAACCGCGGATACAATGCTGGATCCAGCCCCGGAGAAACGCGAGGTTGAGATTTACGAACTTCAGCACCGAGACTTGTACCCCTCGGATGCAGAATGGGAACCTTGGGTCTTCACGCCGAGTCCCTACGATCCACTCACTCCAGCCATGATTGCAGGTGATCGACCCAAGGGAACCCGATTCTTTGAAGACGTTCAACCTCCAAAGGGCTGGCGGTGGGCGGACAAGAAATGGACACTCGATCTGCTCAGCCGCGAATGGGTCGAAGAGCGCTGTATTACTGGCGTCGAAGTCGAGATGGAAGGTGAGAGATGGGTCACAGATATTAGATATGACGAAGATGACGAAGAGAGCATCTTCAGTGCAAGCTCGAAGAGTGTCAAGAGTCCTACCAAGGGTAAGGGATACGTCAAGGGAAAGAGTGTGGAACAGAACAAAATTGTTACCTGGGAAGAGGGTAGCGGAAGTCACAAACTTGGGGAATGGAGACGAAGGAGATGGATCAGATTAGTGGAGAGGGTTGCCTTGTCTACTGGGTCCAAAGATGATGGAAAGGTGATTGCCAACGAATGAAGATTAAATGGTAGGTAGGCAGGAATACAATTTCATGAAAAATTATCATCGTTCCTATCAATCGAGGGGGTGCTTTGCGATTCCTTGATCTGCTAACAACTAATTACCGCCTGTCTCGTCCAGCCACGCAATCAGCCATGTAATTTACAAGCTCTGAACTCGGAAGTCGACGCTACATCACTAGATTCCCTAAAGGCTAGCCTTCGAGTCAACCAAATATTCATCTCCCATCGCTCGCATTCAATACATCCCTCTTTTCACAACGCAACTCAACTCAACTCAACTCAGACTGATAATAATAGTTTTGACCTGGAGCTAAGACGTCGCTGTATATCTTCATCCACGACTTACTGATGGGAGTGTCGGGATTTTATTTGTGGGGTGTGGATTGATTGTCTTAGGGTACGTGTGAGATTGGTGTTTTTGGTTATTTGTGAGTCTGGAATGGAATTTTCTGGATTTGGAAGGTGAGAGTATATCTGAGAGATTGACTACTCCTCATAATTTAGTTATCGGGATTGAGTAAGGGAAGGGTTTGGCAGGTTTTCTTTTTCTTTTGCTTTCTTGTTGGGGTGCTATGCGTTTCACGAGATTGATGTGTTTGAGTTGTAGATGTGATGTTTGCTGCGGGGGGGTAGTATGGAGAGGGGAGGGGGTGATAGATAGTACTTAAGGGTTCGTAAGGGGGTGGAGAACTTGGGCTTGTACGGGATTAACGAGGGATATACTAAGCTGAGATTCATAGATAATGGCTATATGGATAGTTCTCTCTCTTATTGCTCTAGAGCTTATTACTCACGTTTTATACGTTATGAGTATAAAAAATAGAACTAGCTTTTTCAGTACTTAGGCTAGGTTTGAGTCTTAGATTTGTTATACTTTTATTTCTAGTAAGTCTAGGGAATTGGAGATAGTATATTCCTTATTTTCCTAATACCGACCTAGGTATTTTAAAAAGCTAGGATCTAATTGTCTTAGTAGTAGATTAGCTTCTCTCCTATTTATCGCTCTGTCGGGACTAGGTTAGCGAGCTATAGTAGTATTATTCAGCCCTTAGATTTTAACGTTGAATGTACTTAGGATCTTTGGCCTAATCGTTAATATTTAGCGAGCGACCCTATTTATCGCTCTATCGGGACTAGGTTTGCGAGCTATAGTAGTATAATTCAGCCCTTAGATTTTAACGTCGAATTTACTTAGGATCTTTGGCCTAATCGTAAATATTTCAGCGAGCGACCCTATTTATCGCTCTATCGGAACTAGGTTAGCGAGCTATAGTAGTATAATGCAGCTCTTAGATTTTAACGTTAAATCTACTTAGAATCTTTGGCCTAATCGTTAATATTTCAGCGAACGACTAGGTAAAATGGTAGACTATTAGTTTAGTAGGTAGAGGTATCTACCGTTATCAACCGTTATCGTATGCGGAAGTCCTTCGGATTGGGAAGTCAAGAGTATAGAGGAACCTAACGAAGCAGAGGTAGTCTCAAGACTATAGACTAGAACCTTATCACGACCTCGGGTTAACTAGATAATTTTGTGAATCGTCAAGAAGCCGCCGGATAGATATTAGAGGAATAATATCGCTTCTTAACGAGATGCTCTAGGCTTGCTCGTCTGGGCCGCGGACTGTTGAGAGGACTGATCAACGTTCTTCTTCGGACTCTTGACTTTGGACCTGTAGCTAGGACGATAACGGGCTATAACTCTAGGCCTATGCTGCTCTGTGCAATGACGTTAACACTTATATTCTCGCTTGGGGGGCTAGTGATATTCTTGGGGACCTTCTCAAAACACAAACTGAATTACGGGAAAACGATCAAGTGAAGACAACCTCAATTAAAAAAAGAGACGGAGTGGCCTTGAATGGAAACAGTTTTTTGAGAAAGTGAGAGACACAATTATTGAAGCAATGATTGAAGGAAAAGGGAAAACTGAACATTTAGGATCTAGATAGATGGAAGGAAAAGGGAAAACTGATCATTCAGGATCTAGATAGATGGAAGGAAAAGGGAAAACTGATCATTCAGGATCTAGATAGATGGAAGGAAAAGTGAAAACTGATCATTCAGGATCTAGATAGATGACAGACTATAAAAAAAGGAAAAACAAACTATTACCACGATTCCCTCCCAGATACAAGATAGGCACCAGTGCCCAGTCCATCGCTAGAGCCTCCTAATCAACCTCCTCAGATCGATGATCTCAGAACCCACTGCATAACCATCCCCTCCCAAAAGAAAAATAATCTAAAACCATCGTCCGCCCCCAATGATCGACCTCTTACTCCAAATCAGCCTTGCCAAGAACACCACGAGCAATATGACGCTTGCGAAGGTTGTACTCAACAGCCCTCTTCGTAGCACCAGCAGACATGGTAAAAGCAGCAGAACCACCAAAAGGCCCCGCCAGAGCCGAATTCTGCAACCTCACAACACAGACATTGCTAGCACCACCGGCACTACCAGAGCACGTCATACCCGCCGGCATCTGCACCTTGACGGGGAAATCAGTCGTCTGAGCAGCGGAGAGACCACCGATTCCAAGACCGGGGACATTCTGCGTGACTTTGGCGTCTTGGAAGGCAGCCGGGTCGGTGCCACCGGATGTGGCATCGATTTGTGCAGTGAGGGGTCCGGCACCGTCTTGGTTTACTTGGTGGAAGGTCATTGTTATTTCGCCGCTGTCGGAGCAGGTTGGGAGACCGGAGGAGGCGCCTGTGCCTGCGGCTCTGGAGACACCTTGTTCCATTGTACCCTTTGCTGTCTTCTGGCCTGCAGCGGCGGCGCCTTTTCCGGCGCCGGCACCAGCTCCAGCTCCAGCTCCACCGCCGAGGAGTGCGGAAAGTTGTGGTGAGCGCTTGGTGGCAGCGGAACCTCCCATGAACATGGCGATTGCGGCTCCGGCGTCGACTGGGCCGTTCTTGGTGCGGCCAAGCGCTGAGGCTTTGCCGCCCATTTCTCTGGCGCGGATGATTGAGGTGTCAGTTTCCGAACCGCAGAGTGGGTTTGCACAATCACGCGGTGTTCCGTCAGCGACTGGTGGAATATGTTAGTGATGATTCTGAATGGTGATTGCGAGATGCTTACCAGAAAGACCAGGCATGGTGACCTTGTTAGCGCCCTGGATCTCAGTGATAACACCGTGGGCAGAGACAGATGCAGCAAGCGCAGAGAGGATGTATGAGTACTTCATTTTGATATAAAGGTTAAGATTTAAAAGGAGTCCGTCAAGGAGCTGTTAGCTGTGAGAAAGAAAGTGTAGTGTATTAAAACGAACCGCACAGCAGTGTAGAGATTAGAAGAGGAGGAAGAAGGAAACTGAAGCTGGAAGATGGTGATGGTGATGATGATTCGGAGCAAGACGAGAAGACCAAGACTACTTATGCGTTGTGCAGAAGGAGAGGCAAGGCTGAGCTCCAAAGCTTACTTGGCCAGGTCGGCCGTAAGTGCAGTCTTTGGCGGGACATAATGTTTACCACTATGTGTTTTCCTGCCCACCGTGAAAGGCTCGATGTTAGCAAGACCAGTGGAAGCATGACAGGGTGCAAATGGACTTGTTAGAACTTGGAGGAGGTTTCTGAACCACATTTGCGCTGACGGGAGCTTCGAGCCGCCGTGCTAGGCCCCATCTAGGGTCCGAGGACGAAGAGAACAGGGACAGCCATCACAAGTCTGTTTAGCAGACCAAAACACCACTCCAGAATTGGTCCAAAGAACAAACACAGCAGCAGATTTTAAGTTCTGAATGGGATTAGTCCCAGACGCATGATTTGGATCCGTAGGACTCCAGGTTTGGAGCGCCACGATCAGTGCCGGGGAAATTCTAAAACAGCTGAGGGAATTTGGGCCTATAGAAATCTCAGCAGTCATGGAAAGAAACAACAGATTGCACCATGTATCACAATGCGGCTCTGCAGAAACCATCCCTCTCCAGCTTCCATTGTACTGTACCAGCACGAAGAAATGAGTACCCAGGGAGAACCACCGCAGCAACCTCATCCCCTCATTCCCCACCCATCCAGCACCAGCAATCAAAAGACAATTCCTCAACCGCAGTCATGGGGCCTTTGTATCAAAAGCTCACAAGTGAGACAGAAACAACGTTTATAGGTGGACGGCGCTATACAAGGCACAACCCCAGCAAAGGGAAAAAAATATAGGCTTGGAACACAAATTGTTTGAAAAGGGCGGCGATGGAAGGGCGAGGTAAAACGTAAAACGTTGGTCGAAGGGTTGGTGTTTCGAAACCAATCTGGCTTTGCGAGGAAGTTGATGAGAAATTGGAGGGGGCTGGGTTGGTCAGGTGATTTAGATGCTGCCAGTGGTGAGATCTTGTCGAACCCATCTGTCCCTTTTGGACGTGTTGGTATGATTAAACTTTCTTCTTTCGGGGATTTTGGAAAGATGCCGAGATAATCTCTCGCCTTGCTTGAGAAAAGTTTGGTTTGTTTCTTCAGGCAAGACGCATCGTGAAGCTCCAGCTGAGTTTCCTGTCTGAACTCCCATAAATAGACAAAAGTATAACTGCATTTCAGTGACAAAATATTATAATTGCCTCTGATATGAGTATCATCTCCTCCACACCATCATCACACTCCCTGCAAAAAAATCAAGAACTCAATGGATGTCTCCCAAACTGACTTCTCTCCCCAAGCTCCACCCCCAACCTTTGAACTCTTCTCCCATAAGCACCCACCCGGTTCTCATACTCATCTCTATCGATATTTCCCGCAAACACCTCTTCCAAAAGAAGAGCATGCAAAGCTGCTTGACTGGTCGAAGCAGCAGTATGTGGTCGAAACCCACTGTACGCATCCCCCACAATAACCGTTTTCCCACCCAAAAACCACGCTTTCCCATCGCTGGGCGGCACCAAATCAGTAACAGCTTGAACAAACGGCGTCGTTGTTTTCTCAACAAGCTCAGCATACTGTGGTGGTAGCTCTTGTCTGGCACGCTTCTTCATGCCCGCCCAGATTTCATCGCGCATTTGTCCACCGGTGGGCAAAGTGTAACGATGCGTATTCCCGTTCTTGTCAGTCATGATGTCTTCATATTCCTGAGAATGCCCGGCAACGTTGATGTACCAGACCCAATTGATGGGACGCTTACCCACTTCCAATGTTCCCGCTTTGCCTGGTATTGTGTAGGCAAGGATTTGTTGGCCTTCGCTATGAAAGAAGGGAAACTGTTCGATGAACACTTCCGCTGCGGATGTGGATAGCTCTGTTTCCAAGACTGTGCCGCGGAGGGCGACATAGCCAGCATATGTGCGCTCAGAAGAAGAGGGCGAAAGTAATGAACGTACAGTGGAAGAGGCACCATCAGCAACGATGACCAGATCGGCGATCACGTCTTCAGTGTCCTTGGAGTCCTCATCCCGAACATGCTCAAACGTGACCTTGACATGTTCTCCGTCTTCGCCGATGCCAGTGACTTTCCGTCCATATTCATACACGCCCTCACCTCCATCATTCTTGGGTATCTCATAGCCATGTAGATACTCGCTCTCAACATGATCGAAATTTGCGCGAGCCACAAAGTACAACAAGTCCCAGCTCGTCATACGCTGAGTCTTGTCCTCGCGATCAATCACATCTCCCGCCTTATTGAGGTACAATCGCTGCTTGCTATCCACCGTGATTGGACGATTCAGCTTATCGTACTTGGACATGAATTTTTGCACATCTTCGCCGGCGACAACTCCAGCGCCTTGGTCGTGAAGGAGTGGCGTTGGCGACCGCTCGTAGATTGTGACATTATGCCCGAGTCGTCGGAGAGCGATAGATGTCATCAAGCCTGCAAGAGATCCGCCAATCTGATGGTGATGGGATCAGCAACTGGTTTTTGTCTTCTTGACGTGAAACTGACAGTGACAACTTTCAATGGTCGTGAGATGGACATTTTCTCTTCAGACATTGCAGACCACTACGAGTTGAAGGGGGGAGCTTTAAGGCCTGGTGTGAGATTGGCGATGAGAACTAACGATCTCAGCTCTGTATAACTCTGAGGCGATGAAAGTGTACTGGCTAACGCGACAGCTGTTTTCGATGGTGAAGCTCTGGAATCTTCGCCAGTTTCCATTGAGGGAGACATGAAGGTGGAGTCTAGTTCCCATATTAACCATCACGTAGTTCTTGGTCATCAACATGGCAATGATTATTGTTGCAGCGCATCGCGATCGTCCCGTCCACGTATGAGTCTCAAAGCGGCTTAGCGCCTTGGCCTTTATCTCCGTACCATGCACTCGAGCGAGATCAATGAAGGCTTCGAATTCACCCATCATCCCCTCCCCCAAAGAAAAGAGATCACACGCGCCCATCTCCCTCAAATAATGGTCTACGCAAGTAAGCCACAAAGACCACCAAAACAACCGCCATCACATTGATTCATCACAAACCAACATAAGCAAAAGAGAAGGAGACAGCCAAAATAAATACGAGAGCGTCGAAAAAACAATGGTAAAACATAAAGTGAGATAGACACGATAAAAACGCCAAAGCATTTAAGCAAACCCAACCAACCAACCACCAACCAACCCGACAAGAGTCGAGAAAGCGTAGAGTAAAAGAGATGAGACGCAAGACAACAACGGAAAACGACGCAGCACTCAGACCACACAGTTACGCAGCGAGAAAGACACCAATCCAGGTACATCCCCGACTCGAGGAGATGAAGAAAAAGTAAGCGCGTAGAGGGCAATAGGCGAATACCTACACCACATCGGAAGACAGAACGGTAAGAGAAGAGGTAGGATAGAACTTGGTTGGATTGTGAATTACAAGACGGGTATAAAACGAAACACAATGCGGAATTCGGATACAAACGAACTCGGGGGTCAAGGATAAGTTCTTTGAGAAGGTGTGCTGCTGCTGCACCAAAAAAAAAGGGGGAAAAAGGTAACGTTTGACACTGGAATTGGAAAAGATAGCTAACTAAGAGCGAATGAGATACCTTATAGAAACAAAGTAGACCATCCATCTCGTTCTCTTGAATTTCTATCTACATCTCCATCTCTATCTTCATGATTCTCGATAATGCTAGTCGTAAGATAGGAGGAGAGGAGAGGAGAGTAGAGTAGAGGAGGTAGGTTAGTAGGGAATGTAGGAATCTGCATCGAATGCTATATATAGCAGGTGCCACGATGACACGGGCACGGGTAAGTAACACGAGGACACATTACACGACTTCACAGTGCAAGGGTAACACTACACGTGAAGAGGAAGGCTGCTACGAAAGGCAGAAAGAGAGCCAGATGCTGTGAAGGATTATGGGGACCGCACTGGAATAGTGAAAAAAAGGTCACCACGACGCCGTACAAACAAAGGGCTCATCACACGGTCGTGGAATAGGAATTCAAACCAATGGCAAGAATCTAGAATTGCAGTATTTCTCCGATTGTTACTACTGATACCTGCAATTACATGCCTTCCTCCCTTCACTTCCCTTCCCGCATATTTACGTCCCCAAAATAAGCACAAAGTGAAGTATACCAAAAAAATGTACAGCATTGTGCGCGCCTACCTGGCCCAATACTTTTGGAGAGGCTTCGGGCGTTCTTCATGTGCGTATAGCCTCCCGGGGGTATCGTGTCGTAAATTTCGTCTACTAATGCTGTCCGTTCGCCATCCCATATGCCTGTCTCCGTGTGTATGCAGTCCCATTCCCAAAGAAATATGAAAATTGAATTTGAATCAACTTGGAATGCCGTGTGAGAATGGAAATTTCCGAAAAGTGCGGCGTGCAACCGCGATGCAGAACGCGTCGTATGATATCTCTATCCCGAGGCGGTGCTTGGAATCATCATGGGAGACCGAATGTTGGCGTGGAATTCGTTGGACATGCTGACCGGTGTCATGGAATGCTGAATGTTGGAGTCAAAGCCGTCCAGGGTGAATTCATGCAGGTCTGATAGGTTACTGAGCGTGTTCATGTCGAGAGTCTGCTCGTTCATCACGTCAGTGCCGTTGATATTCATGTCGTTTTGATCACCTGAATGACCACCATGAATAACACAGCCAGGACAAGCACAACCATCCCCACAACGGCAAGTCCCTGTCATGTCGTTGCATCCAGGAATCCGCAGTTGTTCGATTTGAAATCCCGACATGGACAATACAGACGCGTTGTCATCTTGATCTGTGCTGGGTGAGTCATGATTGATGGTTTGTTCCACATCCACGGCCGCCGCGGACAGTAGCGTTGAATCAGTCGTAGATTTGAGCCCGGATGGCGGGTTCTGCACCTCCGATCGACCGTGATACCCAGATGGACGAGGAGCCTGAATGTTTCTGTCGTTTGGGGTTGCTGGAGGGGCCGCCATAGGGTACGGGTAATGGTATGGTTGTGATGTACTGGCGGGGCCGGACATCATTTGTTGCAAGCCTCCTTGGGACGCATCGTATTGTGGGTTGACACCATTCCAGCTGTGAAGTGAAGGTGAGAATTGGAGATGTTGCATATTAGGTACTTGAGTACTCATCATGCTATTCATAAATGGGTCGCCTGAATAGAAGGGTTGAGAAAACTGAGACTGTGATGGTAACCCATTGTGCGTGTTGAAAACGTGTGAGTCGTACTGACTGTGGTATTTTGCGTAACCTAGCATAGTGTTGTTCTTGGGATGGGTCAAACATGCGAAGCAACTACAGTTGTCGCCGCATTCGCAATCATGCTGCTTACCGCCGCTGCCGATGTGCCGTGAGATTTGTTGACCGTTTGTGCTACACCCAGGTCGATTTTCGAAATCACTAAAGAGGGAAAAATCGAAGTTGCCAGTTAACTGACCATATGGTGTGTTTAGATGTGATATTGGGCTACTCAAATCGTGGCGGCGAAGCTCCGAAGAACCGACGTCAAAGCCGGTCTGTGGCACCATGGAATCCTGATTAAGCACGTGTTGCAACGCGTCTTGATGCTGCTGTCTCATTGTGTCGTTTGGTGCGGATGCCTTAGGGCCGCAGCAGCTTGAGAGAGGCTGCACGTTTGCCGGTTCTGATGGTGTAGGCTTGGACCCACGGGAATCAGATATATCCTCACCTCCAGCCCACGGCGTATATTCTCCGCCTCCGCTAGCGCCTACTCGTGCTCCTTGTCGTTCCTCGTCCTTGATCTCAAAGGACGGTCTGGAAGAATCGTTTCTTTGCGTTGGACCGCCATCGACAGCCTGCATCTGTGGTGTCGAATCGCTGCTGGAAATCAGGGAGGTTACATTGCTGGATGATCCCGATGCATTCTGTGTCAAGCCAGGAATCTGGTGGGTCAGAGCTGCGCTGTCTAACCTGTCTAGACTCATTTGAACTGTCGACGGTGTGACAGTGGACCCATTTCTTCTGACTTTGGGCCTCGAAATTCTTGAAGACCCTGCTCCCGGCTGAACCAAGAAAGGCGTCATGTGGTCTGTCATTGTGTGAGCTTGTGGGTAGCCTCTTCTCAAGGACCCAACAACACGCACCTCTAGGAATGGCGTAGACAACGGCCCTCTCGCAACCACAAGATCCTGAAGGATGCGGACAAGCACTTAGAGGTCGTCCAGGTTTTCGAACCTCAATAAGGACGCGGTCATGGTGTTGACATTTGGAAGATCGATGACCGCGAATGCATGGTCCACTGTGGTGTAAGGTTAGACGTGTAACATGAGGACGCCTGTCATGAAGAGCAACAGGCACGGTGAGAGCCTAGGGTTCAGGATGGAGGGAATGGTGTGACTTACCATGCTACCTTCTTGGGCTCGCCCTCGATCAAGATCTCTGGCATTTCCGCAGCTTTTCCTCGACGGAATGAAGAGCGCACACCAGGTCGAGATGTTCAAGGTTGTCTGCTGGTGCTATCATTCTGTAAGCGCTGGGATCCCTGCAACTGCGGATCTGTGCGTGAACCACACGTGGAGGCTGTTTCGAAAAGAAGGACAAGAGCAAGAGGGGAGGTGCAGAAGAGAGGTACAAAGGGACGAGTGGTGGGCGGGCATGATGTGGGCACAAAGCACTTGATACGCCTCGTTCAAAGCCTTCGTACCGACGAGGTGGATGGGTCTGGGGTAATGGTAGCCTCTCCAGTGACACAGGGTAGGATTGATGTGTATCAAGATTGCTGAGTTGGGGATGGTGCTTGGAGGTGAGCAAGAAAGAGTGCATTGAGCAGATTATTCTCTGCGGGGCACAGATAGATACAAATAGAGATGAAGAGAAGCGGCGGCACTCACCAATGATGGCCAAAGGTGCGCCTATTTGATCAGAGAAGCTCAGAGAAAGAAGTAGAAGTAGAGGAAGAAGAGGACGAAGGCGAAGACGAAGAGGAAGAGGAAGAAGAAGCAATGCAGCCGTCGATTCGATGCGGATGTGTATAGAGAGGACGCGCGCGTTTGCTGCCGACTGAGAAGGCGCGAGGTTCAGCAGCAGCAGCAGCAGATCACAGTCTTGAATGTGCAGCTATTCGGCGACAGAAGGGAGATGCTCAGCCGGTATGTGCCCATGTGAACAGCGAGTGCGTGGACGACGGGGACAGTCTCGAGTTGAAGGGCCTATGCACCTTGTACGTCGGGAGGTTGCGAAAGTGAGCAAGATATTAGTCAGCGGGGAGCGTCGCTTGGGGCACCGCCTAGGGAAATGGGCGGGCAGAGGCAGAGAGTCGTGGTCGTGAGTCGGGGTCGGGGGTCTGGGTCGTGGGCCGTGGTCGTGCCAGTGGTGGTGGGCTGTGTGATCCCGAATCCGGTTGGAGGGGGACCCTGCAACAGGCCTAGCAGGTGGGATAGGGTAGCGATGGGTGGGATAGAGCAGCGATGGCGCGGCGCAGGTGTGATTTTGGTTGCGAGAGTCGCTGTATCACAGTAGTACTACTAGAATAGTCGATTTCAAGTCGTGTTTGGTGCGTGGGAGAGGATGGCAATGGCCGCGTTTGTGGATGATATGGATCGAGGATGGATGGATGGAGAGGGGAGAGATAGATATGATCTTCCTTCGTGGACACTACTGGCACAGGCTCTAGAGTTCGCTCCAGGGATGGACGGGCTTGGGCCTAGTACCGGCTTTGCTCCTCAAGACGCTCCAACGGCGTGGGGTGCGGTGAGCGTCTGGCTGAGATGGGCAATTGCAGTTGTTGATCAAAGGATGGGATGGGGTTGTATACTGTATGTAGAATATTGTTGAGAGGTGGTGTCAGGAGAAATTGAACCTTCACAACTGTTGTATATTGTACCAGACTTTGATCTCGCATCCTCCAACCACAAGCCTTGGGCGAGTCCGGAATCGGAGCCCATGCCATTGCAGTGGTAGTGGTAGTGGTAGTGGTGCCTCAAGAGCTAGTTATAGGTAGCTTATCACCACACACGACTTCCATCTTGAACTTAAATGTCAACTCCTCGCTCAACGTGCCATCTCCAGTCCAAGCATCATGTCCGAGTCCGACGAGGAAAGCACCACGAACTTGTTCCAGGAGCCAGAAGATTTCTTCAAACCTGCACCCGAGCCAACTCTCGCGACTCACACTCTGCTGTCCGGAGAAGAGCTCAAGCTGCGACTTGTCGGGCACAATCCATTGTGGGTAGGTCAACGGTCGCCACCCGTTTCCTGTCCTTGCCCCTCTTTGGATGTCGAAGCACTCCAATGTGGCTTGCCCGTTAACGTTGCCCACCATGACCACTGATGGTCGATACGCTTTCGATATCACGACCGTCATCGAGTTTACAAACAAGAAGGGAAATGCATCCGCCGCCAATGAACTTCCACCGGATTACCTCCAGACCCTTTCACGGTAACTTCAAATGCGGGAGTGGACGGACCTTTCTGGGGATGATTCAAACAAGATCCGATGGGCTGGGAACTAACTATCGCTCGAATAGGGACATCTTTTATGGAATGCAGGACGAACTGTCTCCGACTATCTCGAGGAGAATGCGTCCGCTCTACTCAGTGGTCGGAGTGTGTTGGAATTGGGAGCTGGAGCAGGCCTACCAGGCATAGTCAGTGCTATCAAGGGGGCGAAAGCCGTTGTGGTGACTGACTACCCGGATCCTGATCTCATCCAAAATATCGCCCACAACATCAACGCTTGCGATGGAATGGTGAACCCGTCAAACATCACTGCGGCCGTACGTTTAAACATGCTTGGACTTGGATGTGGTATGCCTAATCATCGCTCAGGGTCATCTCTGGGGAGCTTCTGTCGAAGATCTCATCATGTTGCTACCTGAAGAGAGCAGGGCAAAGAAGTTTCAAACAGTAATCTTGGCAGATCTACTATTCAATCATTCGGAACATGCCAAACTGATCAAGAGTGTCCAACAAACCCTCCAGCAAGATGCAAATGCATGCGCGCTGGTCTTCTTCACGCCATATCGCCCCTGGCTCCTCGAAAAAGATCTCGCCTTCTTTGATCTCGCCCGAGATAACCAATTTCAGGTGACGAAGATATTCGAGAAGGTTATGGACAAGGTGCTTTTTGAAAAAGATCCAGGGGTGGGTGTCAACTCAATGCTTCTATTTTTGGCACCGCTGACATTGTGGAAGGATGAATTACTCAGACGAACTGTTTATGGCTACGAGTTGAGATGGACGAAAACGTGATGGCTATCGACTGCAACGATACTGAGCTACCATGGTACTCTCAAAGGCCCACGCCGTGGTCTTGGGGAAGGGGAAATACCTCCGGGACGACGAACCAGGTGCCACTTTGGAAAGTCCGATATCCACATTTGCATTCATATGTGCTCTGTATACCACGATATATCAGAAATCGCGCTGAATGCCATATACAGTCTCATCGACGCAGACTTCCGATTCGCATCCCTCTCCAAGTCTTGCGCAATGGTGGAGAGTCAGAAACGGCCCGTCCTCGGATATACTACGGAACAAACTGACGGTCTCCAACGAATCACAGACGAGAATGAAGCGAACCCTTGCAAAGCATCAATCACTCCCAGCAGCACTCAGGTCCCTCGTCGAGAGGGTCTTGAAATTGACCAAGGCTTTGCCGCCCCCACGTCTATTCCTAATTCGCTATATCAATAAATTATCTTCATGATCCAGGATGCTAGACAATACTTTACTATAGTAGTATACAGCCTTCCTGGGCTGCTCGTCGCTCGAACGTTATCGCAGTAAAAAAGTGATGCCGGATGCTACGGATCTACCACACTATATCTGCGAATGTGCTGGTTTGCTGCTAATAACAAGCTTTGCGGCACTGGGCCGTGATATGCCGATCTCCCTCCGCATGATCTGTGTGGACTTTGACAATGAACCGGAATAAACTCCTCGCCCCACAAACAGATAAGACAGAAGTACCTGTCTGTCTGCCAGCCTTGTCAACCCAATCGATATTATTCGGACCCCCGCCGTCCATTATTCAACCTATGTCCATCAAGGTTTCCCAGAACTCGTTCCAGAGTCAGGACCTGATACCCGATTCGGATTGCACGTTGGAACTCGGCGTCGTCGACACCCTAGGTTGCATCGCCGTGCCGTGATGATGTTGTAAGAAAGTTTCGTTTTTTTGCGAAAACGAGACTTGAAAGCCAGACGTGCATCCCGCGGGAGAGCGACAGACAGCGTTCACGGCTACGCGACACGGATCTCATGACCGTCGCGACCGTTGGGATTTACTACGCACTTGCTGTTTCTGATGCGATTTTATGACTAAAGCCGTGTTCAGGTCCCGTCATCCGTCTCCCCCGAGTTGTGATGCGCTCTGGCCTCAGAACAGTCAACATATTTCCCGTCCTTTGTCACCAGCTGATTGCTTTTTAGCAACATGTTGACACGAACATGCAGATGACAAGTCGGTTGACGATTGCGACGTGCTCCACTCAAAGCAATTCTATTTCTATCAACATTGACCCTTCACCACCTCGATCATGAAAGAATAACGTTCAATAGTAAGCTTTCAAAGCCACTGGGCGGTACTTCATCTGTCCGCGAGGAGCAGCACGTTGTCAACCATACTGAGCCCTGTAGCAGTTCCCCCTTCACTGAGCGACCAACTGTCCACAAAGTACAGCGGAATGCTCAATAGTCAGTCTTCAACAGAATTGGGCGCCATACACCTGGGAAGAAGAGCAGAACGGTTGCAATAAAAGACGGCGTTGAAGAGTGCTGGTCATGAGTTGTCTCCACCGTCGAAAGGAGAACGCTTAATAGTCAGCCTTGACGTCGATTGGACCTTACTTTTTTTTCATCGAGGAAGAGAACGTCTGTGGTCAATTTGGATGATGCTTAGAGCACCCCTCTCGCCCGAGCAAAAGATGGACATTCGACAGTAGGCTTTCAGTCTAATTGAATGGTCTCTATTTGATGATATGGGGAACAACGCTACAAGAATACTGGACAGCCTTCATATAGTATAAAGAGAATAATATCTAATCTATCTATGCTTAAAATCAATCTCTACAATATTCTTAAGAATACTTTCCTTTCTAAAGTTATTACTTATACTCCAACTCGTACTCTCGCTAACCTTAGTTTTCTACGTCGGTAATTAGCTAGGTTAAGATTGAGGTTAAGGTTGAATTTTTAGGTAGGACGATAGTAGTAGTAGTATTAGTAGTCCTAATACTATACTAAAGCGCTAAAGTATATAACGGTAACTATTATTTCTTCGATTTATCTATTAGCTACCCGTCTAATAAGAAGATAGAGGTATAAGAGCGTAAGCTCTTACTTTTTCTCTTTACTATAATATTTCTTCGTTTCAATTCTTCTCTTATATACGTAAGATACCTCGAAGAACCTATTCATATCTTTTCGTATACAATCTACTCCTCCTTTCCTCTCTATTATTCTACTAATAAAACTATTATATACCTCCCTACGCCTATATAAAAAAAAATCTATAATAACCCTATATAACCGTCTCCTCCCCTACCGTTACTAGCTCTCTATTAACCTATCCAAACGTCAACTCCCTCGTCGACTTCTCTCCCTTTCCCTTTTTACTACCTCTTAATAACGACGTCTATTATATATATCTATCCTCCGTATCTAATAACTACCTAATACTATAATACTTCTTAATCTTTATATAATAGAGTAGAGCGCATTTATAAACCCCTCCTTATTATACTAATATATAATAGTACTTCTACTCGTCCTCTCCTTCTCCGCCAACTCGCCCCGATCACACGACTCGAGCTAGATAGGGAATTGGGGAGGAGGGTAAGAGAGTTACTAGTAGTTTAAACAGGGTCGACAGGAGTAACTTTACATTTCCACAAATTTCGCTCCTCTGAGATGGTTGAAACAGAGATAGAGATAGAGATAGAGACAGAGGCGGAGACAAAGACGAACGCAGTAACCGCAATATCTTTGGGGTCTCAGGTTATTAGTATAAGACTTATCTACTCCTATTCCCTCTCGGATTTTCTAGACGCATTGAAACTATTACCCTTATATCCATCTCCCCCCTTATCATCCAAACCTAGCCTAGCCCTACTATTCAAACCATCAATATACCCAATCGAAGTCCATCCCTTCCATCTCCGCATTCGTGATACCAATATCACCATCCAGACACTCACCACATCCATCGAATCCCCGCTCACCCTTTCTCAGTGGGCCCTTTGGTGGTTTCACCGCAATAGTAGTGGGAATGATGTAAGCGAGATAAGGGATAGTAGGATACACCGCTAAAAGCGAGTTCAGCTATCCTACCTACGCGTGAAAATCAATTCATTCAATCCATTCCAGGTGGATGAGGTCCCACACCACCCGCCTGTTCGACTTCGAGCGGAATCTATATCTAGGAATGAAGAGAGGTGGAGATGTAGCAGACGTATTGTTTTCTTATCCATGTTTATTACTATGGTGATGATGGATTCTTCTCATGTCTTCTCTTTTTTTTCGTGTTGATATACATGGTATTGAGCTACCTGCCGGGCGGGATTCTTTAGGGTATAAGATCCAGGTCTGTTCGCTACGGGCAATGGCTGGCGTGCAATGGCTTCATTGCATACGTTGATTCCGAAAATTCACGTCGGTTAATAAAATCACCACGTTAGTTCTTAGCAGTGCCACCATTATATGATGGTTCAGTAGGACGTCAACCCGGTTTCTTGGCCACAAGGTCTGCGAATCTCTTCTGTTTCTGGTCATCAGTAATAGCACTCACGAAGGCCTATGGTGCTTAGCGAGAGAGGTAAGTGAAAATCAATAAAGTAAGATGGAGTGAAAAGAACATGTCGTACGCGAATCACCCAACGAGAGAGTGAGCAGTTCGTTGAAAAGTGAGCTCCTAGATTTTGAAGACCCTCGAAGCCGGAAGTTCCTATCCATGGCCACTTCTATCATAATGCCATAATCTGTTTTGCACCTATGAACTCTCACATTCTAATATCTAGAGCTTCAATACTTCGCCTTCGAAACCGCCAACGTGCATGAAGTTTGCCTTGAGCGGTGTGACACTACCATGGTTAGTAAAGATTTTGCAAGTCGAAATTTGAAGAGCATACCTGATGTATCCCTCCTTCACGGCCCAGCCGTCATTGCCAGGAGACGATTTCTCCACACTATCGTAGACATCCTTGAACCTCGGCGACCATCTGAAGTGTTTGTGCGTGTAGCGCACATGACCATGCTTGCCGTTCGACGCCTCCTCCTTTCCAGTCAGGTTTGGCTTCTTGCCTTCGCTTGAGGATTCTGCTCTTCGAATCTCCGCCTCGGCTTCACTAGGATCCGCATCCTCGTCTTCCGGTACCTGAATCTCTGTAAAGCAGCTGCCAGATTCCCACTGATTCTGAAGCATATGCGTCCAAATGACTTTTGTCTTCTCAACGCCTTCTAGCAACGGAGTGTTCACGGTATAAACCTGCACGCCCTTTTCCCAGGTCTTCGCCAAGTGCTCAATGACCTTGACGCTGGACCTGGATGCGGCAGCGATAACTAAGGGATCATGATTCCGGTCGAAGAAAGCATAAGACAGCGCTATGGATTTCACACCACAAACAGCGGCTTCCAGAGCTCCTCCCAATGTACCAGACGACAGGGCGAACACAGCTGTGGTATTTCTGCCATAGTTCGGGCCCGAAATGACCAGGTCAATTGGTCCCCTCTCTTTGAAGTAATGGTAGAGACCAATCTGGATACAACTAGCCGGGGTTGAGTCTACCAATATCCATTCCTCGTCATCGGCATGTTGCGGCAAAGGGTGTGTAGTGGTGGTTCCTAGGTCATTGGACTCAACAGAAACATTGGCTGGGTCGGAGGCAGAGGATGGCGGCGGCGGTCGATAGTAGGTAGGTTTAATGCTCTGTCCCACAATATGGGCTTTACCGATCCAACTTCGTTGCGTGTGGGGAATGCAGACGGAGACGATGTGACCGTGGGACTGGAGGGTACGGACAAGGGAGAGGATGTATGGGGACGAGTTTGTGGAGGGAGGACCATCGTCGTTGGTGAGCTAGGTGGAATACGTCAATTAGCTCTTGCAGAACAGATTGTGAGGGCATGGTGCATCTCTCCAAGTCCATCGATATGTGGGGTAGGGCTGTTGTGTGCTTACGAGGATGTGCATGATGTACGATGTCTTCTGATAACTGTGGTGATTCAAGAATTGTTGTGTTTTGGGGGAGGACGGAATGCTGGTTAAGATGATGTTTATAGTCTACGGGCAGGCGTGGAGCGCCAAATTGAACGTCCATGATGAAGAGCAAACTCTCCACTTTTAAACAGGTGACACAACTCTGAGCTGGCTGCTGTGGTTTGCTAGAAAAACAGCATGATTTATGAAGTGGCATAGTGCGGTTGCATGATCCTGGAGATTGTACGAGAGTGAGAGACACTCACTCTACCTGAGAGAAGCCAGACAGCGTCGTGAGTCGTGACAGCGGCCTATCGATCGACAGGTACGGATCGCCAATTGCGTCTGCCTGATTGACAGGCTTGTCGATGATATAGGTTTCCATTAGAGTGGTCCTGGCAGGCTTGCAGTACACAGTAGGTCAGTAAATACTGAAACTTTGATGGACGGTACGCGCGGATATCGAGCAGAGGTGATCAAGCCGAGCACTGGCAGTGTGGATTTGGAGGTGATATTGACTAACCGTGTGGTTGACATGGATAGAAGACTGCCTACGAACCTCCCAAGACTACCACTACTAGTAGTATCATACCTAAATCGATAAACTTCCTCCATTTGCCGAAGGACTTGGTCTTCCACACCAGCCACTAGCTGACTCCTGGTGCCTTCGAGTCCGTAATTCATTCTTGTCAATTTGTTTACACTCTCGCGCGGCCACTTCTACCAGACCATACCTTTTGCAAACAGCTTGTCTTGGATCGGAGTCTCAACTGACACCCTATGGACCGATGAGAAGCATGGGGGGGTTTGACAAAGAGCCACGGAGATCATTAATCGAGACGGAGTCAACTGAATTTTAATACAGGTTGTTAAAATTTCGTCCCATCAATCTCCAACTACGGCTTCTTCGATAATCAAGTAACTCCGTCGACCTTGTCATCAGAACTCAGCCTCACGATATATGTACTATTTATAAACCCCTGCCTCTCATTCCAAACGCAGGCTGAGACTGGTATTCGGAGGCCGATAGACATGTTTTGTCATTCGCACGTCTCCAATGGAGAAGCCGAAGGCCGAAGCGCGAGATGATCTAGTCCACAACTTCGGGTATTATTTGTGACGGACGGGACGGTTGAAGCACGAGACAGATACACAGCACGTCAAAATTGGACGTCTCCGCTGATGTCCCTGCGGCTCGGCACGTCGAAACAGTGCGGCCAGGTACCTTTCTCGGAAGTGCCACCCATTGTGCTCATGTTATGCTATGCGTTATTATTATTATTATTATTAGTCCGACTTGAACGTCGTAAATGGGTTGATACCAGGTGAAAATATTGGATGGTGGACTCTCAGCTGCTTCCAATCGTGTTTCCCCTGCCCCTCCTTCTGCATCTTCGTTCCAACATCCATCCATCCATTTGATCATGACCTGCAACCTTCAAGCCAATGCTTCACAAGGTCTTCCCCGAAACTTGAGAGAATCAAAAGGCACCAATCTCACTTGATCAAGGCTAGCAACAAGCTAATTATGGACAACATCCAGGTTGCTCAGGCACTCCATCGACCCGCTCACTTCACCCTCCGGGTCCCCGCACCCAGCCGCATAGAGCTCCTTTCTTTGGGAGTATATAGTCAGGATGACCAGACTTTGTTGTATTGATTCTTCTCCTCTTCAGCACAGTTCCTCCCAATTCAAGCCTCACCAAGCTACCGTAAGTCTATGCAAGCCCCTGAAGATCCTACTGCATGCACGCTGATAGTCCATCACTGGCTGGCACCGTCTTGTTGGGAACGCACAAAGACCAGAGCTGACCGCTGATATTCAGATACAGAATCTCACTCACTTTCTTGACTCCTACCCTGCCTTTCTAACCTACCAAATCAATCTTTCAAAATGGCCTCCGTAGTCACCGTCCCCTCAGCCTCCCTCCATGGCAAAGTCGCTCTCATCACTGGTGCTGGTCGTGGTATCGGACGTGGCTGTGCTATCGAACTCGGAAAGCGTGGCTGCTCAGTCATCGTAAACTACGTTTCGTCCAAGGGCCCAGCTGAAGAGGTGTGCAAAATCATCCAAGACTTCGATAACGGCGCAAAGGCGGTTTCCATCCAAGCCGATGTGTCCAAGGTCTCCGAGATCAGACGTCTATTTGCAGAAGCCAAGTCTGCCTTTGGCAAAATCGATATTGTCATGTCCAACTCTGGAACCGAGTCCTGGGATAAGACGGAAGAGATCACGGAGGAGAAGTACGACCACGTTTTCAACTTGAACACGAGGGCACAATTTTTCGTTGGACAAGAGGCATACAAGACAATTGAGAACAACGGACGCATCATTCTCATGTCGTCGATTGCTGCCGGTCTTTTGGGCGTCAAGGACCACGCTCTGTACAACGCTTCCAAGATGGCTGTCATTGGATTCATCAAGGCTTTCGCCACGGATTTCGGAAAGAGGGGCATCACTGTCAACGGTGTTGCACCAGGTGGAATCAAGTCTGATATGTTCACCCAAAATGCGTGGCATTACATCCCAGGCGGTACTCCTGACTTCCCAGCTGCCGAGATCGAGAAGATGATGGCTGAACACTGCCCACTTGGACGATGTGCGCTGCCTGAGGATGTAGCGAGGGTGGTTGCTTTCCTTGCTTCTGAGGACGCTGGTTGGGTTAACGGTATGTTTCATCATATGCCTGCTACGTTGAACGATACTAATTGTAGCATCAGGCCAAGTCATCACCATCTCTGGCGGTTCTTCTCAGTAAACGTGCTACGTTGTCATTTGTCACTGCGTACTTCAGGATGCATTGCTGGGCGGTCGGATGGTGTCTGGCTGGATGGATGGCTTATGGCGATGAAATGAATGTTAATGGCTGCATGGATGATTGCGAAATGTATTGAATGATGGTCCAAATATCCTAGTAGACAATGACACAGGCGTGGAACCACAGCCTTTTTTCAATCTCCCTCTGTCTCTTCGCAAAAATGCGTGCAAGCGATTCCCGTGTGCAGAAACACAACCTAAGCAACTGAAGCCCACGGATGATCAACGCCCAATGTGCATAGATCAGAAGCTAACTCTGTTTGTTATGAGCTGCAGGCAGGAGAAGCACTGCAGCCCCCTTGACCGAGAGAAAAGTCAACACCACCACCACCACCAGTTCAACCACCCTACTCCTCCTATGACCATGACCACCAACACTGCCCTGCTCGCCCCTCTTGCCCTGGATGGGTACCGGATGGTCCGAATCGAATCGAATCGGGCATATTGCACCCAACGAACGATGATGGAGCGCCAGAGATCCGAAGCGTAGTGATCCATCGATATCGCAGGCATTCTCTCGATCGTTGAGGTCATCCCATTGCCTTGAGGTCAGTGACAGTAATCCGTATCCCTCCGGTTTGGCCTACACGGCTTTTCCTCACGCGGGCGGCTATGACCAAGCCTGGGCTGCTTAGAAGCATGAATAACTAATACCTACCTTTACCTCCGTACCCTCTTTTCGTCCTTTGCGATCCGGCCGGAGAAGACTAGAAGGCCTCCCGCCTACTTCGACCCCGATTTTCGAGCACACCTTCAATTTTGCTCACCCTTTCATAGACAGGACCCTGCAGTCTAGACTCGGTCTTACTACTTCAACTTTTCTTCTTCTCTCCAACAATTTACACACACATTCCTCTCCTGCTTTGATCGTCTTTGAAACGTCCTCTTCTGTCAGCACTGATTCCGATCTCGGACAGCTCACGCGACTTTTACACATATTTTGAATTATTCCGATTCCATTTGATCACGACCGGGCGATATAGGAACAAAGCACAATCTGGAAGAGCTCTCGTGACCTTCGCCACCAGGCCTTCCACACATCCGACTCCCTATCAACTCCTCCCACCTTCCTCAAAATGATACCCTCGATCCCTCGCCTCAGCGACTACGACGTCTCCGCCATTCACGGCTTCCTCCCAACCGAACCACCATGTAATACCCTTTCGGACCCATACTATACGCGCTGGGAGATTGTAATTCAGAATCTGCAAAGCTTAATCTTGACGCGACGGTTACGAAAGGTCATCGATGACCTCCCAGCACTGGACACACATTTTCTCACTACGGAGGCAGAATGGCGGCGCGCATACTCGATACTGGGCTTCATGACCCATTCCTATGTCTGGGGAGGTGATAGCCCACTCGAGCGAGTACCACCGGGCATTTCCATACCATTGCTGAGCACTTGCGAACATCTCGAACTACCGCCAGTAGCGACTTACGCCGGACTCGTCCTTTGGAATTGGAGGCCTCTAGCAATCCACGAGCCGATCGACAACCTTGAGAACATCTTCACTCTTCACACTTTGACTGGTTCCATGGACGAGTCGTGGTTCTACCTCGTGTCGGCAGCAATTGAGGCACGAGGTGCTCCGATCATACCACTCATGCTCGATGCAGTCGCAGCAGCACGATACAACGATAGCGAGATGGTTACAGAACGACTGCGAAGCTTTGCAGAGCGGCTGGACGAATTAGGAAGTTTGTTGAATCGAATGTACGAGAATTGCGACCCTCACATCTTCTACCACCGCATTCGACCAGTGCTCGCCGGCAGCAAGAACATGGCAGACGCAGGTCTTCCCAGTGGACTCCTCTTCGATACCGGCTCGCTGGACGACCGCCATGTCCAATTCTCCGGCGGTTCAAACGCCCAATCGAGCATCATACAATTCTTTGACATCATCCTGGGAATTGAGCATCGACCGACTGGAGACAGAGGAACAGACTCTTCTGCATCGGAATCAGAGGCAGTTCGGGCAACGCCAGGCGCCCCTTCACACAATTTCATCCTCGAAATGAGAAAGTACATGCCTGGTCCTCACCGTCGCTTCCTGGAACAGATTGAGCGCATCGCAAACATCCGACAATATGTCTCTGCAAATCGAGATAACCGCGCTTTGACCGGGGCGTTCGACGCTTGTCTAGCCATGCTGCGAGCGTTTCGCGACAAACACATCCAGATGGTATCGAGATACATTATTGTCAAGAGCAGGGAATCAAGACCACACTCGAGATCAATGTCGCCACAACAGCAATACCTCTCCTCTCAGCCCAAGAAAGTCAACCTTGCCTCCGCATCCGCAAACCCTACCTCGCCCTCGGCAAAACCGAAGAAACTTCGCGGTACTGGCGGTACGGCGTTGATACCCTTCCTCAAACAGGCCAGAGATGAGACTGGTGAACCTGCGATTGATGCATGGGCTAGAAGATTGTTGAATAATGGCCCTGGACCCGCTGAACAGGCCTTTACGGATGCGTCGCTGCCGGAGATGGAGAGGGCGATGGGTGCACGCTTGACCAAGATGGGTGAACATGCTTCGGGGGAGATGGAGATTGTTGGTTTGGCGGGTGTGTGGAGTGTTGATGATAGTGAAGGTGGGATTTGTCATTGGTAACATCGGACTACAAAGTATCTTTTTTAGATTGTTGCATGGCTTGGCTGTGGCTGTGCAAATGGAGAGGTATATCTGATTTACATTCTGGATTTGAGGGGGCTATATCAAAAGTTTTTTTGGCAATTCCAGCATGGCATGGTGTTTTGGGCCTAATTCGAACGATGACGTTCATGGTATGCACGGATTTGGGCCGGGGGGGAATAGAAAAACTTGGGGGTTTATGTAAGGTATGTACGTTACGAGTGTGGAAAATATAACTCGAGTATATCCTACCTCTGACCCTTTGCCAATTCCAATGAACAAGGTGCTTGGGTTTCGAAAAGGGGTCTGCCTATCTATCTTCTCATGCCCTCGTTTGTAGCAAGTACAAAAGGGGGGGGGGGCGGATATAGAGGAGGAATGGTTGTAGTGAGTGATCGAGGTAATAAAGGGGATTGGTAAAAGTATCAAGGGGTTTTATTATCTTCTAGATTGATTCTTCATTCCCCATACCAAATAATTAACTTTAGTAGGTAGAATCGCATCCGTCAAATACCTCTCAAGTTGTGAGTAGGAAGATGAGCAATAGATATTTGGAGAAATAATTCAACATAGAAGCAGAAATGCCTTTTGAAAAACTGGTAAAGGGATTACAGGAGACCAACAGATTCATACCAACTACTCTCATCTCGAAGAAAGGCGTCACATTCATTACAATCGATTCTTTCCCCTCCTCTCGTTTTATTCACCCCCATCCCATAACCTTTCCGAAAAAACCCCTATCCACACTAAGAGAAAGTATCCACCAATTTCCTTCCGCATTCACCATGCCGTCCTGTTTTCCGGAAAAGAAAAGCCATCCCCATCGAATGCGCAAAAGAACTTTCCCCAACGCCTTTTGAGAATTTTGATCATCCCATTTCCCAAACCCAGTTTCCGTATTTGTCCCAAAAAGCTCCCCCAACGTTTCAAAAAATGTAACACTCCCAAAATCTGAAAACACAGAAGTACAAACTCCGAATGAGATAACGGGAGACATCGGCTAGGAGACCACTGTTACAGTATGCGATAAATCAAAAGCGCCGGCGCCATGGAAGAAAGAAATCAACGCTGGTTTGTGTCGTGAAATTGCCGAAAATCGCAGTGGCGAAATAAATCCAGATCGATCAAACTGTGTTTGATAAAAGTCCAATCAAGGTCAGGGGAAATCCCTTGATCGATCGCCAAGGTTCGTGTGTATGTACAAAGTTGCGGAGGGCCATATTGAGTAAGGCTGATCAGGCCAGTCCAAAAGTGTCGGCATGGATGATGTAGGTGTAACCCTGGTGCGGGCATGTTCATGGGGTACGACAACCCTCGTATACGTTCCAAGAGTGTCCAAGAGCCCATAGTCAAAACGACGGCGCTACTTCGGTGGCGGGTCAAGTGATGGAACAGACAGAAACAGACAGAGAGTCGGGCCTTCCCACCGCGTGATGCGCATCCTGAGCGAATGGGGCTCAGTTGAGCTGAGTAGCAATCCGTGGAGAAGCTCCGGCCTTTGGCGCAGTCGCTGGGATTCGTCTAGCCGGGAAGACAAGGAGATCCAGAAAAGAATGTGAAGATAGCTGTACAGGAAGTCGAAACTGAGCTTCTCAACATTGGTACTATCGTCGATTACGCTTCCAACGAAGCTTCTGCTCTGCGCTTCAGAGTCTCGGCGTGGGTGTGCATTGCTCGTGCCATGACTTTGGTGATAGGCCAGACTGCAGCTTTGTCAAGCATGTAGGCTGTCATCAACAGCAATCGGCTGCCGTCTCCGCTCTCCTGTAGTGGAGAGTAAGGGCCAAGAATGGCATCGGGCGAAGTGCCCATGGATGCGGCATCGAAAGTCACCTTGACTTCGGCCTGGTTGAGAATCTCGTTGACTTTGCGAATGAGTTTGACATCCTCTTCTTCAAGGAGCATGATGGCGGGCACTTGAGAGTAGTCGATATCATCGCGTCCGATAATTCCAAGAAACCGTCCAACTCGCTCTTGCACCGTGGCAATCCATTCCGCGAGCACTTGTGCGCAGTCAAATGTGCACATGGCAGCTTGTATTGGCAGCTCTCGCGACGTGAATTCTGCAAAGGTGGAGCCAAGTTTGTCGGCCATGGTCAAAGAGTCTGCAGCGTAGAAAGCAGCCTTGCGCAAATGGCGCTCTCTCTTTGAGGACTGTTCGGGTTGTTGGGGAATGACATTGGGGATTTCGGGAACGGCATCTACTGTGCGCTCTCGAAATTGCACAGGAGAAGTGGCGGACGTGATCATGGTAGCGGTATCTGAGGGCTCCAAAGATCCGTCTCGGGAACCGTTTGCATGTTGAATGATTTCATTGCCCTCACCCAGCTCTTTTGCCATGGCATCGAAGTCGCGATTCCAGAAAGCTTCCTTTGAGCGTCCCAGGTTGACGAACAGGCGGACATAGGCCAAATCCAGCAACGGAATACTATCTGCAGGAAGTGGTCCGTAAGGATTTGGTCGCTCAAGGTTGTGATGCGGATTGGCGCGCCATGCAGCTTGCCACGCGCGCAGTGCAGGCTCAACCTGAGCATGCATTTGTTCCGTCTCCTGAGGTTTCCAGTGGCGGCCTTGGTGGCGTTGCCGAGTCTCCCAAATGTAAACATGGAGGGCATTGATGAGCACGTAACAACCAAACGTGGATGGCTTGAGATCGCTTGCAGGCAGTTCCTGGAGAGGCACTGACGAGCCGAAGGTCGGATGATATCCAGACGACAAACGGCGATCTGCTGGCTGTCGCCCAGCAGCAGTGAGAAGGTAGGTGAGAGCGTCTACAAAAGACATTGCTCTAGCATCTGCCTCGGCGAGGCCGCCTACGGCATTCCAGGCCTGTGGTGATTGTGCAGACCATAGGTTCTCCTCACAAGGAAGGTCCAGATTGAGTTCAGAATTGAGAATTTTTGGTTGATGATCGTATGCAGTGACAAGAAGACTGGAAAGGACAAAAATGGAGAACAGAGTACGCTTTCGCTCTTCTTTAGACTTCCAGCGGAACCATTCTTGGTGCTCTTCTCTTGTTTCACGCGAGTTGACCTTCTTCCATGAGCCGGGCGAAAGAGCCTCATCGGCCATCTCGACATCATCGTCATGGGTTCTGCTGCGTAATCTCCACGAACGGGCTTCATCCTCTGAAATATCTGGATCTGCCTCATTCAGCTGTGCGGCCTTTGCTAAACTGACCAAAGCAGCGCATTGGATTGTGGCGCTGTCCGCCGCAATCTTGTCACCGCACTGGTGGCCATAGATGAGGTTCAAGAGCATGGCCTGCACGAGCCAGAGTGGGGTACGGTGCTGTTTTGGATTTCCCATGGCGCCCGAAGTCTTCTGGGAGTTCAAGCGAACGTCCAAGTAAAGCTTGATCATTCTTTTCGCGGCCTCAAAAAGGTCCTTGGCCACTGCGTGATCAAACTCGTACGATGCGCCAATGGCCGCCATGGCCAGGATGAGACATCCACCGCCGCCCATGACGCCTTCACTGAGTGAGTGGTTGGCTTGCATATGGTTGGTGAAGACAGGCGAGTCGAATGTCAAGGTGGCAATGTGCAGGAAAGGCATGTGGGGATGGAAGTAATGGACGTACGCGCTGACGTAGCGTTGAAGGTCGACCGTACTGGGCAGCGAAGCACGATTTGGCTGATAGCCGGGAGACATTGGTGAGTTCATTTGAGAAAACAAAGGTCGTGACGAGTGTCCATAACGAGATGGTTGCGAAAGACTGTACAAGAGAGCTTGTCGAGTGACATCTGTGATGGAACGTGTGAGCGCTGATATGGACGAGGTTTGATGCTCTCCGCTGTGGATTGGTCCTGTGTGGCCATCGCTCATATCTCCGGGAAAATGAGATGGCTGGAAGTATTGATTCGGCATGCCAGGGATCGTTGAAGTCTGGCTAAGAGTGGACATGGGTGGAGGAGTGGAGTATAACCAATTGTCTGCCAAGTGCTGTTCCTGGATGTCCATTTGTGATGGCATGTGAGAGACATGGGAGACGAGCTCTGGGAATATCGCAGCGCTAACCGGATCAACACCAAATGGTGAAGAGCTGACTAGTGGCGGAGCCATCATGGAGTTCGACCAACGAGCAGGATTGTTTGAGCCGTCCAACATGACTTCACTGAATCCACTCTGGCTCGCTGTGCTTATGGCAGAAGGCGAAGACCCATCAGCGATAGCCTCGTTGTTGCTATTCACGTTCATCAGGGTCTCGCCTAGACCACCAGTCCAGTCAAGACCATCTTCGTCCTCGATTCCGGGGCCGAAAGGTGGGAAGGTTTGAAAGGGTGAAGCAGGTGTTGCTACTGAGCCAGGGAAATGCAGCTGCGCTGGATTTATGGTAGAATCCGTGCCGAAAAGCTTTGCAAAATCGAAGCCGTCGCCCATGCCAGCCAGTGGAGCTGTGCGTAGTCCACCACCAACCGTATTCAGCCCATGCGTGTCCAGTTTTGGCAAGCCGTGAGAAACATGGTGACTATATCCTGGCATGGCTCGCATGTCAAAACCGCCCGCGGAGCCAAACCCACTCATGCTGGAATGGTGGTTGAGATTATGCATGCCATGGTTGGATCTGGAGTTGGCGCCCATGAGCAGATTTATTGCTGCTCCATCAATATGGCTGATTGTGTTTGCCCTTGGTCTCATAGACGAGGTGGTAGAGCCTCCAGATCCACCGACACTGCTAGCGATTGAGTTCTTTCGGACTCGGTTTGCTCCTGCAGGCTGAGCACCGCTTGTGCTCTCACGCCTACCATTTCGAGGACGTGGATTTGTGGTGCCAGTCTGGTGCAATTTCTGTTGATGTCTCAACAAAAGATCTCGCCGCGCAAAGCAACGTGTACATTGCGGGCACTCAAAAGGCTTCTCTTTTGTATGTGATCGTTCGTGGCGCTTCAAATGCTCCAGTCGAGCGAAAGACCTCCCACATGTCGTACACATGTGCGGTCGTGGTTTGTCCGTTTTCGGAGGCGGGAATTGAGGTTTCGTTATGGGAGCATCAGTGACAAGTTTGGAATCAGGACCTATTGTGTAGAGACATGGTTAGCAGAGGCTTTTCCCTGGAAGACCGAGTACTGCCTCTTCACGTAGGACTTGCCAATTGTTGTGAGCTTACCATTTGCAGCGCTCGACATGGTGTCGTTCAGGTTGACACCGGACGGAGCCATGACAGAAACCATGATGCTTGAGGTCTGACACTGCTCCTGGGAAAATGTCAAGTACAGCTGGGACGCTGGATGGTTCGAGGAGAATGAGGCTTTCTATGTCAAGGCAGAACTAAAGACTATACGCATAGCTTCGAGCCCCACGATAGCCTGGCGACAACGCTGTGCAATGAGGGGTATAGAAGTTGGACCAGACGCGAAAAAGACTGTCTGCTGCAAGCATTAGCTCGACGAGTCCAAGAGAGACATCGGATGAATTCCTGGACGGATTGGAACGCACCTATCAAAGCAAGACGCCGAGGAGGAAGCTCCGGATCCGGGGTGGGATAGCGTATGTGGTGATGGCGAAGCTCCGTCCACACGGGTAGCAATTGAAGCTTTTGAATAAAAGGGAAAAAAGCACGAGGTGACAGCTGTGGGTGGTGAGGTATGGCAAGTCGCAGCAGAGAGCGAGGAGCCAGAGGATTATTGGTCTCTTTCAAATGTCCGACTCGTAGACCAAGTTCCTGGTCAGCTGCAGCGGACGGAACACGCTTTATGCTAGAGGCAGCCGAAAAAGCCGTTCAATGCGGCACTACTGTCGATGCGTACAGCAGCAAGGCAAGGCAAGACAGCAATGTGAGGGAATGAACAGAAAGCAAAGCAGCTGGCGACAGAGAGGAGGAAAGGTGAAGCTGGACGATTTGGCCTGGCTGTAGATCTGGGATTTTGGCACTACTATACTCGCACGGCTGGGTCTCTTCACCCCGGACGGGAGAGAACTCTGGGGAAGCACCGAACAAAATGCGTGGCTTCGGGACCGTGAGGTCTGCAGCAGCAGCGTGATTTTGGACGGCGGCGATTGGCGTGTTTGGCAACGGGGGGTCTAGTGTGCAAAGAGGAAAGATAGCCCTGGCACCGATCGTCTTGGGGAATTCGTCAGAGGGCAGATCAGAGGCAAGAGTCTGTCATGATGGAGATGGTCAGACGGTGAGAGAGACTCGACTCGACGGGCACCAGCTCCAGCTCCAGGTCGAGGTCGAGGTCGGAGGAAGGCTCTGAGCGTCGGTCGATGCTTTGCTTCCATTGCAGCATGGACGCCGTTGGCCTCGATGGTGGACGAATGCAGATACGGTTGGAGTCGATTGGACGACGGTATTTCAACATGGATATTACAATACGGAAACGAATGCATCCTAGTCTACGCAAGGATGCAGATGCAATCTCGAGATTGGGAGTCTGGAGGCGTCGCACATGCGAGCAGTACTTTTACAAGGTAGTCGTACTGTGAAGACTGCCAGCTCTACATAATGTGTGCACCGTGTATTTATTGATGTCCTCACGTGCGTTGGGTGAGAAGACGGCGGTGGCAGCGAGAGAGGGACTCAATGTACCACCTGCAGTATGAGCGAGCGAGAGCGAACAGCTCGGACTCGAGCATCCTTTCGCGAGAAGACATAGCATCCATGGTTCCCACCTGCAATCCTCGATGGCCCGCAAGTCCAGGCCCAACTGCGGCATGCTACACTTCCGTGCTTCCCGTCTGCCCAATCTCTAGCGTTACAATATGCAAGCACGCACTGCAAACAACAGGCAAGCCATTTTCAAAAACGGCTGACGCTGTATCGAATGTTTATGGTCCTACGCACTGGCTTGAGATTGCAACAATGTTTCTTCGCTTCTATTATACGGTGGACGTTCTTATCAGCTATTCCAGGCCCGGCTTTGCGGTCAATAATAACTCGTCTCCCATTCGAGTCGACGTTAAAATACACAGACGGTCCACCTTCAGTGTACCAACAAATACCCAAGGCCTCGCCATGATTGGACATACCTGCGTCAAACGTGCGCTCCTTGTCGCTCGCACCAATTGCAGGGATTCCGAGGAACAACAAGCTTAACCACGAAGAAGTTGAAGTCACGACGCCGAAGTCAACCTGAACCGGCTAGGACTCAGTCGGGACGTCGCGTAGCTTTGCACTCACACAACATCCGACAATGGAACTGACAAGATCTTTCGTCGAGTTTATGAGTGTATACTGTGTGAAAGAGTATGAGAGTATGCGTCCGCCACTCTCTTTTCCATGTCGATCAAATCCACGGCCAAGCGACAATTCTGCCGGACTGTCATTACTGATCTGGGATTCTTCCGCTTCATGATGGCAGGCCTCGCAGCCATGCCTGACTATGACACTAGCAGGGATAGGCATGACTGTGACACTAGTAGGGATAGGCCTGGCTGTGGCACTAGCATTCCCCAGAGTTCGGCCCAGAAAGGACTAGTTTTTTCACGGTCATGCGCCACCTGCAGTCAGTGCGGCTTCGCTTTGAGTCGGCGTCCTCTGTCTCTCCTCGGATTGGTCTCTACTGGTTCGCTAACAGCCCACCTTCCTGCATCGTGGGGCAAATCTGCAGGTGGAACTAGGTACTCCGTAGCTATGGCCTTTGCAAAGTCGAGACAAAGCTTTGCGCCATCAGACCAATCCGTACAGCATAACCCTCTAGCCATGGCGATGAATACAACGGGAGGGAGCTGTGACTTTGGTTGCCTCTATCGAATCTAAGCTCGTTCAGCCTGCCTCGCCCCTGCTTATACCCGTTCGCAACGAGTCTGATGCTGTATCACCCAGCAGATGCAGAAGGTTTGGCCTTGGAGTATCACGGCCTGTTCGCATCCCTAGCTCTCCCCAGTCTCAACACCTGACTGACATCTCGGCCACTCATGTGTCTTCTCGCTCTTCTCCGACTCTTCATATGAGGTCACACATCGTACTCCTGAAGCCTTTGCCTCCAGGCACATCAGAACACCCTACCGCCACGGCCGAGTGGCGCACAGAAGCACTTCGCCAACCACGCAACCCTAGACAACAACCCAGCTCGTGAGTTCTGTCGGGTAGCCCCCAGATCATGTACCTCGCGCTGATAGACGACTGAATCCTTCTGCGAGACATGCCGTCCTGCAATCATCAACCTTCCCCACAGCCATTTGCCATTTCCTCAGGCCTGCGGGTGTGCCAGCCTTCTACGGTCTGTGCCCTGGCGCAGATTGGTCCTTTGGGCTCAGTCTGCTTCTGATTCGTCCTATGCACTAAACCCCCGAGGATAATAAGTGGTTCATGGCATGATATGTGTCATGGCAAAAGTACAGTAATAGGAAAAGCATGGATTCAATTGGTAGGTGCCAATCCAAAGGCGAGCAAGGCTGACATCAGATTCAAACTCAAAATCTGGTGCAATTCCCGCCTTTCAAAACTGGACGTTGGAACAGACCAAACGCCGTCTTCAGAACTAGTTTGAGCCCGTCCTAACATGGCAAAACGCTGATCTACAAAACGCCTCGATGTCGAACAGACGGACGGGAGCAGATCCTGCGGCTAACCTGGCTGGAAAGGTTCCTTTTTGTTTGCGGCTTCGATCGGATTTGCGTCAGCCACCGAACCAAGAGTGTGGAGAAAGGGACGCGGCAGCATGCGAACGCTGCAGAAATACCCACCTCTGACAGTTCTCCAACCTTGAGGGATCAAAGCATGCTTCGACCGTTTCTATGCCTTTGGCAGGAAGCGAACGGGCAGAATAGTGACATCGGCCGATATTGTTAGCCAAGTTTTGATGACATTATCTTCTCACTCTGCCCTTGGTATTCTACCCTGCCTAGAAAGTATTACTACTCTGGTATAGTACACGCCGGTGCATGGTTTCACCTCCGCGGCCTCTACTCCAAGTACACACGTTCAGGCACATCCCTTGTCAAGACCATCAAGTAGTGGCGTCCGCAGTCACGAGTGCACATCGAGGACCTCACTCCGTAATCAGAGTGGATGAGGGTGGAGAGTGGACACTCCCCGGACGCAGTTCTGTTCTGAACACGCGGGACGCGTTTATGTGGGGCAACGGTCAATCTCCGCGCTCCCAACACAGTCCTCGGACCACGGGCCCGGCAATCCACCTCCATCTCCAAATCCGCCAAGCTGACCAACAACAAGCAAGCAGCGTCTTTTTCCTACAGCCTCCTCTTATGGACCAACTCATTTGCTGATGATTTTCGACACTACCACCCTAGACTGTTTATTTTCTGAGGATATTCGCCTCGCTCAGGCCAACGGGGCTGTCAGACTGGCCAAACACAGCTCCAGCCTCCAACTAGTGTGCAGAGCTCTGCTGCAGGTGCGTAATATTCACCTGTACCCATCATCGCGTTTAGACATGGCTCGGAAGTTGACTCGTGCTGGCCTTTTCCTCACATGCCGGACAATTCCCGAGCACGCGTGCTATCAGTCGAGGATACTTTCTAGCCTTTGCTTTTCCAGGCTGCTCGCGAATGCATGTGGAAGTCAGCTCATTATTTGACATTTCCACAATGCGGCAAAGTTCCTATAAACGTCTATTCGACCTTGGCTGCATTTGAACCGCAGCATCCTCCCATCTACATTTGGCGTCTCAGGACAAGGCTGATGTTGGGAGCGCCAATCTCACTGAGTAGCTTGTCCTTCTTTTAATAATTTTCTCTCAATTCCGTCTATTTTAGGAGATATGGCAAAATTTGTGTTCTAACAAGGTAGGATCCTTGCTCATTCGCTAATGAACCTGCCACACGTGCGATGTGCGTTAAAGCCCACTGCCAACCAATTCAAAACCGTGCGCGAGTTCGAGCAAATAGATCATAATGTATAACGGATCGAATATGAGCGCTGCGAGGCGAGAGATGACAACACTTCCACTATACTTTTCCTGCAAATTGCGACTAACGATCTTACAAATCCACCTGCGCGACCAAAGTTCACTGGTCATCGCGGAATCGCAATCGCGGCACTTGCCTTCGGCGATAATATCACCCGATACACAACCGCGACCGCAACAAGAACAGGCCCACCTTTTTAGTTATGTAAGTCTTCCAGTACCGATGCGCAAGCACGCTCCATTTTCTGAGGCTCAACATGGATTCAACTTCTATTTCAATGTCAGCACGTCTTCCCGACTCAACTCGTAAAATTTTCATTTCGCTTATTCGTACAAATAATAGCAATCAACTGCTGCTGATGTTTTTCAGTTTGTACTCGATGCCCAAGCCTGGAGGACATCAGTCAACAGCGATTTGTCAATTGCGAAAGGCGGAGAATATTTACCGCGTATTTTCCCAACGTGCCAAGTCTGAACTAGTATTCGCACGAGGGTGAAGAGTGCATCATCAAGAGACCACCTTCAGAACTTGAGACCGCTTTCAAAGTTCCAGGGGGTTCATGAATGAATGTAGCTCCGCTCCTCGGAATGAATTTCATCGCGACCGCGTGAGCCGTGAATTTCCTAGCCTCTGACGATCGTTGAGATAGTCGTTGTGGCTAATAATAGATTCGATCTTCAATCTATGACTCCACAACGGCTATCGGTCGAGGGTCTCGCAAAATTACTAGTACGTGCGAGATGCGTTCAAACTTATCTAGAATCTTTTTTCAATTTTTATTCATTAACAATAGATTTACATGTCTCTATTCTCGTCGAACGGGACGTTTGTTCTTGTGGTTTTTTCTGCCGTGCTTTTATAAGCTTGCGTTCGCTGAGATTTATATTGTTTCATTGGAGAGATGATCATTTGGAGGTAGGTACGGTTCGTGCTGGAGATGAGTCTTCGTCTACTTGTGGGTATAGCGGTGATGTTAAAGACCAGCTCCGCCGGAAGGATTCTACACAGGAGTACCAGTTCCAGCGAGTGGATCTTGTTACCAGATATTTCCGCAAGTCGAGATCGCGAGTTTGATCGGGAGCCCGTCTAGTGTGTGTGCCTGTCCTCTGACGGAGAAAGTTGATCTCATTGAGATGGGGTTCGATACCTACTCTTCTTGCAACCAATGGAGACGATTGGAATCGCGACGGCCTGATCTGACGGAAGTAAAGTTGAAAGAGGTCCTACATAAGCGCCGGTCACCTTTGCTTTGCAACCCGCGTGTCATTCCAGCTGCGAAGAAACTGGACAGCATTCGCTCCAAGCCCCCGCCGGGAAACTCGACGTTCTCTGGACTCCAAGCTGGATTGGAGGCACTGGGGAGACTGCCTGAATATTGCCAGCTCTCAGGTCGGGCATAGTGAAGCAGAACCTCGCACAGACGGGAAGAATTTGTAGACTCAGTGGCAATTCGAAAGGAGGGAAGAGCTAGGTTGGCCCACGCTGTGGATATTGGCAAAGTTGCTGTTTCAACGCTGCTTCCTTTTGGGCTTTTGCTAGTCATGACGCTACCAATTGCGCTGTTTTAAGAGGCGACAGTCATTGATGTAGGACTCCAAGTGGCATCGATCGTGCAAATGGCATTGAAGCCCCCAGTCGCGTTGACATGTTCGAATGGACCCTTGGTCAGAAGCTCCGTCCATTCTTTAAAAGGCAACAAAATAAGCGCAAACAAAGAATGTCCCCCTTTTCCTTCTAGCTCAGCGTCTCTCCAAACGATTTCCCCCAGTGCATGTTCTGCCTAAAGCTCTGCCACGTGAGCATATGTCAAGTCTCCAGTTTTGAAGTCACCGATCGAGACCAGCGTCGTATTGTTGGGATCGGCATAGAATAACTACAGCTCGTCGTGGCTTGAGCTTGTCTCGTGTCGAGATTGATGTCAAGCTGTGTATCACCTCGGTCAAGGTCGTTGTGCCTGTGATTCGCGTCCCACCAGTGAACGACGCTCGCCAGCATATATGAAGCAATGAGCCAAGGCTGAAGAAACGCCGTTATCGTGATACTTTTGAAGTGATAGTGTCCGCTGTTAATGTCCGGAGAGCGAACGCTCAGCGCTCGCGGCGAGCTTTGGTCACGCAAAGCTATACCGTCTTCCGTAGTCCATGTACATGCTATCCCGCTGCCCCAAGAAGAGAAGAAGAGATATCCAATCGCTTGACAGACAGCTCGTCATGTTGACATCGCCCACTATGGTGGAAGTAGCGCCGCAGAGTGGAGATGATCTTTCAGCCGAAAGCCTGTCGGGCAACATCTCGGTGTATAGTTGTGGCGCATAGAAGTGTATGCACGTAGCGACTTGGTAATCTGTGGGCCGTGGGATCATACTGATAGCGACAGAAGGTCCTACAGCTCCTACTGACAAGACGCAGAACGGTATAAAAGGCACGAAAATGAAACGACGCCGACCATCAAAAGAGAGTGAAGAGCCCCAAAATTCCATGGACCATAAGAAGCTCACCGAGGTCAGCTGTAAGGCTGAAAATATCGCACCAAAGGGAACAGCACCGTGCGACACCATCTCGTTACGGATGTAAGCAAGAGCGCATGCAGCGATAGAGGTCTGCATCAGTAACTCGTGGACTTTGGCGACGAACTAAAGTGCTGACGACCAAGGGAATGAGGGCCCGCAGTACCAAGTCATGCTATTGATTGTGATTAGGGCGATGCACCCGAGGAGAGATATTACATGAATTAGAGACCGTAGGACAGCAACCCTGCGATCATGTTGGATGACGGATTTTTGGTCCTCGTCTTTCACTCTTCGGATATTGAGCTTCCAAGGCCACCGGTTTTCGTTGGTCGTGGTGGCTAGAATATGCAGGCTGAAAGCTTGTAGTCCGAATGTTCGTAGTAGGGCACTGTAGCTGTTCGGCTGGGACTGGGATACGTCCACATGTCTCTCATTTGTCCTGTCTAAGGAATTCCTGTGCACATTATGTATCAGTATCATTCACGAGCGCCTTACTAGTAGTGTTCTCACCGATTGCTCATCGAGTCCCTCGATTGTTCCTCGGCCTCCACAGCGGTAGAACGTGACTCCATAATTCGGACGGAATCTGGTTCTGCAGACTCGTTCATCAGCAAGTAACACAACAGTTCGAGAACGGGAGAGCCTCGATGTTAACATGTTTGATATCCTGACGCGATACGAAGATCTCTAGGCGGTGGAGGCTATGCGCCGCCAATTGATCTTGAAGTAAGTTGAATGGCCATGGCGTTATCAATATTGCAACAGCTTCGTGCTCATTTGTTAATGATTGAAGGATGTGGAATATGGAGATTGCTCCACTGCATTATATCAAGATCGACCCGCGGCGCCACATTGGGCCTCACGGAGGGTAGCTCCTGGCCTCCTGCAGATTGCAACCGGACTCGCTGTAAGGATTGAGGCCTTTTAACGTGGTGAGTTTGGATGGGAGGCAGTGTTGAAGTATGGGACGAGTATCGTTAGTTGCGGCGCGCCATCTATTGCTTTGACATAAAGATTACCTGTTGGCATGCACTTTTAGCACTTCATCATTACAAGCTTACCATCATCACAATGCACTCATATGCCATTCATATCTAATCATTCCACCACTTGGTATCAAAATCTAAACCATTCCCGTCGCTAAAGTCCCAATTGCGCCACCCAAATGCGGATTCCCCTCCCAAACTCTTAGAGCTTACTCCTGACAACCTCGAGCCTGAACTTGACATCCTTCAGGCCCTTGCTAATCGGTCTCCACTCCTCAAACATGCCCAGCAGCATCTCAATATCACTTCCCAACTCTCTCTTCACCACTTCCTCCTCAAGGATACCCCTCATGGCCCATGGCAAGAAGTAGGGATTGGCATCTTTCATTCCTGGAGGGCCTTCATATTTCTTGATGATCGGCTCAATCGGTTTCGCAAGACTCGTAGTCTCAAGAGAATGCTTAACTGCTAGTTCGTAGATTGGCAGATGGTGGTAGAGTGACGAGTGACCTTCGCCTGTGTAGAGGGAGCCGGCAATCGCAGGTGAGAGCTCACGTATTAGACCATGGTCAGAGAGACCTAGGTTGCGCAATTTGAGGGTGAATCCAATGAGATTGGAAAGGAAGTCTGAGGTGTGGAGACGTCCATCTACAAAGACCGCGCGGTAGATGAGAGGGTGTGTTAAGGTAGAGAAGGTTGAGGACTATTACGCAAGTCAGTTTCTAGTTGATGCATCGAAGGATTAAAAAATGTTACCTCCATGGAAACGAGTTGATCATCGATACTTCCCACGTAGACAATTCTCGTCCCAAACCTCAAAACTTTTTGTAACGCGTGCTGATATGTTTGCGATACTTTGCTGCTAGGATTGCCGAAATCAAACAATTCAAGTGCACTTCCACCAAAGATGCGCGACCTGTATTCAGCGAAAGGTCCTAGATTAATGCCTGCCATGGCGCATACACCGATTCGTGCACTACTTACGCAGCCAAATTCGATTAGTCTCGCCACCAACATAATGGCAACAGGCACGCCCTGGGAGTGGCACGCAACCATAATAAAATCTGCTTGGCGAAGGTGCTCAACCCAATTAAGCAATAGCTTCCAAAGCGTGTCTACTCGATCAGCGATGAAGCCCTCGCCTTCGAGCGCGATCTTCTCGATCTCACACTCATACCCTCGTTCATCGGTCCAATTCTTGATAGCCTGTGCCGCACTATTCGAAAAACGTATCGATGTACCGGTCGGTTGGCCTAGGATCTTTTGAAATATAGGTGACGGAAAGAATCCGTGGATGCCAATAGCAATTGCCTTCTTTATCCGTGGTGGGGTGGGCGTGATGTGAAGATGAGCACCAGGAGCATGTTCGTTGTTGCTCAAGACGTATCGTCTAATCTGATCCCAGAGTGAGGGCTGTTGTTGTAAAGAATAGGTGCTACGAAATTCCGGCAGCAGCAGATTCATATCCTTCTTGGTTGCTGTCACAGCTGGTTTGACCGCTCCTGCAAGCGTGTTAGGCTTCGTGTCAGGCGTTTTTTCAAGCTTCCTCGTGGGACTTCCCGATGGCGTCACTTTTGCAGGAGTCGAGGCTTCGCTAAGCGGCTCCTTGTCTTTTCCACGGTTTCTTCCTCTCAAAGACCCCAGTTTAGATCTGAGCGGCACTATGGCGGCCTCTTTTGCGGACTCTTTCACTGGAGGCTCCTCTTGCTCGTTGAACTGAGCAGCTTCGGGACGTGTCGATGAAGGCGTGTCCGCCACTGCCAACTCGCCGACCTGCTTGTGGACCTCGCCACTTTCGCCGTCAGGCGCTTCGCGAGACCAGAATGCCCATCCAGTAGACTTCTTCCGTGGCGTCCCTCTCACTGAGTCTTTGCCAGAATTTATAGACGCAGTGTCTGATGTCGTTGAAGGGTCTGCAGGCTTCATAGCTTGCGGAAGTTGAACGCTGGCATCTACATCAGGTGGCGCAGAGGATACCTCAGGCGGTTTAGGTGCTTCGGCTTGCGCATTTTGCTGGGTACTCCATAGCCCAAACCAAGTTGAGCGATTGACACTTACAGTCTCTGTATCCGTTTGTGACTTCTTGTCCGAGTCTCCGTTTTCATTTGTAGGTGGCTGCGCAGTAGGAGGCACATCGGGCAAGTGTGGCGATTTTCTCTCTTCCAGTGGTGATGGAGGCAGTGGCTTCTGCTGTGCTTCTGCGGAAGCCTCGTCCTTTACAATAGAGGCACTCTTCTCCACGTACCCATCTGGGCGAGACCACCAACCAAACCATCCACCCGAAACTGCTTGTTGCTCTTTTGGCTGTGTCTGGTCTGCCTTGTCTTTCTTACTATTTGTGCGCGGTTCGCTTGTGGGCTCTGGCGGTAATGGTGGGTCTGGTACAGTTTTAATAGTATTATCTCCATTCGGCGTGGGCACATCTTTGAGTTTCACATCCTTTGACTTGTCCTCGCCGGCCTGATTGAAGGCGACACTCAAGTTCGATACAGAGACCGAAGCTGCTGCTTTGCTCAGAGGAGTCTGACTGCCAGACATATATCTTCTTGGAGACGGTGCTGCTACTGAAGCTGCGCTGGACCTTCTCTCGCCTTCGAATGCTCGTGTGGTAGTTGGCTTTGCAGGACTAGCTGGCACATTGTCTTTGGCCACTTCGGCTACTACTGGCTTGCCCTTCCCCGTCCAGCTTCCGTACCAGCTCTTTTTGTTCGCTAGCGACGCCTCGGTCAGAGAACCGTTCGGCGTTCTTGTCGTCGGGCTTCTGGTTCCATTTGAAACGGCTGCGGGCCGCAATGACTGTGAGGAGGACTGTGGAGAAGGTACAGGTATCGGCGTTGGTATTACAGGTGGAGTGACAGAGGTTTGTAGAAGTTTTGGGGGAGAAGGCTCGATTCCAGGCTTGTTAGAGGACTCGGACTGAGAGGTAGTGGGAGGTTCAACTAAAGGGGAAGCCTTTTTATTATTCGCCTCGTCGTTGGGCTTTGACTTCTTGCGTGGGCCCATGGATATACGTGAGGTGATGCGGTCTATTAGATGGAATCGTCTCTTCATTGTTATCGGGTCAGTCTCGAGGTTCACATGGTACAGGTCGGGTTAATATATCAGGCGGCGGTTGAGACATGGGCTATGATAACGGCGCAAAAGCATGCAAAGAGATGAATACATAGAGACTGAGAGTAACGTTTGGGAGAAGCGGCAACATACCTTTGGCCTTGCGGGAATCGGAGGAGTATTTGGCGCGGAGTTGTTCATGTCACCTCAATCTCGGGATGAGAGGGACAACAGCGTCATATCACTCCCAGCCTCTAACCGCAAACGGGCGACGCGATATGATGCGCGACGTTTCGACTAGGATGAAAGCATAGCCCTGCTTTGTCTTTACAACAACATCATCCTTCGAAATAATCACCTTGTTGCTGCGCTGTCTCCATACTGCATGTTCAACAATGGAATGAGGACTTGAGAAATACGGGTAAAAAGAGCAAGGAGATCGCCATGTTAGCATCATCGTTGGAAAACCCGACAGCACAGGGGCGACTGAGATGAAGCTCCGAAAGCTTATATTTCGAAGCCTATTAATGATAAGTCTAAGGCTGCGGATGAGAAACCTGAATCGAAGGGCTCTGGGGATATGGTTGCTATGTCTGGCATGAGAAGACAAAATGATTGATAAATGGCCATCTTCGTCTCGAACATTCATCCATGGAGTTTAAACGTGCTTGAAAGCAATGAAATTGCCTGGCAAAGGACTCCTTCCTCGATCTTCTCCCAGGATCCATGGTAAGTTACACCGGCCTGAATGGCATACTTCAAAGAACTGGATTGATTGCATTTCGTATTGGTTAGCCGTTTCATTCTTTCATCTTCTACCTATAGTCCTCTTACCCAATTTCTTTCCTATCATACCTAGGCAAGTCTTCAACCTCATCACAGCTTAGCCTTCACACCCTCGCCTTCCGCAAAAACCTCTTCGACGAGTTTCACAACATCTCCCGAACAAGCCCAAGAAACCTGATACCCAAACCCACCATGCCCATAACAATGCACAACCTCCAAACCCCCAATCCTTTCCCTCTCAACCCTCACCCCCTCAGCCCGAAACGGTCTCAGCCCCACCGCATGCCGAATAATACTCAACCCCTCAACATCCTTCCTCTCCAAACCATCCGTCAAATGCGTATTCAGCTCAACAGCCCTCCTACAAATCCTAGCCGCAAGATCAAGATCAACCTGTCCATTCCAATTACCAAGTTGATAAGACCCACCAAGTACCGTCCCACCACCCGAAGCACGCGTCATGCTGTAACAACTCTCCTCCCCGTCTCCATCATCAGTACCAGAACTAGAACAGTTATACAACCCCTCGTTTCTGACTAACACGGTTTGACCCCTGGCCGGGATAACGCTCTTATCGTTTACACCGCCTAGAGTCGAAGCCATGAGGCCTGTACAGTTAATTATTACATCCGCGGGGGAACCGGTGTGATGGAAAGATTCGGCGTCGGTGATGTGGCGGAGGATGGCGCGGTAGAGGGAGACGGAGTGGAGACGGCATTGGCCTACTAGGTAGGCTAGGTAAAGAGCCGTGTTTATGCAGACGGAGGTGAATTCGGTCCCTGAGTCCGTTCCTGGGGGTAATTCTTCTTTATGCAGGATGCGGAACTGTGGGTTTGTTTGCATGTTCAGATTGAAGTTTAATTGTGGAAGGGAGGAGAGGGGGTGGTTTACATCTGGAAGAATATCTTTGAACCATGGGTTTGTTCCTGCGGTGTTCTTTTTCAGACCTTTGCCCATGTCCTTGTTTCTGTTGTAGCCGCGGGATTCTACACTGTATTAGCCGCCTTGTTTCCAAAAGCCCAACCGTCTATCCACAATTTGAGGTCCTAATTGAAGGGGGGGAGAGGGAAATCTTTACTCTGAAAATGAATCCCAGCCTCCGGCACATTCGCCGCTAAATCAGCAAGAAAAGGCCAAGCCTCAGCCTCCCATCTCGCTTCATTCGTTCCCTCCTTTGCGAAGCTAAAAATGTATTAGCCAAACCTTCTACCTTCCCCGCCCAAAAAAGATAACCCTCTCTCTCCCTCCAGTTCTCCACTCTCCCTCCCCATCAATCAAAGCGCAATCACAACCCCTCAAAAGCCCAGCACAGCACAGCACAACAGAACAAGAACAAAAACTCACGGTGTAAAATCAGCACCCGCCCACGGACTCGTATACTCAACATCATAATCCCCAGGCATATGTTTCGCCAAAATCGTCACAACATTCCTTTCATCCTTTTTAGCGAGGAGCAGAGCCGTTGTCAGACCCGTTACTCCTGCTCTTTGTACAGCACAAGTTAGGGCGGTGTTTCCGCGGTAGATGAGGAATGAGGAGTCCAGAGTGAAAGGGGAAGGAGTCTTTGGCGGTGAGATTGGGGTGAAGGATTGGAGGGTGGGAAATGGTGTTGTTGGAGAAGACAGACCCGATAACGACAATGTTACACCGAAGACATCGTCATTCACGAACAAACAGAATCAATGATATCCTTCAAGGCCGTGACCAGCCTAACTCCATTCGAGTTATATACAAACTCCTACCTAGAAATCACACTCATCTCTTCTTGTTCTTCTTAGCAATCCTCTTCTCAGCCCTAACGTCCTTCTTCAACCTCGCATCCACCATCTTATACCGTCCCTTCGTCCCCTTTGGCCTACCAGAAAGTGCTTTGTTGGCCCCAAAAGCCACAACAACACTAACCTTTGCCTTCGGCTTCTTCTTTGCAGCTCTCGACATCATCTTCGCAACAGCCTTGGCCTTGTCACCCTCACTCATACCCTCATCCTCAACAAGCATAGCAGACTTCTTCTTCAACTTCTCAAGCTTCATGCCCGCCTTCATCTTCTTTCGTGCCTTGGCTTCTCTCACTTTCTTGATAGGTCGAGCATTCAGGGCGCGGGTCTTTTCTTTGATGGCTGCGGCCGCTTCTTTCGTAATTGGCCGTTGTTTTTTAGAGTGCTTGTTTTCGTCGTCGAGGAACCAATCCGGGAGGCCATCAACATCGCGAAGAGCATACTTATTGAAACTCTCGTCTTGAATATCAGCAGTTGTCCGTTGGCCAGTGGCAAGTTGATGGGCGAGCGTCATAGCCTCGGCAGTAATTATGTCGATGTCTGGGCGGCCGTCTTTGGGCCCAGACTTGTCGTCACCTTCTTCCCAATCTGATTCGTCTTCTTCGCCGTCTTTGACGACCTCGAAGTCATCATCCGAGTCCATATCGGTGTCTGAGTCTGCTTCAGGTTCGACAATGGTGACTTTCTTCTTCGGCTTCTCAGTCTTGGTTGCTTCAACTGGCTCGGACTTCGCAGGCGTTGGATCAGAGTCATCCTCAATCTCGATGCCGCTGTCCTCGTCTGGGATATCGAGTCCATCAATGCCCTTGAAAATGTCTTGATCGAAGAACATCTGTGCCCGCCTCGTAAGACCAGCACTCGTCTTTGCATTCGATTCCAGCTTTGTGACCAGTGATTGTGGTGCCTCGTCGTCCGAACCCGAATCCGAGTCACTGTCTCCGTCGGCCAAATGTTCACCATCATCACTACTGTCATCCTCTTGCTCCGAGAATCCGTGCCATTCGCCGTCCTCATGCTCTTTCCGCGCCCGTTTAGCTCTGAATTTCGCATCGTTCGTAGATTTACGTTCCTGGTAGTCGTCATACATGTCGTCGAGCAATCGCTCAAGCGCGTCTCCGTCCTCGTCGCTGTCGTATGCTTCCTCCATCTCGGGCTTCTTCTCCTCCTGCTCGAGTGTATGCATCTTTCCCTTCGCAATCTTACTGGTAGCACCTGCCTTGTCCACCGTCTTGAGCGCAAACATGCCATCATCACCAACAGGCCCAGCTTGTTCCAAACCAAGATCCATAGGCGCAGTCATATTCATTTGCATGCGAGTGATTTCCTTGGTCTTCTTCTCGTTGTCCTTCTTGCGCTCCTTACGCTTTTTCTTGCTCTCGTTATCCTTCATGCGCTCCAGGTCCTCCTGGATCTGCATCTCCTCGTCCATGGACTCCACCTCAGCGGTTTCCTCCTCTTCAGCGGGTTTCTCTTCCTTCTTGTGCCCCGTCTTTTTCTCCGAGAAGTGGAAAATCTCTCGACACTTCAAACGCCACCTCAACAACAGCCTGAACTCTTTCCGCCCTAGGACTTTCAGATCATCACAGCATTGTCGAAGCTCAACGGTGGACTCCGGTAGCTTCTCCAGCGTCGCAAGTTCAAGCGCATGTTCTGGATACTTGTGGTTGTCAAAACTGAGCTTGTTCATAGAACCAAGCATAGCAATGGGATCTGTTGTTTTGATGAACGCATATGCCGAATCTTCCTTGTGTTGTGTGTAATCACCCTCCTCATAACCATCTCTCTTCCTCTTCTTCTTCTCCGGGTTGAATACTTTGGCTTCATTATTCGGCGCCGGATCTGCTAACTCAGCAAAGACGTAATTCGGGTCCAAAAATTTGGGATCGATATGTTTCGGCGCCTTATACCCTCTGCACACGACGAAAATCTCAGCAGACACATTTCTTGAACTGGGAGGTTTCGTAGCATCCACCCTCATGAAAAGCTGCTTGAACACCCAAAGCAACGCATTGTAATCCTTACTTCTGAAAACCTTGGTCACAAACGTACCGCCTTCATTCAAGAAGACAGTCGCCAGTTTCAAAGACTCCAACACCAATTCTGCTTGCGAGAAAGCGTCCTGCACCCAGGCTGTACCGACATTGGGTGCTCCGTCGTGAAGAACGGTATCGGCTTTCCAGGTCTTGAGGTGAGAGCGGATGGTGGCGCGACATTTATCGGTCGTGATATCGGATTGAAAGGTTATGCAGCGAGGAATTGCCTTTATAGGTGCGAGGTCAACTCCGACAATGAGCGCATTAGCGGGCATCACTTCTGCAGCGACTTGACACCATGACTATAGCGAGCGTTAGCAATTGTACCTTATCCACACCATTCTTCCACAGAATCTTCCGCGACCTTCCTCAGTCAAGTACATCCCAAACCCTCCCCAACCCCAAAGCAGCAAAGTACAAAAGAACACAAGTACCTACCCCAGGCGCAGCACACAAATCAATCAACACCTTACTCTTCTCCAAAAACCCAAACTTCTTATTCAACTGTATGAGTTTGAACGCGGCACGGGCGCGATAACCCTTTTCTTTGGCGAGTTTGTACCACTTGTCGAGACGGCCTTTGCCGTGCTTCTTTTGGATCGCCATGCTGCTTCGTTATGGCCTCGAGGACCAAGGACGAAGGTATTGTGGTGGCAGTGAGGATCGTTACTGAGGAGGGAGGGACGACTCCTTTTGGAGATTATGGGAGAAGTGTGAAAACGAGAGTGGGTGGGTGTTAGTACAGAGCAGCTTGGAGAATCTCTGTTTTTTTGCGGGTACGAAATCTTGGCATTTGCGATTCTGGGAGTCCAGTGAGCCAATCAGAGCATTACAGCCTGCTTGGTAACGAACCAGATTTTGTAAAATTCAGCCTTTCTTCTATTCTAGTTTGCAATCTGGAAGTGACTTGAGATTTTCTCTACAATACTTGATTAAACTGGTATCATATTACATCATCGTGATAGCAGGTATGCTAAAAATCAAGGACCAATCCCTACTTAGCGAATAATTCCACCTTTATCTCAGCCTCGTTTCAGATTACAGTCCTTCAGCTGATAATTGTTCATTATCTAATCATGAGCAGTTGCCATGACAAGATGCAGACCCGTGAGGCTCTTGGAGAGCCGACAGTCAGAACCAATGCGCACCTTGAAGACATATCAGTGCAACACCCACGCTCAGCTTCTCTAACCTTCTCCATTTTAACATGAGCATCCACAATCTCGACGGTAGCTTGGTCGTCGAATTGTCACGGTTGTGCCCTTCGAGCTGAGACTGCCCACTTCGTCTGACGTTCTCTCTCGGCGCTACCCAGGCGCGTCTTCGACTCTACTCAGAGAACGTCTTTCAGCCTTCGGCGCTCTTTGCGTCTTGGCTTCGATCTTGATTATTTTCCGATGCCTCCTTCGAGACTTCAAACTCCCGAATCATCCGTCTGCTTGATCGATTTGGTGACTACATGACCATTCCAAGTCGCACACGTAGAATTCAAAGTCTCCGTATCAAGCAACGCCGAAATCTCAGCGCGTCGCTCGACGAATTGAAGCGCGAATCCTTCCATGACGTGCCAACCGATATGGCTATGAAGTCTTGTCAGCCTTTGACTTGAATCGCCTAGGAGAGAGATCTTACCAATGCAGTACCCAAACACCAGGATTATCTGTTTTGAACGCAAGAACGAGATAACCGCCGGCCGGTAGTAATGCAACGTCTCTTCGAGGTGGATTATCCAGCTTCAATGTGACGGAGGAAGAATAATTTCCTGTTCCTTGCGCTAGGACGAAAATGTCGTGGCCGTGCATGTGGATAGGGTGGGCAAGTGGTATTTGAGTTGTTATCAGGACGTGAACCCATTGATCGGCTTTCGGAAGCTCGATAGCACTTGATGTGTTTTTGAAAGTTGTTTGGGGATTCTCTAGCAGTTGGGAGAAGGTCTGCTAATGCTTAGCAGGGTACGATGACATTTAATCAAAAAGACAAGACTTGCAGGATTACCCCATTCCACATTCATGGTGCTACCGCCGAGCGTCCAGCGAAAGAGACCCTCGGCGTTTTTGGTTGCGTTCACGTCTTTGACTTCAGAGATGCTGGACAGACCGACAGTTCGACGAACATGAGGGACGAGATTGACGTAAGGCTCGTCTATACACTCGTCTTTGTAACTGTATCCCCTTGTTGCAGGTGTTCCTGTAGATGATCCGTAGTGTACAATGCCCCTAATGTTATCGGTCGAATTGTTGATTGAGCAGGCAACTTGTGGTATAGCACGCATCCAAAAGTCTGTTGCAGTGGCACCCTGATCAGCCTTTACAATTACATCATAACGTTGTCCCATAGCGATGTTGATAGTTGTGGTGGTGTAGGGCTCTATGGGAACCCAGTCGGCCTCAATCACGGTCATGGTATGGTTGTCGATCGAGAATTTGAAATGGGTGTCGACCGCCACATTGACAAGTCGTAGACGATACGAAGTTCCCTCCACAAAGTTTGTGCTAAACCTTTTCCCTGTCGTAAAATTCCCAAAGACATTCGTGCCATTGATAAGTCCCGTATCCAGAGCGGTTGTTCCCGTGAGTTCATGTCCGCGATAAAGCGCGTCCACAGTCTGGTGAGACCAATCTTGGAGGAAGAGATTCCCAAGGTCTTCGTCATAATTGGCAGTGGCAGGACCGTTGATGATGATCCCGCCAAACACTCCTTCCCAAGCTTGCAGTGCGAAATGAGAATGGTACCTAAATGGTTAATTTTGAATTGAGCGATTGCAGAGGACAAGACACACCATGACGAACCATACTGTGTCGCTCGGAACTTGTAGGTATAACTTTCCCCGGGCGCAGAAGGACATTGGGTAACGCTGACAACACCGTCCATTTGCGGGGTGCTCAATTGACGGATCCCATGCCTGAAAAGGGGTTATTCAGTACTTGTTCAAAGAGATATTTAAGTCCCATACCAATGAATCGAGGTTCCATTCTGGCTCTCGAACAAGCTATTCCTAACATGAATGACGATGAAGTCTCCCCAATCTGCAGTAAGGGTAGGACCAGGCATTGTTCCATTGACCGTTAGTACAGTCCGAGGTATGCCGTCTGGAGATAGTGTGACTTGTAACAGATCGAGCCAATACTCGCGTGTGACCCCAGTGTCTGGAACAACTCTCTCGTAGTCGGTGTCAATATTGTATGGACCCCAACGGGATCTGTTGCTGGCAGAATGTCCATCACGTCCTGGGTTTGGCTTTCGATTGCTAGAGGAAGCAATCAGTGGCGTACTGGGATCGGGATTTGTTCTGTTGGAAGATGATGGCACTGTTGGAAAGGGCTGGCTGCTTGCTGATGGTGGGTATGGCTCGGGCTCTGTTGGATGATTGCTGTTTGTTTCTGGACCTCCCAAACCAGTCATAATAGCACTTGCCATGTTGTGATAATTGGTTGCCGGTACTGCTCTGATCATCGGAATGAGGCTTAGGGGGAACATATGCGTCAACTTCATTGTGAAGAAGGATTGGGTGCAGTAAAGGCGTTGGAGTACTACTATTAACTGAAAACTGGGGACTAGGAGACGGTATAGAGCGTATTGTTCTTAAAGGAGGAATTAGAATGTAAAAGATTCTAGCCCTGCTATTAGATTGCTTGAGGAACGAAAGAAAGACGATGGAATTGTTTGAGCCTTCATGGTGAGAAGTACGTATCTTTGTACTTGGAAATTGTACTAGAAAACGGCTCTATGTGGCGTTTCGAGTAATTCCCCGGTCTCCTTGGAGGGCGGTGTATTTTTTCCAGTAAGGCCATCCTCCATGGTCAGTGTATGACCCTGGGGTACGCACGAAATGAAGAGATGTATGTACTTGATAGAGAAACGGTCTGGATATGCCTAGTCAAGCTGCTGAATGTGAGAAAACGGAAATGACGGTCGCTCTTGTCTGGTACTCCAGGGCGTCCCGTTATCCTGTCGACGATCTACTCGAATTAGCTGCACTTGAGTACTCTGTGCATAAGCAGGGGGTTTGATTCGACAGACGCTCCAGAGAACATTTAGAGCCGCATCGAGTCTACTGTGTACTGTGGTACTACTGTGGTTGCCAGCAGGATAGTTGTTAGCGTGGGACTATGAAAACCCCTGCGCAGATCGAAGTTCTGATAAATACGCGTGCTAGAATAAGTACTACCCGCGAAAATTGTCGGGTAGAATTGAGAACGGATATATTGAGGCCCTTGTAAAAAATCTTACGCTAACAACTATCCTGCTGGCAACCACAGTAATGGCTTGAAATTCCCATCTTGCGGGGGTGGACGTGCCCGGGGCCTCCAAGTGACCAGTCTCGTTGCGGTTCCTGGACTTGGGGAGAAATGGGGCATAAGGCGCCGAAGTTTGGGGCGCAGTGCTGACTCCAGTAGTGGCAATAATATGTGAGATTATTGAATTCTAATTTTGTCAGGACTCAGGAGTCAGGACCACAATTGACGTGTTCTAACGCCGTCTCCGGCATTAATTGAGCAACGAGAAACACATTCACCTTTCTTGGCAGCATGCGTGTGCGAGGGTATACCAGGTGAGCATGCCATGTTCACGGTGCCGGCAGTCCATGCAAAGCCACTCCCCTTCTTTTCTAGGGACTTTGGTATTGAGACACACACCTAGCGACGTGCTTTTGAGCCGGGAATTTGCTGTGCTCTTGCGTGCGGAAGACCGCCCGGTAGCTGACTTTCTGAAGCCAGTCCCGTTGTTTTCCTGAAGAGGAGGCAGAAAGTGTTGGGAGAGGGAGGAGTTGGGCAGTTTGAATGGGGGATAGATTGGCATTCCATGTATCGGTTCTCACGAACTACTAGTACGTGGGAAGTGTTCGTTGTAGGTGTGTGGTTGGTTTTCACAGGCATGGGCCCCTATTTTGGCGCCTTCGCCCAAGCGCGGGACGCTAGAAATAAGCTCCGATCGGAGTCACATCCGCGTCGGCGAGATTTCAAGTTCAACTTCTTTCCCACTGCAGTCCCAGTCACTCCAGTCCAGTGATCAGTGATCGTCTTTCCACCAACGACACCGTCACTGCATCAAACATCATCATTATGTCAACGCAACGGGACTGATCGCGTCGGCTCACAGATCTGCCAACGAGACCAAGATGGATTCCAGCCCGTCATGGCGAAGAACAAGCCTCATGCTTCAACGGGTATCAATCGTCTAAGAATCTGCGCGCAATGTGACCGAAGGAAGTGCTAAGTTCTATTTCATCAATTCATGATCCAGTGTCTCTTCTCAACCGTCTTCGAATCGACGTTAGTCTTGGACCGTATTGCTTCGATGATAGACCGCGCCCTCGCCCTCCCAGAAGATCACATCCGCATCAACCTCAAATATGGCGGCGTATGACACCTCAGTCCTGCAACAAAGGTTGAAAGAAGGAGTGATCTTGGGCGAATACTTCTGAGCGGTTCTGAGTAATCTGTCGCTTCGGCAGCGGTCGGCTGTATGCTTGATACTGGACTTGAATGTAAAGAGGCGCGTTACTCGCTCCGAATAAGTTGTTCCACTAGCTTCTTGCGTAAATGAAGCATGAATCAGGTTGTTGAACGATTTTTACACCAATCCAGATACTCAAACAACATATTGCGTGAATGAGGAAACAAGTCATCACGTCCCGCACAAAATTCGATTTTCGTCAAGACATTGCTCATAATACCGATGAGGTTCTTCCTCAAGACCTATGTATCTATACAGGTATCCGCGTTGATGCTATCCTGACAACATCGGTGTAATGAAATAAGCACACGATATATTCGACAACAAAGCTTTACCGCTGCCGGCATTGACTCGACGTCGTTGTGATGACTTTTAGGAGATATACTGTCTATGCGTGCTCCCAAATGCATGGCTTCCTATGGAGTATGCAGCATGGCTTCACAGCTTCCACAAAGTGTGTTCTCCGATGGCGATGGGGGGGGAATCCGTCGTGAAGTGCCGCCGTAGAATTTAGTTTCGAACGCAAGGCTTGTAGTTGCGCACAGTTGTGCGTACGATTGAAAATTTGGCGGAGACAAGGCGGTTTACCCAAGACTTCAGGAACTTACGCTCCTACGTCAATACCACTCAATACATTGTGCAGATGAGTAAGCCGCCAACCACCAAGGATACAGAAAATCCCCTTTGCCGGTCGTAATTATGAGAAAGCTTTGGTACAGCACCTATAACTTTCATCTGAATGAATGGTTATACATTTGCTTAATTTGCTGAAGAATTCCAATCTGGCCTTGGTAACTTTCATGGTCATCACCACGGACATGTTCGTCGTTCTTGATTGAAATATTAGCATATATCAAACATGGGTTTCAACGAAGTTGGGCATACCTCCACAGCCTTTTCGCCCCAAAAAATCAGCTTCTCGGCAATAAACCTGGCTTCCGGAGACTCTCGTGGTACCTGTGTTGTTTTGTACATGTACCATTGAAATGCGAAGTGGTAAATTAAAATCCGTCAGATTAGTCGAGATCCGTATCGACAGCAACTGCACTCACCGCTCTGTCAGGTTGTTCCCAACCAAACCCTCTTTTTTGTGTAAACTTTCCAATACTCTCAACGCGTTCTCGGGATCTGGGTCACCCTGTCTATTGGCGATCGAGGGAGCGAAAGGTCCTTTGACGTAGGTTGGTCCATCTAGGCCGAATCTCTCTTTCAAAAATTCGATATCCTGGCTTAACCTCCACATTTGTGCTCTCCTCCTTTCGCCCCTAATACCTTCTAGAGTTGTGAGATCACATGCCGGGCACTTGCAGAGAAACTCGTAATCATCCAATCTTCGTTGTCGGATCTGTTGGGGCTGTTCAGGGTCAACATAGTATACTGTCAACTCTTCTCCTTGCTTGATATCGCGAACCGTGTGAATCCTCATCTCGCCTTCATTGAGATCCGTAGGCGATTGATTGCAATTCGGGGTGCAAGAGTGATTGATTCTGGAGGCGTACTTGTACACACCGTCTCCGAAACTGTTGGCTGCGTATATGGCTCCCAAGGTCGCAATCATATCTGCGAGCACATAATACATGCCATTTTTTCCATGAGGAATCAGTTTTTGCAGGATTTCCAGGCGAGTATGTTGCACAGGGTGGAGAAAGGCATAATCGTCGTGAACTTCTTCGGGCAGTTCTTTCCAAGCTCCGAAGCTGGCTATGTAATCGTACTCGCCATTGTGTACGACCAGATCAAAGATGGATTTCTCTTTGAGAAGCCGAGTTCCACGAGGGATGTCTCTCAAGGCGAAGGCCGCGATTCCGTTGCGAGGTGTTCGGCGAAACACTAACATTTTGTCATCTTCTTCATGGTTACCACTCTCGCCTTCGTCGTCATTTTCTACCTCCCCATCTTTGTCCTCGCCCTCATCTACGACCTCGACCTCGTCTTCATCTCCGTCCTCGTCCTCGTCCTCGTCCTCGTCTTGCTCCTCGTCCTTGTCCTCCCACGATTTTTCGCCTGATACTCGATCGCTGTCCTCGGCAATCATGGCCAAATATGGGCTGGTATCAGGGACAGCAAAGCCAGCTGTTCTCCATTGGTGAGCCATTGCCAACAAGGCGTCTTTCGCGTTCTGCTTATCTTGCTGGTCATTGTAAGGTGGCATAATGTATGGCTATGAAGAAGATTGTTTGTACGGTGGTAAGTTGATGAAGGATGCCAAAGATGGAAGCATCGTCTGTCCTCAGCCTACTCCTTATGTCGTATGTTGATAGCCATTGACGTCCGCGTCCGGTCGGGACCGAATCCAAGTTTGGCAAATAGGTGGGATGTCCGCTAGATTTAGGGCCATAGCCTGCAACGTTCCGGTGGGTAAACTCTGACTAGCTGATATAATCATCCAAACCATTATATACGCGCTGTAAGGTGATACAGGTGCTATTATCTTCAGTTCCCAAAGATTCGAGTGATGGAAGCCGTGGACTTCGATGCTGTTACGACGAAATGAAGCCAGGATGATCGATCCTGCGTCTCGGACTCGGACTCGTACTCGGTAATGACGCCATACATACGTGCGCCTGAAGAATCAAACCGGCATATCGTCATTATTGTCAAAATTAGCTAGTGCCTCGTAGTCGGATAGCCATCGTACTCGTATAAAGTTGAGCCGTTACGCTTTCGATCAAGTATTACCTCTTAGCGGAGCTCTTCATCTTATATTTTCGGAAACTATAAGAATTCTCCCTTCTCCATCTCTTTTTTCAATCCTAAGGTATCCTTCCTACTTTAAACTTGACGCTGAACATATATAACGTCGAGTGATTAACTGCGATTACGAAGAAAATCAAGCCTTTACGAGGCATGTACGGGTACGAGGCACTAGCCAACCTCGCAAGTGATGACGGTAGTACCTGAATATAGGTGGAACCCGTGGACCCCACCAGTCTTTGTAACCTTCAGATCCAGAACCCCTCCATTGTCAATCGCCATCGGAGCCCATGACCCTCAACATCAACCATCGACAATACTTTAAAGCTGTCAGCAGCCTGTCTACGCTTGCAATCCAATCCTCCACCAGACGAGCTCTCATCTCTATTACAATCGACAAACCTCAGCCACATCGATACCTTCACCGGACCCTCCCCGCGATAAGACGAAGTTTTACAACAACCAAAACCATGGCTTCAGCAACCAGCTTCTACGACTTCAAGCCCGTCGACAAGAAAGGTTCCGCCTACTCTCTTGAGCAGCTCAAGGGCAAGGTCGTTCTCGTTGTAAACACAGCTTCGAAGTGCGGATTCACGCCGCAATTCGACGGACTAGAAAAGCTGTACAAAGAAGTCAAGGCAGAACACCCCAGTAAGCCAACCTCCTCAAGCACTTGCCTTATGTAGACTCGATCTACTGTTATAATATCAGACTGGACCAAAATACCAGCAGCGAGCTGACACAATCTCCAGATGACTTCGAGATCCTCGGCTTTCCCTGCAATCAATTCGGCGGTCAAGATCCGGGGTCCAACGATGAGATTCAAGAGTTCTGCAAGCTGAACTATGGTGTCTCCTTCCCTGTCCTCGGTAAAATCGATGTCAACGGCGATACCGCAGACCCTCTATATCAGTGGATGAAGAACGAGAAGGCTGGTCTGTTGGGATTGACACGCATCAAGTGGAATTTTGAGAAGTTCCTGATTGGACGCGATGGCAAGGTTGTCAATCGATGGGCGAGCACGACGAAGCCAGAGAGTTTAAAGAAGGATATCGAGGCTGCTTTGAAGCAGGCACCTTCTGCTAAGGTTTAAGTGATCAAGTGTTCGGTCAATTGACCGCGGGAAGCTGTCTGTATTTGATATAAGACTTCGGCCTCGTGGCAGTTGACAGGTATTTGCAGAGAACTACGTTATGTATACATATTCCAACACAGCTAGCACGATATCCAAAATTTATGAGTTGAGATGATTTTTCTATGATGTCCTTCTCTGATCACACACAAGTATTGGGTGCATGAAACGCCATTGAACGAGGCCTCGGCGAACGTGATGTGGGATTTTTTAGCACCGGTGAACTTGTCGAAGGCTACAAATTCGGACGGCGTTTTTTAATTCATGCTGAGAACTTCTCGGATATTGCCAGAAACTCCAACGACTCGTAATCAATCACATTTGTGCTCGTGAAGCCAGGCTGAACTTTTGCCTTGCCTTTCTGCAAAGGCATCCCCACCAAAGCTCTCCCCATCACAGCTGTACATACACACCTACAAACACATCGCCATGGCAGTCTCGAGCTCCAATCCTCTCCCGAACCCACCAGATCTCTCTGCAAAGATACCGAAACTCCTTCCCCGAAGACGCAAAGAGAATCCATCGTCAGAACCAGGCCCTCAAACGCCCGCATTGCCTCCCCCTCCATCTCTCAAATCCGTACACTTCGCAGTTCCTACACGCCGCATCCTCTCGAAGAAAGATCATGATCTCTTCTTAGCCTCTCCCACTTATCAAACCCTTCTCGGCTTCGTCTTCGGGCTCTCCGATTCAGTCCACGGCAAAGCCATCTCCTCCATCTCAAAAGACAGCTTGACACCGACCACCAATGTCATTCTATCCATACTCGACGAGGCGGAAGCACTTGTCGCAATGAATCCACCTCTAGATACTGGCTCACGCTTCGGAAACCCAGCTTTCCGCTCCTTCTTCGACGCCGTTACAAGACATCTCCCAGAATGGCATACCAAGCTTCTGCTGCCGCAAGAGGCGATAGCAGAAGTCAGCACATACCTCCAACACAGCTTCGGTAGCGCGTCGAGAATAGACTACGGCAGTGGCCATGAATTGAACTTCCTCCTCTGGCTCCTCTGTCTAAACCGCCTCAATCTCCTCCCTACTACAGCATTTCCAGCACTCACGTTAGTCGTCTTCCCCCGCTATCTCAAACTCATGCGCACGGTACAAACAACATATTACCTCGAACCTGCTGGCTCGCATGGTGTCTGGGGCTTGGACGATTACCAGTTCCTACCATTCCTATTCGGTTCAGCACAGTTGTTACACCATCCCTTTGTTACGCCGAAGAGTATACATAATGCCGCCACACTGGATGAGTTTAGCTCAGATTTCTTATACCTGGATCAAGTTGCCTTTGTCAACAGTGTCAAGAACGTGGAGGGATTGAGGTGGCATAGCCCCATGCTCGACGACATCTCCGCAGCAAAGAGTTGGGGTAAAATTGAGAGTGGTATGCGGAAAATGTTTGTCAAAGAGGTTCTGGGAAAGTTGCCGGTGATGCAACATTTTCTTTTTGGTGGGTTGGTGAAGGCAGATGAGAATATGAGCGTGGATACGGAAGGCGACGGTCACACGGAGGGACACGAAGGTCATGATCACAAAGAAGGTGTTAGTGCTTGGGGTGATTGTTGTGGGATTGCTGTGCCCAGCAGTATTGGGGCGGCGCAGGAGATGAAGAAGAGGATGGGTGGGGAGGGTTTGAGGAGGTTACCTTTTGATTGAGCGGTGGATGCATCAGAGGAAGGACGGGCAGTCTGGCATTGTACACTTTCATCGATGGAACTATGTGTCTATATACATCATCTCAGTCAATGAGACTGCCGTTGTCTTCCACTTTTTCAACTCTTTTAACTTTTTTACTCTGGATGCTAGTTTTTGCGTTGTCGTCGTTTGTTTCTCCCCTCCTTTTTCGAGATCTGATGATGGAAGGGTTCGTTGGGGTCGGGTACTTGTAACTCTCGATTCATCCTCTATGGTTGGAGGGAAAGATTTTAGGAAAAGGGGCGAATACGTGCGTATTTCTTTCCAAAAAAAAATAGAAATTGGCACAGTATATGTTTTGCTATTCGTAATTCTACCTATCTTGGATTTTCCGATGGGGTTTCGCTTTCCTTCTCATCTCTTTTGGGAGGAAGAAAAGGGGAAAGAGGGGGGAAAGTTTTGTGGTATCAAGGTTCTTGGGAGAGGTAGGGGTGTGTGGTGGGTTTGAGTTGGGTTGGTTTAGTTTTGATCGGGTTGGTGGAGTGAAGTAGGTAAGGTGATGAAGTGAGAAGTGAGAAGTGAGAAGTGAGAAGTGAGAAGTGAGAAGTGAGAAGTGAGAAGTGAGAAGTGAGAAGTGAGAAACAAGATACAAGATACAAGATATGAGATAAAAGAGCAAGTAGTTTTAGTAAGACTTTTAAAATGGAAAGGTCTTATAATTCATAGAACTCCTACATTATAGAAATCCCTAGGTGGCGAGTTAGTAACAATTAATAAGAAATAAGATATAAGGGAATTATAGTAAAATAGGTAAGTATCAAAGTAAGTAGTATATAGAAGATAGGAAGTAGCTCAAATAGCCTCTACCCCTACTTAGGAGAAAAGATATATACTACATAGTTATCTTTAGTAAAGACGTATATTACAAAGAATATAAGCTCAAAGAGACGGAGAGTATAATTACAAAGTACCAGATTGTTCAAGAGATAGAAGAGGAAATAGTAGGTAGTCGGAGACTCGGAGTAGTAGTAGGCAGGTAAGTATTAATTCACTAGTTTTGTACTATGTATAGGTAGGGAGACATCGTATAGTCGACGATAAAGTTATTATAGCGTTTACGGAAGGGTTCAAGTCCTATAGTCATCCGTGTAAAGATAGAGGCGTAAAGGTCTACAGTGTACAGAGTGTTGGTTGATGAAGGCGGGTTGTCGATTGTGGTGGTGAAGAGCGAAGAGTGAGGCATATATCAGTTCACGAATGGAAAGAGGCGAAGGTGGGACACATGATGTTAAAAATCAATACTTTTCTCTGCTATAAAGCCATCTCTCAGATTTCCTCCACATCTTTACTTCTTCCAACACTCCTGCCAACATCTTTCAACTCCTGCAAACATCCAAAGGAACCAAAGTAAACACAAGGGATATCCAGGTGTGGAAGACAATACAATCGAAATAAAGAAAAAGTCGACGAGAAAATTCCAAAGGCAGGATCCAATCTGGTAGCAGCAAAGGAACAAAAGGATAAAAATACGAAAATCCAAAGATCATTCTTCCAAGCTCAACGGAGCGTATCGTCTGGATCAGTGGTCTAATCTAGACGCCCTCGTTCTCCAAATCCGCAGGCGTTGGTATAACCGAGCATCCATCATCCCCAAACCCCTGGCTTGTGACCAGGGAGCAGGTAGGCGTTTTCTTTGGTTAGCAAACGTTGATTTGGCGACGTGGAAGTGTCATGATTGCATCTTCATCATCTCGTGAGTGAGAGTCGATGATGACGAGCGACGGCATCAACGTGGAAACTTCATTCAAATGAAGATTTCGGTAGGTGTTTTATTTTGAGAGCGACCGAGTCTGCTGCTCCTGCTGGTGGGCCTATCGTTCATTAGCCAACTGGAATTGATAGGGATGGTAGAGGTGATGCATACGTTCAACCCGCCATGCCCTTGCTCGAGAGTCTTGAGATCTCAGCACTAATCTGTGCAATCAACTCCGTCTCATGTTGAATCTGTGTAATCTGCATGCTAAATAGCGGTCCATCAGGAGCCAGCATCTTGCAAAGCTGTTCCATGGCTGCCTTGCGCTCAGCCCACTGCTGTTTGAGCGTAGCAATCTGTTGTTTCTTGGAGGGCATCTTGTTCTTAGATTTTGAGATGCCGTTCTTGCCTGAGCCGCTCGAGGCTGTTGAGCGACGCTTCTTGTCTGGGTTGGGTGCTGAATCTACCCATCCGTGGCAGCGGGTCATGTGGTCTTTGCAGTTGTAGGAACGGCGGAAACCTTGGCCAGGTTGGGAGCGGTTGCAAGGTGGGTATTCGCAGAGAGATTCTGCATGGCCATGCATGTCGTGGGCCTCGCGCTCGTGGCGGAGAAGGCATGCAGTGGAAGAGAACTGGAGGTCATTGCATTTACTGCTCTTGCATCGAAAAGGCTTGAGGTGGGAGTCAATGTGTTTGCTATTATTTGTGTTAGAACCTGTCACAGAAAAGTAAGTGGTATGCAGGCCGTACTCATATTCGCACTTCAGCTGCTTGGGCTCGTGGCCGCAGTTCTCGGTGGCAACGAACGGGCAGTGGTAGTAGCCGTCTTCAGCTGGCAGGACGTTGTACAGCGGGTGGCTACGTGGAGGCACATCGCCGTGAGATGAGGATCCAGAATTACCTCCGTCGGAACCTGGTGGGGGAGAGCCAGCGGCAGAGAGCTCTGGGCTGGTCAAGCTGTTAGATGACAGATCTTCGGGACAGATGGATGACATATACCCCGCAGTGAAATCCAAGAAATCATTAGCTTCGTATGGGTACGTCTCGTGGGTGGCTGAAAAGAAATGTCCTCCTGAGGCAGAAATGGGTGACATGGCTCCCGAGTGAATTGCGAAACTCGTGTCGGTGTAGGTGCTGGATGGTCGCGCAATCGATGCTGCTGCTACTGACTGTGCAGATTGCCTTCGTTGGGCCAAGTTGGGCACGGCGTTTGATGAGGAGTGGTGAGAGAGAATATTCCTTGCAGGTCTGCGAGACACTGGCATTGCGAGGTCCGGGTTTGACGCGCTGGTTTGAGTGTATGCTGAGTATGGGTCATAGTGCGACCCACTTTGATGACTGAAGTCGAAGCTGGCTTCCGAGTTCTTGAAATCGAAGCTAGACTCCGAGTGTTGGTAATTCCCGGGAGTGGTTACAAAACTAGAGTCGTAGGCTTGGAAATCTGGTGGAAATGCAAGAAAATCGTCCTTGAGCTCATCCTGTTGGCCGGCGCCAAAAGGGTTTGGCACAGTAGCGTTCCACATGGCAACTTCCTGGGGTTTGGCGAACAGAGGAGAATTGTAGTTGTAGAAAGAAGAATCTTGGCTAAAAAGAACGAATGTTAGTTGGCGGACCTCGCAAACGTCTTGACTTTGACGATGAGTTAGATTGACGATACGAAATGGTTTGAGGAGCTAGAGCGCACTTTCAAGTTGCTGTAAGATCCGGGTCAGTGTTTCCATGATGGGCAACAGGCAACAGCAGGACACTGGTAGCGTGGAAGGCTCCATCGCGAGACGGAGAGGAAGCATAGATTGGGTGTTGCGGTGGTTTTCATGTATGCTTTGGTGAGTGACGATCAAGAGGTCCTACGATCAAGAGGTCCTGGCATAAAGAAGAAAATCCTGGATCCTTCGGCTGCAAACTGAATCTTCCTTTGACAAATTCTGAGGTGGGCTGACTTCTCAGGAGCCCTATAAATGCTGCAAAAAGCGTGCACTTTGTCGGTCAGCCTTCAAAAGGTTCTCCTTACATGTTGGGTGGGAATGGAAGGGACGAGAGCCATCAGAGCCTACGTACTGTAACCCAGCGGCTTTCCAATTCCTTAATGCGCAGCGACGCATACTTCAGCTAAACTGCATCAGATCCTTGGCTTCGAAATGGGTGGCTCCATCCATTGCTCGGTGTGTAAAAGTGTCCCTTGTCCTGAGGAGAGTTCCAGGCATAGCACCTTCCATTCATTCGTGGCACGAAAATTCTCCGGCTGGCAAAACGGGGAACGAAACAAGAGGCAGCGCCAGTCACGTTGAGTACAACAGATCGAACAGAATACTAGTCGAAGTCCACGTGGCAGTAAGTTGAACAAGCAGGTACAACGTAGAGTAGCAAGAGACAGGATATGGACAGCGTCCACAATTTCGGGACAAGATACAGATGTCGGGGATGGCGTGCAGTATTGGATTCCGAAGACTCGCAATCATGACACCACAAAGTGCAGCTAGGTCGCAATTCTTTGACAAAGCGTTACTTCCGTCGTTGAGACGTCCAGGAGGCACGGGGGCGGTGCGCTGGTTTGCGTCGATCCTTGAATACACCTGGGCAAATCGGCCATCCTCCTGTGAAATTGGGCTCCCCTAGGCTGCCCGAGGCACTGGGCATCAGAAACACATTTCCATGGCTTCCAGGTTAGTATCTGGCGCCCAAGAGCAGCGCTCCTTGTCGTTGCAAACAACAATGGCCTTGGCATCCATCGCTGAGTCTTGTTCCGGCTGTATCCTCGATCTGAGCAGGATCCACCGGTTTTGGTCCATGGAAAGCAGCAAATGTTCAGCGCGACCAAGTTCAGACATACGAAAATTGGAGAAAAGGAAAAGTAAGAAAATCCTGTGGGCAAGTACCTCAAAGCAAATTGGTCCTGGCTAGGTACCGTTTGCGTCATCCTGAAGCGGGGGCGCGCTTTTGTTGATCCTCAAGAAGCTGGACAGCTGGAGATATTCAGACTGATGATTGATCAGGTATGAACAGCAGAGAAAATCAGATTTGTTGTGGAGCAGATGTTTGCAAAAGAGGCTGCGTGGTGAGGTGCAGAAGTATAGTGTCGGGAGTTGGGCTGAAAGCTGAAAGTTGGGTATCGATGGGAAACAGGCAGTGACCAGAGAGCGGGAAAGCCCAGCCTAATGAAGGAACAGGAGATTGCAGAGAAAAACAAGGAAATGGTCGGCTGGTTGATGAGGTGTCGTGGGTGGGGCCTCTGCAGCGAACAATGCACATTGACGAAGGGAGGTCGAGGGAATGGCAGAGGGCGCAGGAGTGGAAAGCAATTTGCAGGAGGTTGGTTGGACGTTTGGCCTCGGAGATGCGGCTTGGCGCAGTCTTCGCGCGCGCAGCTTGTCAGGATCAGGGCTCACGAGCCTCGACGTGTCCATCGCTGTGTGGGCTCCGACAATCTCACCGGCAGGGTGGGCTCTTCCAATCTCACCGGCAGGGAGGACACCGACACTGACACCTCAGCTGCAGAGGCACTCGCACTCGCGCAAAGTGCCGGAAACGGCTACGGTACCGTGTAAATACTTACCTATGATAAAACAGACGTCGCTTCTTTCTCCTCAAGCAAACCGGTCTGTGGGACTCTGATCCATATCGAGCATTCGGACGACAGTGCTGAAGGATAACAGCCAACCGCGCTGCTGAGAGTAACAACTTGAAGGCGTCTAGACAAACAATCATGTCGATGTGACTTCAATATTCATGTCACTGGGAACAGGATATCCCGACCCTGACCTCGTGAATCAGACCAGCCAGCTCTCTCGTCCAGTTCGGCTCGCTCTTCTCAGCGCAGCGAAGATCCATCGGTATCAACATCAACATCAACGTCGGCTCCACGAACTCCGAGACAAAGAAAAGACAAGATTACAATGTCCATCTGGCTCCAAACCATCCAAGCTCCAAAGCTCCAAGAAGAAAGATCCCACCTCCCGACCTCGCACCTCCCACTGCAGCTCCCCGACCCAAAGCCCGTTCCCCCCCAAGAAACTTCCCGCTCACCTACCCAATAAAACAAATCCCTCAAATCCCTACTCACACCCATCAAAACCCACCCAGCCCCGCCCTTAACACCCATGGATACCAGCACCAGCTTACCTCACACGCGGTCCCAGCGCCCCAAATCCCCTATATAACCCGTCCTCCCCTCGCGCTCTTTTCCAAATCTTCATACTTACCTTGTTGGGAGTTTCCCTCGCTCAAGAATGAGGGGCTCTGCCATTGATACCTGCATTGCACATTGCGGCGTTTTGGTGGCACGGATGGTCTTCGGATCTTCCGCCGGCGGAATTTTTGTCCTTTGCTCTTCGCCCTCTTTGGTGCGGATGGTGTACTTTTCATTGACGCGCTCGTTTGCGGACGGGTGCTTGAAGAAGAGTTTTTATTTGTGGGGCTTGGAATGGGTTCGTGTTGGGAGGGTTATAGTTGTGGATGGTCTTTGCGTGGACTGCGCTGTGGTGAAAACTCTGTTTTTGTTTTGGAACAGTGGTTGAAATATATGTGGTAATGTTGCTCTGAGATGTCGCACCTGTAGTGGACGATATTCTACGTAGATATTATTGGATCAACATCTAGTTTCCCTTGAGAAGATGGAATAGCGAAAATGACATGCTCAATATGGCCATCAAAGACTCACATAGTGATACATTCTAATCCGCATATACCTCAATCCTCTCGTGAATCCACCATACCTCGTAAGTCAAATTCACTTTTTCAACCATCGAGGCATCATGGCAGCTCCGACACCCTCCTGCTTCTGCTTCTGCTTCTGCTTCTTCAACGCCGCGGCGGCTTTCTTCTTGCGTTTAGCAGCCGACTTGTTCTTCATCTGCAGGCATTCTTCGATCTTCCTGTCCCAATACTCATCCTCTAATTCCCACATCGCTTCGTCCTCCTCCTGTTCACCTAGTATGATGCTGAATATATTGAAAGCAGCTAATCGCGAGACACAGTTCCACCAATCCTTGTCTCCTCGGATCTTAAGCATGTAATGGCAGTCATCCTGACAGTATACATCCTCAGGGTCGTCTGAAGCCGAATCAATGACCATGCCCTTGTAAGTAAACTCGCCATTGCTCATTGACTCCTCCCATGAAGGCTCCAGTTGCGCATCGCTGCCGTTCTGTTTCGCCCATTCAATACCCACGCTGCAGTGATTCTTGAACCCTTTCATCGAATGAAGGAGATCGAACCAGGGGGTTTCGTGCTCAGGAGCATCTGTATCCGGTGGATAGCGCAAGTCGACACAATCGAGATCCACATGCTCGATGGTCTGTTCGTGTTTCCTGAGCAATTGAATGACATCGACGGCTTCGATATCCACCTGAAACAGGTTATGTGATTGCAGCTTGGGAAGACTCAGATTGGAGGTGAAAGGACGGAAGAAGGCGGTAGTATTGGTAAGGCCCTGAATACTGCTGAAGTTCATAAGAGCTAAAGTCTTAACCTCGGTGAAGAGTGACAACGCTCTTGCTATCTTGGCAGATTCAATAGACTTGGCCGTCCAGATGTTATCGTAGCTCGCATGATTGGCGCACGGGGCAATGAGGGTGACAGAGGTGAGATGCGCTGCTACATCGGAACAATGCGAGAAATGAACGATGGCTCGGGATGAGTTGCTCTTGAGTCCCCAGGTGGAGGAGCTGAAGTACTTCTTGCAGAAGCGACGTGCCACTTTGGCGTTGAAGTTTGGGGAAACTAGGCGAAGGTGCAGCAGAGTCTCGCGGTGAGGCAAGTAGTCGACAATGCGCTCCACCAGCTCAACTGGGAGATCATCGAGGGACGGTGCCATTGCTATGAGCTGTCAGTCTCTGCACATTTATCAAACTTTCAGTACTAACATGATTGTGTGCACGTTGGGCGTCGTGATGATGGTTGTTTGTTGTTCAAGCGGGGAGAAGAAGCTTCTTTCACATACACGACGCGACGCGCGACGGGTGACGTAATGGTGGTGAGGTTGCAGGTGCCTGGCCTCTAGGAAGCACAACGTGAGCTTTGTATTACCCAGCACTCGCCCCGCCTGAGATGGACATCGATTTTCGCTAGAGATTTATCACCTGCAATATCTATCTCCGGTCGAGAACATTGACTAGGATTTCAGACGTTGTCGAAAGCCTGAAAATTGGATCTCCCTGGGTGTCATCAGGTATTAACGATTGTGGATCTACAATGAATCTCGTCTCCAGATCACCAGATGTATCGACACCGATCAGGTCTTTAACAACTCTTACCCGAGATGAAGTGATCATGGAACCGAAGGGCCCAGGTTTCCATCGGCAAGAAAAAGCGTCAATGACCTCGTTCTTGGAGACTCGGAAATTGCGAATAGACATGGTCTTTCCTAAACCACCGCTGGAAAAGACCAGAATTGTGCATTGCTCACGAAGGATCCGAGTAAACACGAGTTTGTGGTCTATGAGCAATCAAACTGCTCTTTGTGTAGGTAACTTGATCTGCTCAAAGCTTGCACTTCTTTGTCTGAGGCATGATCACAGTCTTGACGTGATATCATAGCTCGAAATTCCCCGTCAACCATTCGATGGCAAATTACCAAAACCCTGATCGATTTGAGATGTGCTTTAGTTATGGTTCAGATCAGTGGCAATTACATGGCCTGAAGACAGCAAATTCCAATGGAGAATTGAAGAAAGTAAGTGACTAATACCGCATGTGTTGTTTGCAGAAGCAGCATGTAAATACAGTTCAGAGACCCTACCTACCTGATTCATTATTCCTCTCCTAGATCCATGCTATTTCTGTCAATAAGAAGTATATTATAACTGCAGAATGAAGGATGAATTGCAACAGAGTCGTGAAGTATTTAGGTGATCGTTATGATGGCATATGGAAAATGTCAGATTACGGCATAAGATTCGAGTCTGACCCACCCATAGAAAGTTCCTGGACGAGAAAGGAATTTGATAACATGATCAACATATCCCACAATGATCTGCCACATCGAGGCTTCTGAGCTATACTTGAGAGTGGCCAGAGATTCATCGCCTCAGAATAAGCGTTTCGCGATAGGGTCAACATGGTGGGACTAAGAAAACAAAGAGTACAGCTCACAATCTGCATCTAGGCTGATGTCTCCCAACCTTTGGTGTCGTGAAATGGCACAATGCAAGAATCGAAAGACCGACTTATCTAAGACACTTCTCAAACAAAGTGCATTCGAAGTTTTGAAACAGATAGCAGCACAGCAGTAACCGTTAATTAACGTCCTAGCGCCTTACCTACGTTGGTGTTGAGGAAGGAGTCTATGCTCTTCAAATGTGGGGCATGTACACGTCTTCCACTCGCGACCACAAAGGTAGCAGAATTGACCGCCGCATTTGCAACTGTAACGTCTCGATTAGCAAGGCATATAACAAATAAGATCGGCTTCAATGCGTACGTTATGTGGTAACAACCTTCGCGGAGCTCTACCACGGCCTGGCAAACATGGCATCTTTTCCACCCTTCTCTCGTCGCAAGAGCCAAAGTCGATCGCAAAGCCTCGTCCCGTGGACAATCTCCTTGATGTCGTTTGCCTTTGCAGTGAATGTAGGATAGTGTGCCACATCGAGTGCAATTGGCAGAGTCTGCATCAATGTTTGCCGGTGGAATAAATTTTCCGCATAACATGTTACTGCAGTATGTCCGCTTCGGAGTCTTGACCTCAATCGCTGCGTCTGTGTAGTTTTCCATCTCTGCCGTGGACAAGTAATTGCTGACAAGATGGATAGGTATCTCAACTTTGTTGCAGCAGCGAGGTGGAAAATAGGCTATGTCAGATGCGGCGTGCATGAAAATTTGTTTGAGGCAGGTGTGACAATATATGTGCTTACAATCCAATCGAATAATGTCGTCAGATCTGAACATATCCGTGCAAATTGTATACTGGTGGGAGAGTCGAGGGATCTTGTGGATGGCCTCATGCTGTTGTTCCGTGTATGTCTTTGAAGAGGCAGCCTCGAGACCGTCCTCGTATGCGTTTCTCTTCCTCTTGAGCGCTGCCATTTGCCCAGCGGCAAGAGCAGCCATCGGCGATAGCCCCTCGACCTCAGTGGCATGAATTGAACCACTGGATGGTGCGAAAACAGACACCGTAGTAGGCTTCATTGACGCAATTGTGATACCAGGTCGTATGGCAGCGATTGGTGCCACAGTAGTGTGCCTTTCCAGAGGTTCACCCTGCACTCCACCCAGCTCTAGAGCCATCCGCCGGTCTTCTTCGGCTCTTATTTCCTCCCGACCCAGTTCAGCAATGATACGGGCATCGTCGTGGACCGCGTTGGCAAGACTGTTGGCAAATCTGACATCGTTGAGGAACTCAATATGCCGATCTATCTCAGCCTGGAAAGCTGTGAGGGCCAGTTGGAGATCTGGGACCCTGTCCGCTCTGAACTTGCCCTTTTGATCGGTGTGCCGTCTGATCTCTTCCAGCTGCAGTCTCATTGCCAGCATTTCATCACTAATCATGAGAGTTGAGCTCAAGTCACTAGTGCCCTCTGCTGGCCCTTCTACCAACATACCGGTTGCAGGATTTCGCGGAAGGTTAGAAGGGCCAGACGGTTCTGGGCTTGAAGTAGGAAGACGGGCTGGCCTCTGCGGGGTGCGAGAACCGGAGTGCGGTGTTGTACGCATGGAGACCGGAGGCAGAGGAAGTGCTGCTGGTTCGCGAGTCTGGGCTACAGCTGGAATTGGAGCTTGGTTGAGTTCCGGTGCTGTTTGGTCCGCTGTAGATTCTGTGAGAAGAGGAGCAGAAACCTCAACATCTGTATCAATTGGAGCAATTGATGGCCCTGGAACGGCTAAAATGCCAGGAGCAATTGGCTCCTCCTCAAGAACAGTACTTGGTAATTCTGAAGCCAGTGAAGAAGTAACTGTTTCTTTGGCTTGGGCTATGGCTCCAGTTGGACTTATAGGATCTCGTTCCCCTGTGTCAATAAGAGATGCTCTGTTGTCAGTCACAACCGGTGGTAGAGTATCTCCAGAAGAGGCAGCCGCGGATTGGGAGGTAGCTGTCGACTCTGATTCGGAAGGGGTCGAAATTGAGGCTGACCTCCGTGCGGCCATCCTGGCTTTGGCTGCTTGCTTGCGCAATGCTTTTTTGGTAATTGCCATGATCAGTTGACAGGATGATGTGGTATGAGGAACAATCTGTCGTTGGTGAATGAACAAGACAGGTACATGGTGGGGGGGGGGGGGGAAGAGACTCAGATTACCCAAAATGGCATGGCGTCACGATTCCAGGAGTAATTAGTAGATCTTACTATGGATCTTTTCCCCCCTCTACCTTTTGACCCTATTCCGTACGGAGGTAATATTTCTTGTATTCACATCTGTAACCTTATTCAAACTGAAACTTCCTGTGTAGCTCCCTCAGAAACCCTTATACCTAGCAGACCTGTGGGCATTCCGACCGGATCAGTCCGACTCAGGGTGCCGGATGCTAAGCCGTCTGCAGACCGGGTTAGACTCGTCGTCGAGACGTATCGCCCTCAATATTTCTTTCGCGTAGCGAACTCACTACGCCAACTAGATTCTACGATCTATCCGACCGCTCGATTCCAAAATCTAGCGGCGGACGGTTAAGGTATCGCCCAGTCGCCTCGAGTTTGTAGGTGGTTGGATGGAACCAAATAGTAGACGTCTAGGATAAAATTACTCCAGCGAATGCTTCAACGATACAGGCAAGACTAGAGCTAGTAAGACAATACCACCCTTGACTGAGAAGAAGTAGCATAGGTGCTCGGGCAATCCAAGCAAAGTTAGTAGTACGAGAAGAGGATCGAGAGATATTGAAGAAGAAGAGATCAACCTACTATAGTACTTCGTATTACTCAACTACTAGAATTTCTAAGAAAGACTAGTACGAGAATGATAGTCTCTTCTAGGAACTTGGTAATCTTTTGTGCCGGTGCTGCAGCCCATGTCGGTCCAGTTTGAAAAGAAAACAAGAAGGCATCGTTCGCTGTTGTCGTAGAATCATTCCAACCCACCAATTCCCAGCGTATCCAAAATTATTATTAAGAAGAAATCCAATTCCCACATCTCCATAAAAAACAGATAAACCCAAACTCGTCCGCAGAATCAAGCAAGCACAACCAACTCGAATCATCAACATCCAATATCTCTCTAGAACACCAACCAATCCACACCCATCACCCCTCAACTCCCATTCCCTATCCATCAAAAAAAAGAACAATGGATATCAATAAATCTTTCCCACCCCACCCATCGAATTCCACCCCAATTTACCAAGATAAACCGGAAAAAAACAAAAGAAAGACAAAGGCGGTCAGTACTGAACACTGGCGTCGAGTAAGGAAAAACGTCAAAAAGATCAATATCAGGTGAAGGAAGATAACATGGATAAATATCTTCATAGAAATCCCTCCACGAAGTCCCCAAACCGAACGAATCAATTCTACGACCAAGATGATGAGATAATGGCTATGCAAATCAAGGGAGGGGGAAATGTACAGAAACTTGTGAAAGAACATGTTATTGAGCTTGAACCGGATTTCAGCAATGGAAATCCAAAATCATGGGCTATGGTCAGCCGCCAAACGCCAACCTTCTATGTATGCAGTGTCGCCAAAAGAAAGAAAAACCATGCTATGCGTTATCATCAATCAATCAATCAGGTCCAGCTCTACTACTGAGCAATAAAAAAAAAAAACGCAGCCAGCGCATGAAGTCAGTTTCTCGACTCTCACACCGCACCATAGTCCCTTTCATCTCGAACACTGTCGAGAAGCCTCTCTGCCTCACCATCGTTCTCCGCCCTCACATTCGGCGTCCCGGGTCTAGTAGCCACAAAGGTGCCAGAAGGCATCCAACCGCGCATCCAGCCGCTGACTCGTCGCCATTTACCTTTCTTGCCTTCCACCCTATCACCTTCGATGACTGTGACAGGGCCAACAACACTGCCAGCACCACCATCTCCAAAATAAAGGAATTGTGCTCCTACCATGGCGTCCATGAAGAGCACACCGGCGGCACCAAGAAAGAAAGGTATCGCGCGCCCAATCCACTCAACACGATTGCTACCGTCTGGCCCTGCCCACCCTCCTCCGCCATAAGGTTTGAAATCATTCCAAGCACATGGATTTGTGAGGAGAGAGGAGCTGTAGAATAAATTTCCAAAAAAGGCAGCGATAAAGAGTGTCGGTGAAAGACCCGAGGTAGATCGTCTCGTGTGGTTCTTGTAGAGCTGTGGGAGGCGGGACCCGAGGTACATGACTGTACTTAGCCATGAAAGGAGACTACCGACGAGCTGCCAGGTTGTGTCGTTGGTAGATGGGTCTTCAAAGAGTGTGGTAGGCATGGGTTGTAGAGGCGAGGCCTGGCAAACGACTGCCAAAAGGAGGGAGACGTAGAGAATCGTTCGAGGCGAAGGCGCTGGCGAGGTACCTGCAGTCATTCGTGTGATTCTGTTGGGTGTGCTGCTGAGCGAGGAGCTTGCTGGAGAGGCGGGCGAGGCTGAGAACCGTGGCATGCGGAATTGACCCCTGATTTCGGGAACGTTGAGACTCTTCTGGTTCATGTCGATGGGCTTGGTACTTGCAATCGATGCAGAGTCACCATCCAGAGTCGACTGACTGTAGATAGATATGCCATCAACTGACTCCATACCACCGCGGCCATTGTTCTTGCCCTTCGGCCACCATACGGTGCGAACTCGACGGCCGTGGTGAAGGTACTCATACCAGAAGTATTGTCCAACCAGCATGCAGTCTACGGAGCAATAGTAGCATGCTATTACCACTTGCCACGTCGCTTGTCCTGTGAGTAACGAGCCAAAGAGGTTCGAGATATCTCCCAACAACCATTCAGCCAGGAAGTATATGCTCAAGCCAGACGTCGAATGCATCTGGTAGTTTTTATAGATCTGAGGCAGCTGTGCAAAAAGCCATGCTATTATACTGAAGGTGCCTAATGCCGTGGAGACAAGCGCGAGGTTCGTGGGTATGCAGGTTCCGAGTATCGAGGAGAGTCTGTACAAGACCTCGTTGGCGGGCTCACAGAAGTCTGGGAGTGGTGGCTGCGAAATAGACATCGAAATAGGTAGGTGAAGAGCCATCCAGCGAGAGGATGTATGGTAAGATACGCTTGATTCGGCGCGAAGGACAGAGTGACTGTGAGGTTGGCTGAGTAGTGAGTGGTGAGTGGTGAGTAATGAGGCGGTGAGTGGTCTGATCAGCGAACAGACTGAAAGAGAGAGAGAGAGTTGGGAAAGACGAGATGCTGGGAATCTGTCTTCCTCTGTCTCCCTGTTCTTAGGTCTGGTGGTTGTCTCACGCGCCGTACCCGAGATATGAGATAAGGCTTGTTGATGGCGGGGGAGTGATGATGGAGATACAACTAGGACAAAAGAACGGAACGGGCTTCACCGAGGGAACAGCACTGAACAGAGGCAGTGACAGTGATATGGGACAATGAAGTGACAGACCAGTAGTTGCAGGCTGAAGGAAATGCGGATGGCTTGCCAAAGCGATGATCCCAAGGTACTGAGGTGCTTACTCCTACTGCTGGACATGTCCTCAAGCAAGACAGGGCGCTATGAATGGGCGGGAGCCACTGCGCAAGACGACTGTGGGTGGGGTGCTAGAGATCAGCTAATTAGTACGTAAATGGGGGTACTAAGTAGTAGTTGATAACGGTCTGTAGGGACAGATTGGTGATGGGAATTATTCGGGTGCACTACTGGCACTGGCACTGGCACTGGCATGAGCTGGGGAGATAAGGGCTTTAGAACTAAGCCACCTGCACAATGCGGCGACCTCGAGGAAGGGACCGTGACCCGTGACCCGTGACCCGTGACACGTCCTACTACGGACACGGGACAAGGATTACTGAGTAGTAATCCTCGTACCCGACCCCTCCACCTGCACACCAGTGACAAAGCCAATTGAAATTCATACCTGAGAGACACCCGACAACTCGCTATGCTATGCTGCTATGCATTCGACTCCGACTATGAACTACTTATACAAATGCTATCCTCCGTCATTCGACAGGCTATCAAACCCAGCCACCAGATCTGGCGTCAAAAACAACAATGCTATGTATGGGTCAATCTACAAAGGAAATCTCGATGCATCCAATGCTCCGCAAAAACGCCCATTTCATGATGATGATCCAGTCCGGAGTATTACAGCTACCTCCTACCTCGTACCATACTCCCCTCCGCCTGATCTTCCTCAGACCGCGCTTCTCACTGTCCACCAATAACCTCAACACGTTAATTGCCGCGCTACGTTCATGCCCGTCGGAGGACTCCGCAGCGGTCCTGTCTCAGCTCTCCTCATCACCATCAGGCGAGGATCCTTGCCGAAAAAGGCTCTCTCGTGAGCCGAGGGGCCTGTGTTCGAGTCCTGCATCGGTCCAGCTCCAGCATTCCTTCGCGGAACTGTCGTCCAACGTGACACCAGCATTTCCACGCTGACGGTGGGGGGGAATGCGTTGTGACTCTGCATCGCAGCTTTCGATTTCAGCTGGTTGAGGAGCAGTTGCTTCCCCAGCCTTCGCTCTTCCGCGCCGGTACCCTGCTCCCATTCACTATCTGCCTCTTTGCTCTTTACCGCCGCCCATTCAAGCTCGATTCCGCGCTTGGCCGACATGGTCGGACCGTGTTGCCAGGACGAGTTGGTGGTTCCTCTGCTGGCTTGGATCAATGGATAGGGATTCGTAATGGCAAGGAGTCGTAATCTTGGAGGAGCGGATAGTTCTGAGGGTTGGGAGGTAGGTCCCGAAGTCGATGATGACGATGACGATGATCTGGCCGAGCCTGCTGAGAGATCCGAACTCGACTTCGCACTGCTGCTGTGAGATCTGTTCAGGCTTCCGTCCAAGGCGACGTGGCTGGCGAATTGTGGTCGTTCCCTCGTGTGTGGGCTTCGTGTCGATGGTGAGCGGGAATCCGCTCTAGAGGAAGGATTTGACAGGTGTTTGGCTATGCGTTTGAAAAGACTACGTCCTCGCTTCTGTGGGATTTCGAATTCTTCCTCCGACAACTCACTTCCAATTGGACTCATAGCCTCCTCGGTCAAGTCTTGGAGACTACTCGAGTCCCGTAAGGGCGTTCCAAAGTTACTGAATTGGTTCTCATTGTGTCGTTGAGTCTGTTGATCCCACAGCTGGGCGATAACTTCCTCGCGTTCTTCAGGGCTCACAGAGGAGAAGATGCCGGACGGTATTCTGCAAAGCTTCAGCATATGTTTACTGACAACCACAAGTCTCGGAGCCACTCACTGCCCACTTCGTTCACATCTGATCTGCTGGACGAGGATGTGCAGGACGACGTCCATCTTGGCGGCCGATAGCTGAGGAATAAGAGCCGGAAGCCTCATTTGAAACAGCGGCCACTTGACTCTTTCTTGAATGGAAATGACGAGTAGTCCATCGATGACTGGAACGCTAGGAATCCTTTCGTGGGCAACGAGGACTGCTCGAGCAACTTCATAGATGATCTCATCGCACCTCCCGACAGCAGTTTGCAGCTCCTCCAAAGCATTCGGCGACATGTACGATATCCTCTCGATTTGTTGTCTTTTCAAGACATTGTGCAATTCGTTGCTACAACCATTAGCATGTATGCCGAGGAAGATTATCACAAGTACTTACAGAACATCGCACGTCGACCTAATCTCGTACCCAATACTCAGAATACTTGACGGCGCCTCACTAATCCTATCCGAAAAAGCAATCAGCCTCCTCGAGATCTCTCCACCAAAAGTAACAAGCTTGGACAATGTAAAGAGATCCATGGAATCAGTAACTCTAACATCCAGCGACAAAGAGCGATAAGAATTTGTCAACACAAAGTTGTCCAAGCGAGTGGGATTCTACGACATAATGAATGACAATATGGTAGGAGCTGCAGCGACATTCCAGAAGAGGCAGTCTGCACGAACACCAAGCTTTGACGATTATTAAGGCCAAGCACACCTTACACACTCACAAAGTGCCGCGGCTCGACCTACACTCGTAGAGCATTTTTACGATTGGGGCCTCGCGTCACTAGGGATGTTTCAATCAAAACACCCCTGTACCCAGCCCGAATTTGTTCGAAGTGCGTTGAGAGGGCCGAGCATAGACGAGGAAAACGATTTCGGTACCGGCCTGGTTTATTATACAATCTATTTTCCCTCAAACCACGTCGTCGGTGTCATACCTCTACCGACTTCCGTTTTTCGCGGTCAACAAGCACTCTTGCGACTGGTGCAAAATTTCTACTTCCGGTCGCGATATACGACGATGTGCACCAAGTTCCACAGGTTCATCACTGCTGGTTTCCAAATTCCGAAACAGGTACACACGGTCACTGCTGAGCTTCTAGAAGGCTATAGGTCGACCGAGAGGTGCATCGAAACATTAGCATCGACCGCGAAGATGGTCGAAACATTCGTCGTTGACAACATGGGCCTGTCTGAAGATGAGGAAGCAACTGGTCAGAGTAATCACGCGTCGGGCCCTTGCTAGCCTGGGAGAAGACATCCAGTCAGTCGGGTGTGTTCGCAGGTTGGTTTTTAATTTTGGGGTTTATTGAGACTTTGGGATAGGAAGGGAAGGGTGCCCAGACATGAAATAATTGCGACTAGAATTTGTGGAAGGCTACTGGTACGTGGTGACCACCGAAGTGATCGAATCTTCCTTCATCGACAGCATGGATACCCCGCATCAAAACTGATCACAGACGCACAGACAGGGAGCCGCATTCGTTCGCATAGGCAACGGCAGTAGAATGTTCTCTACCCGACGAGGAATTCGCTCAATAATAATAATGCTTCTGACTGACTACATACAGGGTCTTTCAACGAAGACTTCGCAACATGAATAGTGAGGTATCCACTATGTTCCACCCAGCCCGATCGCACACGGATCATAGCGTTCCTGTTTACAATCTTGCGAGACTAAGATCAATGTCCCCGTTCAGACTTCATCCGTTCCGGTTGGCTGATAATCGTTCTCTATGGATACATATGGTGGCCTGAGTCAGGTTTGGTCAGCAGATATTCTCCGATGAGGTTTCTCTTGCATGACAGCACAAGAAAATCGTTGAAGTTGGTCCGAGAACAAGCACGCGTATGACTGCACTCTTCGTGCTTCCACGCGCCGATGACGACAAACTGCCAATGCTGCGAATGCATATTGAGCCCATGCTTTGTCGCTCATGGCGCAAGCACGCATCAATACCACTCCGTCCCATGCACCAATAATGCAGATATGGATGTGGTCGCAGGTAATTCGCGAATGCGAATGCAAATATCGTCCCAAACGCCAGGAATCCGGAAGCGAGCATTGTCCGACAGCGCGAGGGTAAGGAAGACGCGTGGTGAAAGCGACAGCAGAAGCAAAGACAGAACGGAACACAACTGGACACCACAATCTGTTCATCAAGCATTCCACCAAGAATCGTCGACTTCGAATAGAAATCTTTCAATAACTATTCATATCGAGAAACTCTTGATCAGACATATTTCCAAGCTTCAATATTTCGACAGGCTTAATAGAAAGATTGAAAGTTGGCGATAGGGCTGATCAAGGATTCATGGGTATAAAGGGAGTTGACAAAAACAGTCAGTCTCCTTAATGGAAGCCATGCTGCTCACACACTTACTCGCAGGAAAGATGAAATTGATGAACCGACCGCAGTGGCTTACTTTCTGTTGCTCATGAAACGAAGAAAACACACACTGGACTTACTCACTTGACCCAGTTCTTCGCACCAACTATCGCCGCCGTCCCCACGGCATAAGCTCCAAGCAACTGTCCCCAGCCCTTGCCATCCATAATCCCCTGTCCCGCCGCCAGACCAGCCAAGTCCCAAACTAAACATCCACCAAAAATCCAGTCACTCATGCTCGCCATCGCGGCGAATCCCAATCCCGTCGCTACTTTTACTAAAGTATTTGGTGGGACGCCAACGTAGTAGGCGGCGCTGGTGTTGTGGAGCAAATCGAGGACACCGATTCCGGCAAACGTTTTCGCGACGATATGGGTTAGGATGGAGTTGGTGGAACGAGTGTTTAGGGGCGCGAGTTGAGTGGAAATGTAGTAGAGTTGGGAGAGGGTGTTTACCCAGACGAAGATGTTTGATGTGGCTAGGTTGTTGGAGTTCCAGAAGAACATCCAGGCTATAGATGATTGGTTAGTTGATTCCTACCTTGATCTGGCAAAGCTATGGGAGTAGGCTAACCCACGTGGGGATGTATCTATTTTGGGGTAGACAGGTGAAGGTGTAGCAGGGGCGCATGATTGTGCGGATTTGAGGGCGTGCGCGAGGCTGGGTAGATGAAGCCTTCGTATTCAGCCTTGCTGGGGAAACAAGACCGTTCGTTCGGAAATGAAGGTGAAATGATGGGCGTCATCGTAGATCAGGAATTGTGGATGGCTGGACTTACTTCCTATGCAAACGTTTCCAAGAGCATAGTATGGCGCATAATTAACCTACATGTCGACTCCATTAGCTCGTATACTGAAATATCTTCATCGTTCTTCCGGCGCGATGTCCCCGCCTCCCATGCATTGTTTCTAATTATCGCGCCCACGTTCCTACTCTTACAGCTCACATGGTATCGATATACTTGAAAGTCCGTTGACTTTCTCTACCATGTTCTTTCCCTTCAATTCCTCGTACAACCACGATCACGATGAAGACATCCAAATCCTCCGATCAAGAGAGTAATATAAAATAGTACCAGAAATTTGACTCACCATTTCCTGGATTTCGCTTCCTGTCCCCCGTGCCCCCCAGAGTTTCCACAACCAGGCCAATTGGATGAATTGTTGTGGGAAGAAGAAACCACCTAAACTATAGAATTAGCCATTGTTCAAGATTGATCGTCAAACGGATGTCGGATTCATCAATTCACCGAATTTTCAAAATCATTTAGAATCACGAATCACAACCCCCCATGCGTGATCTCAATAACACCAGAAACAATCACATCTTACAACCCCAAGCCCGGAATCCCCAAATGCCCAAATCCCCCCACCAACAAAAACAAGATTAACAAGACTTTGAAGCACGATCCAAGGGAGAAAGAAAGAATCAGTCATACCAATAGCCAAAGGCTGCGGTGAAAAAGCCGCTAGATTTTGATAATGGATATCCTGCATATTCGGTTTGGAGAAGATGCCATATTGCTGGGCGGCGAAGTCGAAGAGGAAGGAGGCTGGGGCTAGGTAGCGCGCTGTTGAGTGGGTTATGCCCATATTTGCGAGGGTCTTTAGGACGTTGGTTTTGTTGGTGGCTGGTTTTTGGTGTTTGATTGCGTATATCGTACGTTGATTGGATTGAAAGTTGGGACCGGGGACAATAGTAGTATGGTAGATTGAAAGCTGGAAGAAATCGTTTCTGGCAAATGACTTGGATTTACAGGGACGAAGAGTTGGGTTTTCATGAAGTTCTTGCGGGTCTTTCTTTGGTTTCTACTACAGAGAGGAGGGAGGGAACTATCATCTCTCCGCCGGCTGAGGAGTCTTGACGTAAGATTGTTAGGCACCTGCCACCTGCAGTTTGGCTGTGAGAAGCGTTCACGATGATGCAGATGATGTGCGCGATGCGAGCCGCTGGATCGTCTGCGTCATTGTCGTCCAGCCTTGCTCTAGCGTGTCTGCTATTTTGGGCTTAGCTTAGATCGGGGATCGGACGGGATTCTCTGTGTAGGCGACGAGGCTGAGGATTTTGGGCGTGTGGAATATAACATCATGAGAGATTGTTTGGCTTCGAAATAACAGGTTGGAGTGGGTATCGTTGTGGAAGGCTACCTACTCTGTTTGGTTAGTAGGGACCTAAGATAACTTCCCTTCGCCCCCAGAATAACAACACCTCCACCTACCACAGTACCAACTTCCTCACGAACCAGCGGGGCATCAAATTTCCCCCGGTCAACCAACTTACCCACCACAATATGATGTGATAAATACACAATAGCAGAAGGCGGGGTATCCCCGATTTGGAAAGCAAACAACAATTTCTGAAACAAAGTGCCTGCTTTAAATTGATCATCTCATTCGGCTACTGAAATTGACATCGCTTCGAGTTACCCTTTGACATCGTACCACAGTACTGTGGTGTCAGGGCTTTTAAACGTTTATCGGACCGTTCATCCCCTAAAAAAAGATTCTCGCGGTATATTGCCTCTACGAAAAAGACGTGGACACTTAGCGAGAATGTTTAAAAGTCTCTCTAGCCCTACCGTTGAGTAGATCTTATCCATGCATGCGTAGAATACCGTCCGGTCTATGCATGGTCCGTGCGAGCGAGGAACATCAAAATCTAGATTTTGTATTCAGGTGGGGCTACGAGAAGTTCTTAGCCGGTCTAGGATCTACAGCTCGATAATCCTATTGTCCACGTCTTTTTCGTAGAGGCAATAGTCAAAAATATGGGTTTCCGGTAGTCTATAGCTGCCCGAATGGGGCGTCAGTCACTCATAATGGAGGAACTATTCATGTCTATGGAGGAACACATTCGGTGGATGTGATAGTTTTTGGCGGAGGTGGCCCATGGGCTCGATATAGTTGTCCGGCGGGAGCTTCCATGGATTTTTCTCAATCATCATGCGGGAAAGGGATTGTAAACGCGGTCAACCTTGTGAAGTTTTCCCCATAGGAGGGATTTTGGTGGTTGAAAAGGACTTGCAACTTACAGTATGGGCGCTGCTTTAAGATTGAGATTTGTTCTCCGGCTTTCCCGGTTTTTGCTTCTTCCTGTTCATCTTGAGTAAGAAGCGGATGAAGGCTTGTGAGTTTCGTGATGAGAGAGAGGGGTTGTGTGAGGCTAGTCTTCTAGGAATAGAACTTCACGAAGGATGGCAATATTTTCGCAATGTGTCCATAAGACCCACAGTCTGTCTAGAAAATCGTTGAAATTTTGACGGCCAAAACATGGAGAGAAATGATGAATATTGACGTCCTGAATCGTTATTTCTCTCCTTCTCTAAATCTCAATCCATGAATGATATCAGTAAGCTTCCAGCGATTCATTCCTCACCGGATTGCTAAAATTACCAGTATCGATCTTGAGTTGTGATTGATGAAGTGATTTGAATCATGATAAGATGGACATGAACTAAAAGCTCTACGTGAACATGAATAGGAGAAGAAACAATTATTATCAGGAAAATAAATCAAAGTAAGCAAGTAAAGCGCTGTAAATGTTTACCCACAGAACAGAGGTTCCTTGGGAAGAGGATCGCGATCTGAGGGGAAATGCTATATTCACAATGTCGTAACAATAAAATTCGTTATGGCTATCTTGCATATTATTCGGACCAGCCATGCGATGCCATGAATCTCCCGTATGCTGCAAACTTGACGGGCATTTCTCACACCATCCCGCCATTCTTCTTCCTTCCCTTCCCATCATCACCACCTCTCCCTTAACCCCCACCCAACCCCGCCGTCCAAGCCAAATACCAAGTCCGACTCGCCTGACTATCCAAAAACCCCCAATCAAACTCGTCCCCCAAAAAGAACTCAAAACTCCTCTCCGGATCAATCAGTGCCAAATTAGCCATCAAGACACCCCTCCATCCACCCGTGACAGTCTCCAAATATTCATCCGAAAAAAGCCTGTCCCACTCTTGTTGCACAAATTCTTCGCTTCTGATGTAGGCGGACAATGGAGTGAGAGGTAGCATATGTATTCCGTGGATGAGTGAGTTGTTTGAGCCAAAGTAGGTGGTATGGTCGACTTTGTTTTCGAAGAGGATACCCGTCACCATGTTTGGCAATATCTGTGGCGGCTGATTCTTATTGTCCGCCTTCATATAAAAGTAATTGTTCAAGCTTCTTTTCAAAATCGCGAGTTGGAGATTACTTCTCTCTACCATAGCCTTATCACCCGTAACAGTTCCCCACATCTTCAACGCATAGATACTCATCGCATCCTCACTCGTAGATTCTTCATCCTTTCCATCCGCGCTTTCAAAAAGTCCCTTTGCCCACGAGTGTCCATGGAACCAGTCAAAGGAGCGGGAGAAGGGGAAGTAAGGATCGTCGGAGACGGGGTTGGCGTAGTCGCGGATCAGGGAGTCAACCCAGGCTTTGTTTGTGCCTTGAGTTAGCCAAGCGGGGTCGAGATAGGCGATTATGGCGGCGGCGTGAACGAAGTAACCGTAGTGGAAGTGGTCTATTACATACACCGTTTAGTATGAGGAAGAATATATATTTCGCAAGAGGGGAAGGGGACTCACGATCATTATAGAGAGTATTCCCAAAATCGCGATTGACGTCTCCGCCATACCCTGCTGTTGAGACGAGACCGCCCCAGTTAGTATCGTAGGCGAGAGGGAAGATCTGTTCGTTGTTTACAAAGCGGGCAAACTGTCTTTGAACTTCACGAAGACCGACTGCTGCAACGCCCGGCTCTGCTGTTCCAAATTCATTGACTGTATATACGACTTGGGCGTACTTAGACAATGCCTGCACTTATTAGCCTCATCGCTTCTATCATGCGTTGAAAACATACCTTGCCACCGTAGTACATGCTGTCGAGATCAATGTAATAACTCATGTTCTCTGCCAACTCCAGTCTAGCTGCATTGTTGACTGCTGTGGCAGTACGTTGAGAAACAGCATGGATGGCGCCTTTCTTTCGAGACCAAGGCTCGAATCCAACATCAACGGGAAGATCTGGCTCTTTGAAGACAAAAGCATTGCTGAGCACACCTTTGGCCATTCCTTTGGACGAGGTCATCAGCTCAATAGGAGTAATTCGTGCCCTGATCTCAGACACGAAAGATTCCACATGATGAGGCAAAGCAAACATGAGCAACATTTGTTTCGCATCACCAGCACGCCGCCATGATATGCTGTAGGTACCAGTATGTGAGTCGGTAGTACCTGAAACAGAGGCCGAGATTGCATAGGCGCCAGCTGCCGAGTCGAAAACGACTTCTCCTTCACTGCCAGCTGGGTTCTTTGCCACCTGAATTGTGCCTTGAAATATTTTCGGTCCTCTGATCTCGGTGCTGTCAATGATTTTGAAGGCGGGAATACCAGAGACCTCAGCAGCATTTGGAGTGACATAAATCAGCCATTTTGTGCCATCAGCTAGCGTGATGCGGTACTTGAAAGATTTTTTCTCGCTAATATCCCCAACATAGACCACTTCCCTAAAGAACACGCTGCTGCGAATAACTATTGATGCGGCATTGTAGATGGCTGTCACAAATCCCATCCCTTGAACAAGTGGGAATGAAATAAGTGGCGGCCCGCTAGCGTGAGCCAAAAGATTGGCATTGACGGAGAAGGCTTGATGAGTGTCAGTCGTGAGCACAGTCGATGGACCAAGTTCAGCCGCACAGAGCACAATCGATTCAATTTCCAATGGGTTGATGTAGAATTGAGGTGGGACCTGACCCTCAGGTCCAAAGACAAATTGTTTTCGGTCGATGTGCGACACACTCATACCCCATACATCAGAATCATTTCTTCCTTTGGCCCACGCGACGCTATACGGATGAGTCCATACAGGATAGGTTTGATTAGCGAGGAAGATGTTGGCATAAAACTTGTTCGTGTGTAACGGTCCCTGATGAGACTCGATACCAACGCCACGGCCTAACGCGGGGAAGTCGGCTCGTAGTGCGATGTTCGGTGGCGGAGCACCGGTTGCGACTGGCGCAAAGATGTCACCGCTGATTAGTTGCTGAGCAGGCTGAAATGATGGTTTCAATATTTCAACCGAGGAAACCAGGATCGAGGCAGTCGGCGAAGAAGCCGAGCTGGTTGCAAAGGGCAATGATGATTTTCTTCCGGATGTTTCGAGGGAGGTATGAACCGACTATGGACTTGTCAGAGATATTGGGCTTGCGAGGCAGAGAGGTTGGGGTTTTGCCACAGGCAAGATGCCAAAAATCAGGACTGGTAGACTGGTGAAACCACTTACGCCTGTAGTGTCTGGTAAAGCATTCGTCGTCGTTGACTGTATCGAAGAAACAGACGAGTTGAACGCTGTAGTAATGGGTAATGTAGCCGTAGGTAAAGAATTGGAAATGCCGGACGTTTCGCTGTTGACAGATCCTTGTGGTAGGGCTTGCACGTTCCGCATGCAAATCGTCAGCGCAAGGCTGCCGATCATCCACCTCATGGTTGCCTTCAAGTTGAAGAATTGAGATCCAAGTTGCAAAGCATGGCGAGAAATGGAAGTGTCGACTGACGGTAAAGACTGACAGTGGTGCTGATTGATAGACAAATGTTTGACAGCCAGGCGGCTCTCGACTTTAAAGAGTGGACTTGATGCCAATCCTCGTGGCACCAGGAGATTAAGGATGGGAAATGCTGCCCTCTCCAGAAACATACAGAGTAACCAGAATCTGGTGGTGTGGAACCCCAGGTTCAGGGTGTCGTAGTAGCTGGACATATCGCTGGATGTACTATCCCTATCCCTGTCAATATGCCTGCCCACCTCCGCAACCCAAACCTAAATTTTCGAGCTTATTTCAGATCAAGTAAAGCTTGATTCGAATGGAGTGAAGAGGAGCCTGTACGCAGGGACTGGAAGAGCACCATTCACTGTGTAGCGTCTTCTTGAATGGTCGAATGAAATGGTGGCAGCATCAAGACTGGGAAGATAGAGCTCGAACAATTAAGAGCAGTACGACAGACTTCTAGAACCCTTGCGAAGGTAGTTGTAGGCTTACAGGGCATTCCTCTTGAAGCTCTCGTTGCCTTTATACGTTCCCCAAACCATTAGATAGTCGAGATCAGATATCCAATCGACAATTGGTAACAGCACTAAAAGACGCCCTTGGGCTTGATAAAATGATCACAAGTTGGGTGGATGAACAAGAAATTGTGTGGAAAGAATGCCATCGGTCGCCATGCCTAAGTCGGAGATGATGTTTATGCGAAGGGAGAAGTTGTCCTACTATATTGATCGTTCTGATTTGTCGATGTCTTCCACTATTTAGTCAGAGTTTGGTATTAGCTGGAACCTTTGAATCGTATGTACTGGCTGCGTGCTCTAGGTTTGCAGTCAGGAGGATCGTAATGAGGAAGGACTGGAGAGGAGATGCGCTCTCAGCAAACCTATAACCATTGGCCAGGTGAGTGTCTCGAAACCCCGTCAGTGGCTACAGCCATGCAAGCATGAATTATTGCCCCCTAGCCCTCTCTTGAGATCCATCATCGGCTCGCCGAATGATCAAGTCCAGTGCCTCCTCTCCTGGTTGTAGGTTACATCGTGCTCCATCGGGCACCTTGGGTGCGATCTCGTGGCTTGTGAGACAGACCAGGACCAGGTCTGCGTTTGTCCTTGTTTCGGAGTAATATCTTGGTCGACTACACAGTACAAGTTGTCGCGGCCATGGAATGCATGGAATGGAAGATGTTGATCGGATTGTCTGAGTACATGCGCACTTTGCTCTGCAGGCAATTCCCTGGACGTCTGAGGGTTCGTGATACGGCATGTTGGTACATATCTCGTGACAGGTGTGGAGCAGAGTCTGAGGCTCTTTGTGCGAGTTGTAATGCGACGCCGTGGCCGTCAAACAGCAAGGCCGATCAAGTTGATCACAAGAGGAGTAGATGCAGTGTCGGTGCGTTTGCGGCTTCAGCTTGTCCCGTTCGATTTGGGGGGACGGTGCTTATTTCTAGGCAGCCCCCACTACCAACCCACTCATACACACAACTTCTCATCGACCATCTTGCAGCTTGAGCGATTGCTCCATCTTGTCCAACACGCCTTTGTCGCACATGTCCGGCTGTTTATAGCCTCCAGCATGTCTCGTACACGTATCGTGCCATCCCTTTGTATCCCTCCACCATAGCTGACGGTACCTTGAACTACCAAGAAGATTGTGCACGAAGACGCCCCAGCAACCACTCTAGAAACCATGGACGAAGCCTTGAACCAGTTCATGGCAAATGTGGAAGCTACCCAGCGCCGAGATCACAAAGATGCCGAAATCATCAACCAATACACGCAGCTCGCTGACCGCAAGATTGCTGCCGACGCGCGGAATCGCGCCCTAGAAGCCGAGCTGGCAGACCTGAAGGTGTCCAATTCGCAGACGCAGGGGCAGACACAGGACGTCAAGGCCAAAGGGTGGCTTATAAGGCAGCCAGCAGCTCCTACTGAGCCAGTAGAGCCACGCGTCGCGACGACACAGCTCCGTCAACAGCTTGCAGAAGCTCAGAAAGCGCGCGGCCTGCTTGAAATCGAAGCTGCCAAAATCCCTGGCTTGCAATCCTCAAACGCTTCGCAGAACCGCCAGCTCATAACACTCGAGAAAGAAATACTATCGTTGAAACGCAGACTTGGAGACAAGGACGAGGAGGTTCGCGAGAAGCAGAAACTGGTGAATCGTGTGCAAGATGAAATGCTTGCCATGACTTTGGAAGTCAACATGGCCGAGGAAACCGCGTCCAGGCTCAGGAGCGAAAACAAGGACTTAGTACAGAGGTGGATGAAGGAGATGGGCGAGAGGGCGGACAAGCAGAACCAGCAGAGCGGTTGGGAATGAAGATGGGATGCAAGATATCGCTTTACGGTGCGACGACTATTTCCCGACGATGCAGTTAGCCTTCAAGTCAGTTCATTGTCTTTGGAACAAATTTGCTCGCTAAGATTCTTTCAGCCTTCTCTTTTGATCAACATATTTCCATTGCTTCCCAACATTCACGCTGCTTGGGCATTAGAAAGTTTCCCTAGCGATGGCGCCCCTGTACCTCGATGATCACCATCCATACTTTCACATTAATGATGCTGTGCAAAATCACTAGAAGACAAGACAGTCTTCCCTTATCCAGTCTCGGAGCGCAAGACTCTGGAACAAGCAACCCTCTCATTCTTTGTCGCAATATGAGCTTCAGATACGATGACTCGGGTCAGTCGTGGCTAAGTAGTAGGGTAGACGTGGCCAGCAAGATTCAGCCTTTGCACATCATCATCGCATAATATCGACGATGATCTTTTCAAGATGGATGGGTGGTTCAGAGTCCTTTGCAACACAACCCCGCACCGGTCAACATGCCCACCGTGATGCATCTGACGAGCCAACAATAATCACGCTTAGAGTCTGCGTGCTGCTTTCCGCAAAGCTTTCAGTAATGTCCAAGCAATCGGATATGTCCCACGACGATGTGATCGCCTTCGAGGCATACTGGCAAACATTGATGAGAGAGAAAGAAGCACAGATGAAAGAGTCTCAACTAGCTTTCCTGCGTTTCGTTAGGCTTCGAACTGAAAGCATTGGCAAAGAGAACGGCGGATTCTATACGCTGAACCCTGGAATGCGACAACGCTGGCAGTTCCGGTCCTCACAAGTTTCATCGCCGGTCCTCGATTATGACCCATTTGCGCCGGATCATGCAACGACCAACGTGCAGCCATTAGAACACAGAGCTACCGATTTTAGTGTTCTAAACCATACAGAGACTGATCAGAAGATGTGAGAAACTGCACGGACTTGGATTGATTTGTTGCTGATGAAAGTGCAGTGATTGTCATACTCCATTCACAGTCGATCTCCGTAAACTAGAACATCTCCGCCGTTACTTGTATGTTCGGGAACTAGAAGCCCAAGCAGACCGTTGTTGGTTGCGTGCGATGAAAATGAGAGAGGCATGCAGGTGGTTTGAGATGGACGGTAATCCGGCTGCGTTCGACGCTACCTGGAGCGTTGAACGAGTCAAATTGCTACGAGAACAAGAAAACCTCTCCAACTCCAGTTTCTTCAGACACGATCTGCTTGAAAATCCATTGGCGCTTCCTCTTGGCAATAGAAGCGCAATGGTGAAGAATACAGATGCAATGCTGCCCTGCGACAAAATGAGCAGAGCGGGCATGCTGCGCAGCTTACTCGAGGACGTGCAATACATGTATAGAGAGGTAACTCTGAATCGTGCGGAATTGTGCGAGACTGAGGGAAAAATTAGCCAGTTGGATGCAAAATTGACGAAACTGCGCTGTGAAGACGTGAGCGAAAGAGCAGAAGCCTTGAGACGGGTTGGTCGTGAAGAGAGGAAGAGGAAGCAAGCGCACTGGCGCTTTATGCTTTTGGATACTCCTTTGCAAAGACGTACTCGGCTTGTCCGCGCCCTGGCCGACAAAGTTCTCGCCTATTTGACTTTCCAGCTTGGAATGGCTACCAAGCAACCAGCGTATCCATTATACCCAGCGAATCTACTTGCGCAGAAGAAGTCCACACCCATTTCCCATGCAAAAAGCAGGGGCGCACGCGTCAAACAGAATACTCTGTCCGAATCCACACGGGACAAACCTGCTCGAACCCTCGAAGGGCCCCCTTCATCTAGCCTTTCACATCGGAATCTCCATACGCTGCATCAATGTGATTCCGGCTGCGAGCCTCAATATCCCCTTGACCGCCTCATGCCGTTGTATGCCTCTCGAACCTACCTGCCACTGAAGCCTGACGAGTTCAGATTGCTCGAAGTTAGATCTAACAGTCCAGGGCTCGCCGTCGAAGTGACTCTCCAAGTCTTCCAGACGACAACATGCCCGCCCTACGCAGCTGTCTCGTATACCTGGGGAGATCCACAGAGGTGCAAATCGATTCACGTGGATGGGGAGGTCACTAAGGTGCGAGAAAATATCTGGGCGTTTCTCTTGAGCCTCCAAACGTCTTCGCCGATCAAGGAAAGCTACCTGTGGATCGACGCACTCTGCATCGACCAAAACAATGTGCTTGAACGAAATCATCAAGTGCAGAAAATGAGAGCAATATATCAAAACGCTTCAAAAATACTTGTTTGGCTTGGTAAGGCAGCCGACGCAAGCGATTTGGCCATGGACTATCTTTCTGGCCGAGGACTCACTCCCTTGAAGCCAAAGGCCAATGGCTATCGTCCAATGTGGTGCATGGAAGAAGGAAAGGCAATTTTGGCACTGTGCGAGCGCGTCTACTGGAGACGTATTTGGATCATTCAAGAAGTCATACACGCGCACGACATCATGGTATGCTGCGGAAACAAAACGTTTCCTTGGCGCGCACTCGAAAATGTCTACCAAAATCTCAAGGCTATTGAAGTGGAGGGACGGCAAAGACATCATCGATATGCTGCTCAAGTGCTTGACAGTGTTGCCTGTACAGTCGTCTGGCAACGTGCGCATTGGAGGCATGCCGAAACACCAACACCTGATATGGTCCAGCTTGTTCGAATCTTCAGAGATTGGCAAGCTGGCGACATCCGCGACAAGGTGAATGCTCTGAACGGTTTGGTCTCCTCAAAATCCAGCATTCTCATTGAGTATAACAACTCTAGACAGCAAGTGTTCGAGGCAGTTCGCGAAGCCGCACCCGAGTGGGATTCGAAGGAGGATACATTGTTGCGAGAGGTATTGGGACTACCGTTCCCTTACTTCAGGAGGGAGAAGAGAGCTCCTCCAATATGCTAGGTGATCTGCTCATGCACCCGACCTGGCCCACCACGGCGTCATGTGACTTTGTGTCCTTGGTTTAGTAAGGCTACACGGGCATTCGACAGACGTCTGAGCGGATATCTCTCTACAGATGCTGCTTCAGATTTGGAGTCAGTTTGCTATGTCCATAGCGTCCAATTGAAGCGAGCCTCTCGTTTGTACGCCCTTACGACTGCAATCGACATTCCATCACCAATTCCTTAACTTCATTCACAGTTTTCGGAATGGGAGAGACTCCAACGAGATTCATTAACATCACAAAGTCATTTCGGGTCGCTAGGAATGTAGGAGAACAGCAAGAATCGAAGAACAGAAGAATAGCGCTACATAAGAGATCCCATCTCTACTCCAAAAACTGATTTGGGAGACCGACAACCCCATTCAAACCAGCCGACCTTTCGAATCATGATCTCATTGAGAACGTACGTTCTCCTGCAGCTCCTCGCAGCCGTACTAAGAATCACCACCGCTTCTCCCATACCCGAAAGACAGCCGGGCGACCCTCTCCCCTTCGACCCAACCAAAGACGCCGTCGGCCCAAACCTCGTGACATTAGGTATACTTCTAATTCAACTCCCATCCCGTCTTTCCACTCACTTACTAATCCCACCGCAGACCTCTGCACCCTCCCCGACCAAAAGGGAACCTGCCAGCTAAACATGCACCCAAAGCGCGACACCTGCATTACCATAGCCGACACCTTCGACGTCGGATCCCTCCTCATGGGTGACAAAATGGTATGCACCTTGTATCAGGATGACAAGTGCCGTGGGGAGTTCAGGAAGGTCGATGAGAATGTTAGGGATATGCATGTTTTGATGGATTATGCGGGGAATAATTCAGCGACGAGGAGGAAGATGCAGAGTTTTAAGTGCAAGGCGAAGACGTATTTGAAGGATAATAATGGGAAGTTGCCGTCGGGGATGGATGCGATGGATTCTCTGTGAGAGATGGGGGATGTGGAAGTTCTGTCTTTGGGCTGCGCTTCGAGTTCGAATGCCCTCTCTCTTCTCCCTAAATCAAGGCTTTTTTCATATTATCAAACGGTACCGATCATGCTTGCAGAACACCACCCTCCGAAGAAACAATCACTCTCCTTTTCTCTCCAGAAATACTATACGCACTCCTAGCAACCCACGCTTTCCTTGTTTTCGTGGAACTTTTCTCGATAGCCAGTCCTTGCGGCATCATGTATCTTGATAACGCTGGTTCTGGGACTACATCTTGATCACGTTTATGGTGTTCTTGGTTTAGTTGTTGAGGCGTCGGAGAGGAGGGTTGAATGCATTCCACCGGCTAAGACTAAGTCTAAAAGGATTATGTGGCTGAACTTGTATTTGAGAAGAAGGTGACGTAGACATGGCAAGCTGTGCTGCAGGACAGGTGGGAGGATTTGGTTGCGACGCCTACATTCGAATAATCAGAAGCTGCCGTGTGGATGGAAGGAACAGCCACGGGAATTGGTAGCGGAATTCATCGTTGTGAGGCCAGGTCGTCCTAATTTGGCTCTCCGGGTTAGGCTGTTTTGACAGCTGCCTCGATCCTCGAGATTTCCAGCTTCGAAACTTGTCGTCGCTGTGATGGCGAGGATTCAGAGTTGGGATATGGGACTCGCTCCAAGTCGCTTTGATACCTCTGCTTATTCTTTAAGATATTTTTTACTTTCTGTTGATTGATGTCTTTCTCTCTTCCTCAACAGCAACGTTAGGTCAAAAACTCTCAGACAGTCAGAGAAGCGATCCAAACCACCCAACGAGCATATACGAAAATCCAGACTACCATCGCCAATTGCCAACATCACTCACTTACCACCACCAACAAATTCTTCATCACCATCTCCATCGACCAACCGACAACCACAAAAATGCCCCTCATATCCTCAAGCCAGAAAATCTTCCCCCTCCTAATGGTAGGAACCTACCTCTTCCTCCCCTTAACCTACATGACCCTCCTCTCATCCCCCCTCTTCAGCCCCAACTTCACATCGTGCGAGACAGCCACGACCCTTATGACTCTCATCCTCTTAATCCATGTCTACACGTTTGGAATTGGGTACTTGGTCCATCTCGCTATTAAGAGGAGAAAGGTTTACTTGGAGAGACAGGGTGGGAAGGGGGAGGGATTGCCGATGCATAATCCGAGACGTAGTGAGAAGAAGAGGGAGAATTCTGGGACTCATCAAGGGCGAGGAGGATTTAGTCTTGCTGTTTTGAAGGGCAAGATTTGGACGGATGGTGATGAGGTTGGGGATGATGGGAAGGCGGAGGCTTTACCAATGTATACCTCTCCTAATCCCCCTTCACCCTATTCAGATTCGAATTCCTACTCAATATCCCTATTGAATCAAGGAAACCCCGATCACGCAGCAGACTGGGAAGAATGGGGTAGCGACAACGACAGCGCGGGAAAGTTTGGATGGGAAGATCAGACGCCTAAATTGAGGCCGTCAACATCAAATACAAATGACTCCCAAGAGGCCAATCCGCAGACGTGGAAAGAAGCGACTAGGAGTTTTATGGGTAAAACGGAGGGTTGGGGAGTTCCGGGGTTGATTGAGAAAGTGAAGAGTATGGAATTACCGCAGGTCTCGAGATAGTGGTTTCGATCTGGGAATAATGGATAGGAGTACGATGAGAACACACAAAAAATTACTAGTAGCATACCTCGAAGAATAGCAGCGACGTTGTTGTGGTAAGTGGACTGTGAAATTCAAAAATGATGCTCTATTAACCAGATGTACAAGAATCGAATGCGCACAATAGAACCACTAGTGTCCTCTCAATGATCATGTTGAGATCTAGTTCTTCTCCTCAGCGGGCACTTCTGCGGTTCTTAAGACGCCACCCGTCAAACCACCGAGGAGGCCATTTACGGTTCCTCCGACGAAGCCTCCAATGCCACCTCCGATGACGCCACCGACGCCGGTTCCTGAATGACAGTCAGCAAATATGTCCATGCATTGTATCGAATGAGGTATTAGACTCACCAACACCAGAGGAAACATCAGTTGCGAGGCCACCGATGGCTTGTCCGAAACCGGGACGTTCTCCGAATCCGTCTATTTATATCAGTTGAAAGACCCTGATCTTGAGTACTAAGGCACTCACATCCAAATTGTGGCAGAGCCGATGCCAGAGCGACGAACACAAGGATGGAGAATTGCATTTTGAATTGGACGTGAATTCAGCAATGAGATGAGATGAGGGGCTTGGGAGCGAAGACCGCCGGTGCTTTGATGTTCACGAAGGAAAGAGTGTATTTGGATGAAGTGGAGAGAGCTGAGTGGGTGACTGTGATGAAGAAACTACCTGGGCATATATAGACAAATGTTCAAGTGTGCAAGAATGCAGCTTCTATGTGACGCTGCGTCGAGTAGCTCGTAGTGCCAGGAAGTCGTCTTGTCCTGCCAGGTGATAATTGAAATGAATATATTCAACATGCTTCTCCGAAGTGCAGCCATGACTGCAAGTATGGTGAAATGAAGTCCTATCCCTCAGTTAGGGACGTAGCAGCGATGATGGTATAGGTGGACAAGGAGACTTCCGGACGTAGGGAAGTATTGTCAGCTGCCTGGCTGCATTATGAATAACGGCGAGATAATCATGCAGCTGACTTCTCAATTTCGCAGCGATACCACGATACCATTTTTCGCATCCTTGGCCTTTGAATCGATAGTGTTGAGGGTTGTATTCCGAGTCCATCTGAGCGGAAAGTTGTCCCGATGAGAGAGATGATGGTCTGAACGACGAGAGATATCCGTGCTCACATTTAAGTGAAAGACATCGGACGTCGTACTCGGGCGTAGAGCAATATGAATGGCCACGAAACTTCAGCTGGTCTGGAACAGAGTTTTGTGGCGCAATGTGAGATATAAACGCTGATTCGAGACTTGACTTCACCTTGCCAACTGCGTTCGACGGAGACTTGAACTAGGAAAAGCAGAACGGAACTTGGAACAATAATGGTGGTTGCAAAGGGAGAATCTCGATACTGCCCATCTATTACCCGGTAGAACATGAATACTCGGACTCGGACTGGCGGAGGTGGAGGATGCTATCCTGTACATCAGCATTGCGAGCCGGACTCTCAGCATTCTTGATCACTACGGTCACAAGTACCCGTTACAGGCTCGTAAAATGGTGGTTACACGTATGTAGTCGGGTCTACACCTATTTCACACACAAACCTCGTTACAGACGTGTAGATCCATTTTGCACACCTGCACAAGGTACCAGTGTGTGACAAGGAGATTGACGTGGTTTGACTGGCTAATTCTGACCAATCAGAGGGCTCGAATCCAAAGTGTATGGAGTAATAAAATGCCGGTGGCATAATATGATGCCGAGATCTCGAGATTATAAGCTATATTTAGTGGTATAAACTGAGCTATTATAAGCTAAATTTAGTGGTATAAACCAAGCCATTATAAGCCGTTGTATATACTATATTTGGTAGTATAAACCGTACGTTTGAAGCCCTCAATCTCGTACGTTTAAAGCCCTTAATCTCGTACGTTTAAAGCTATCTCTCGTACGTTTAAAGCTATCGTATTCTCGTATTTAATATATATTATAATCTAATCAACGTATACCCGTAGTTTAGGTAATCCCGTGTATTCTTACGTATGGCAGGGCCCCTATAATAATCCTTATATATCGGCTAATCCGACTACGATCTAACTCTCGTAATATACCGATCAAACTCTATACGTAATACGTCTCTACGAAGTCTAGCCTTCCGTTTTCGTTTGTATATACAATTTATTATATAACTAGATCTAGTATAGCGCCTCGCTATCTCCGAACTACTATAAACTAGCGATAGCGTAACTTAACTAGATCAAAAGTAGTTATATAGACAAGAACTAACCCAAAATAGTAGCTATTAATAACGTCTAGTATAAGGTAGCAAATAAAGTAGTCCCTGCGGTTGATTTGTATACTATATTACGATAGTTCTAAGCTATAAGAAGCCTCGGCGGAGGGTTTATAGCGACGAAAAAAGGTAACTTAACTATTTAATAGCCGTTCAGCTTTAGGGCGGTAGAGGATCCTCGTAAGTTGACGTAATCCAGCTAGGAGGAGATTATATACGGTTCTACCGTAAACTTCTAGAAAAACCCTAAGATCTGGGGCGTTAGGGTAAGGGCGGTTTGGATTAAGGTTCTCTTATAACTATATATAGTTTATTTACTCTATCCTAAATAGGGTATTAGCGAGATTGATACCGATCTAGGACTTAGATTTAGCGTAATACTTGGTTTTAAAACAGAATCTCTTAAGAGGATAGGACTACTAGTAATAAGTAGGGCCGTTTTTTCGTATATAATCCGTAAGATATATCAAGTAATAAACGTTAATAATATATACTTAAAGCCGATTTGGCTTCTCTTAGTAGTAAATATCCTCCTACGTACTAACAAATGTAAGGATCTCCCGTTCTAGCTTCGATAAATCTGATAGGGGGATAGATTGGGCTATTAATATAGTCTAGATCTCGTACAAATAACAAAGATTTCGGTAGTAATCCTCCGGAATATATTCGTGCAATAGGGGGACTAATATATACTCTAATATATCCTACCAATCCGCCGATTTCATGGATTTGAAGCTATTAAAGGTAAGTAGTATAAAGCCTAATATAGCTAGTATATTAGTCCTAGTCTCCTTTAGCGTTGAATTAATAATCCTTTTAGAATCCTTATTAAAAAGATAGTTACCGGGGTTATAAGTTGGATCTTTACGCTTTTTCGGATTATTAACGGCTAATCGCTTACTATTCTATATGCCCTATAGTATCTTTAATATATTAAGAGGGACTATATATATCATATCGATTAGAAAGCTATCCGGAAAGTAGAGAGAAGGTAGCCGCAAAAGTATACTTTTTCGGTTGATTCCTAGCACGATTTATCGATATTAGACAAGTACTTATGATTGTAGAGTAAGTAATAGTAATACACGGCTATTTAACTAGTAGATTTAGCTAAAAATGCTACAATAGCTATGCTTAGCATGATATATTATCAAGATATAATAATAAATATCTAACTTACTATATAATTTATACACGGCTTTATCCGCCAAAGTAGCCTCCTCAATGTCACGGCGTAAGTTATACCGTAAATAATGCCTACTAGTACGTTGTAGGGGTGAATAAGGATAGTAATAATACTTATTAAGAGGAGATTGAGTAGCTTTAATTCGATAAAACTAGTATAGACTAATAGCGTTACTAGGGGTCCTCATACTAATAAGTTCAGAGATAGTAGGGCTATTACCTACGTAAGTAGTTAGTTAAACACCAAAAAGAAGAGAGGAGATCAAAAATAAATAGGTAACCTAGCGTTTTATATACTATCCTTCTCTTCCTCTCGCTGTTAAAGGCTGGCGATAGTACTTCTAGTATTATCCCTACTTCTAGTATTGTCGCCGGGCTTCAACAGCGAGAGGAAGAGAAGGATAGTATGAAGTTACGCTATATTACCTATTTGTACTATATTTAGTAGGTAATAGCAATATATATATATAATGCGGCAAACCACAAAAAGAGGAGATTAAAAATAATAGATAATATAGCCTAGATTCCTACCTATTTACTCTACCTCTCGCTACTAAAGTACAAGCTTGATTGCTAGGCTTTAGTAGCGAGAGGTAGAGTAAGAAAGTATAAATCCACGCTATATTACCTATTGTACCGTATTTAGTAGGTAATTGTAATATATATATACAATGCGGCGAGGGTTGATAGGGCTCGAACAGTTAAAGACTTATATACTAAGAAAATATCTTTTTTTTAAGAGGTCTACTAACTATAATACAACGTGCAAATAATCAAGTTAAGTAAGAAGCTGATTAAATAGCCAATTCTAAGTATAACTACGGACTTATATATATAAATATATATTGTTATAGTTGTGCAAATAGGGGGGTTTAATATTATATTTCTACAAAAATATAATTGCGGGCAAACCGGAGGTAAGTACGGACCAATTATACTATTGCACGGCGCTAACTAGGCGCTAACTAGTACGGCCTTAGTTTGCTATATATTTAGTAGTCAACTACAGTATCACCCCGTTATAAGAATAAAAATGGCGGCCACACGGTAGTAGAATATACCGGGGTTATTCTTAAAACGATTCATCACGTGCTCGTGTTGCGGACCGAGAATAGCGCTAAACCGTATTTAAACCACTTTTTTCACTTGAATATCTGTTTAAATTTTTCAATGTTCCGTGGCTAGTGCCGCAGCCTGTGGCTGAAGATTATTTAGACCAATCAGAGGCCTTGAAATACAAGAATGTAGGGCAAAATATACTAGAATATGCTGATTCACGGGGTATAGGGGTTCTCGCTACCAAAATATTCCGTCCCTAGGCCGAATATGGAATATGGCGGGGATATTCTTATAAAGGTAATTCTTATAACGGGGTGATACTGTAGTATACAATGCGTATCTACCGTAACCGATCAATTAATTAATAAAAAATTAATGAGCGTTAGGATAATACTATATATTATATTACGTATTATAATTAAGTGATTATAATATAGTAGTGTTATACAATAATTAATATTATAAGAAGGGTAAAGATAAACTAAACTTACCGTAAACTAATACCGGCTATATACGTAATATAAAGTCCTCATTGCGAAGGCTATTAGTAACTTCGATTCTAGTAGTTCCTAGCTCAATTAGCTCCTTAATAAGAGGATATATAAAGCTATTAATATCCTTGTATTTGCTAGGGCTAGGAATAATAAAGGATAAGAGAACATTTCGAGTTTTATAGCGTAAATTTGGTAGGAGATTGTAGTTAATAAGGATAAAAGGGCTAGTAGTATAATTACCCCTTTTAGTAGCTTGAACTCTATTATAATATATTACTAAAGCTATATTAGTTAGCTATATAAAGTAGCCTTGTTGGCGGAGGGTTTGGTAACGAGATCTAGCCTACTAGTTATCTAATACTATATTTGGCTTATTAACGTCTCGAATATAGTAGCAATTATTATACGTTCTAAGCGTAAAAGTACGGCGAGGTGAAGCCTACTAATAGCGGAGTCTCTAGCTAAGTAGAATATAAAGGTAAGTACAATATAGCTTGCCCTATTATATACGAGGATGTATATAGTAATCGTAATATAGCTTGCTAGAATAGTCGCTAGTAAAAGCTATACAACTATTAATATAGTAGTCAATTAACTACCGTTCAAGCCCTATTATATTAAGTAATCGCTAGTCACGGCGCCTCAAATCGGGTAATAGATAGCTATAATAAGCGTTGAGGATACGGCGGAGGGAGTTGTATTACTCCCTACTAATACTTTTGTCGATCTATTCGTATAAATATATATATAGAAGGTCTATATAGCGATTAATTGAGTTGACTAAAAAAAAGTAGTTAGGATCGATCTAATATATAAATATCTATATAAATTGTAGCTCCTCGAAGCTGCTTGAAATAACTGAAATTATACTAGAATACCCCCTATACGGGCGAACCGGAGGAGCCGGTAGTTAGTAGTTTAACTTACTTATTAAAAAATCGATTATATCTTCGTCTCTACTATCTTCGAGATCTTTACCATTTGTACTACTACTATTTATACTACTACTATTTGCGCTAGGATCTTCGTTTATATTGACGTTAGTATTAATACTATTAATACCATAGCCGTTAGGGACGAAAACGGGGGCTTCGTTAGTACCGGTAATAGTTTGGGTAATAAACATTATAGGATTGAGGTTTTGACGTATAATCCACGCACGGTAGTAGCGAGACCTTGTTGAGTAACTAGTAGGATAGCTACTTCTAGTAATATCGTAGTACTAGTAGCAAATAGGGGCTTGAATAGTTGATATAGTAAGTAAAAGGGGTTAGATCTTCGTAGGATTTTTAAGTAGATTCGAAAAAATAAGGGGGATAGCTTAGTAATAAGAGAATCGTATTATAATACGTAGTTATATAATATATTACTAGGGCTATATATAATACGTAATATAGCTCAAAATAAGGGCCGTTTATAGCCTTAATTAAGCGCTAAAACAGCGTTGGTTAATACCTAAATATACGTACGAGTAGTTAGTAATAGTTCTAGTATAAAAGGAGTAGGAACTTACTTGATCTCCTTTATTATTCTACTATTAGATATTCTACTACTAAAACTACATACAATTATATCTTTAATACGAAAGATCTAGAAGCTATAGTCGAAGATAGCTCTATTAAAGCTAAATCCAGCCCTATAAAAGATACTATAAAAGCCTCCTCGAAAGGAGACAATATCTTTTCACCTTCTACAAAGCTGGATTAGTACTAAGGCTACTAAATAGTATCCAATTGCCCTTAAGTTGTATAGTAAGGATAGCGAGGGGTAGAATACCCTTATAGATAACTTTAAGGACGTGATTAGTACGGATCTAAGTTTTAAACTAATCCCTATAAGGGTTTTTGAAGGGGAGATTAATAATAAGGGGTAAGTAATCTAATAGCCCTTTGATTAAAGCTAATAGACTAATAGATCCTAGGGCGGAGAGAGAGGTGATAAAGAAGAAGCTATTAAAGTAGTAAGAATAGACTAATAATAAGCGATAACGTACTATAGCGAAGGTCCTAGCTAACTATCCTACCCTAGATAAATATACTAGAGGATAGCTTCTTAAGAGTCTTTTTCGTATAAAGATTTAATATATTCGTAGTAATATTCGTCCCCCTCGAAGGTATATAGCGGCCTTAGTTAATAGTTTATTCACAGAGATAGTAGAAGTAGAGCGATTAGTAATATAACCTAATACGGAACCTAATACGGATAGCTAGTATACGATTATAGAGTTATCTCAAATCGATTAAGTAGATCTAACCAACGTACTAGAAGATAATAGTACCGAGGTAGACAGTAGAGACGATTAAGGCGTCTAGATTGGTAGTCTTAGTAAAGTTAATAGCCCGTGGAATAGCGATTATAGGAGCCCTAACGACGAATACGGCGACGAGGATATCGAGGATAGCGCCGCCGAGGTTACTAAAGCTAGCTAACTTAGAGGTAATACGTTATCGAAAGTATAAGGTAGCTCTAGGGCTATAGCTTTATTATCTCTAGCCAACTTATCGCTAGCTAACTTATCGCTGGCCAACTCGAAACTGGTCCTAATACTAGAGATACCAACTATCACTAATCTAAGCTCTTTGACTCCTTAAACCCCTGCTTTTGCTACTAAATCTGCGTTAAAGCGGAGGCGGCCTACTGATTCTGAGACACTAGTTGTCTCTAATCCTGGTAGTAGGGGCAAAAGGGCTAAGATCACCACCAAAAAAGCTACTAAAACCACTGAGGATAAGAACGCTACGGCTACTAGACGAACTATAGCCAAAGAAGCAGTTACTTAACGCTCTGCCCTCGCTGAATTGAGCACGAATACAATGATTAGTCTACAGGGGAGGACTTACGTAGGTTTGGAGGGTTCTGCGGTAATTGACTGCGCACTATATGAGGAACTGGTAGTGGCAACTACAAAGGAGTTTAGGCTTTCGCATCGCATTATGGGGGTCCAGAGAACGTGCTTTTTGACGTTTAAGCACGATAAAGATGAGTGGTAAAGGTGGTGGTGATGTTGTTGATGATGAGATGGTTAGGTTGCGGCGAAAACACGTGACTGGCTAGAACACCAAAAAAAGGCATGTACGAGGTTTTTACAGCCTTAATATATAGCTATCATACGTAGTTCCTGGTAAATGATCAAATTGGTGTGAAATCACTAACGATGCTGTGAAAGCTGTGAAATGCGCGTGAAATCGGTGTATTTTGGCAAAATCCGGATTTGTGACCGTAGTGGATGCACCTACTCCATTTCTTACTTCTTATACCAACGTGTTTTTTTCCAACCCATCCTTTTCAACATCTCATGTCTCTCGAAATTCGCTTCCTTTCATAGCCGCTCCCAAAGCTGCTGCTGCTGCGACTGACCAACTGCACCAACATGGATATCATCATCGTGGGAGCAGGCATTGGCGGCCTCTCGGCCGCGCTGTCCCTTTCTCTCGCGGGCCATAAGGTCATCGTCCTGGAGTCCGCGTCGGTTCTTGCAGAGGTCGGAGCTGGCGTACAGATGGCACCAAATGCGACCAAGTGTTTTTGGAAATGGGGGATGGGAGATGACATCTCCGCAAACTCTGCCCTGCCCGAAGCTTTCAATATCATGCGAGGTAGTGATGGTCAGCTGCTAGGAACAGTGCCATTTGCGGAATTCAGGAAACACTATGGAGCTCCATACATCACTATACATCGAGCAGAAATACATCGAATCCTACACAGACATGCCTTGAGGGCAGGAGCTGAGATTCGATTGGGCAGCAGGGTTATTCACTACGACTTTGAGGGCGGAGTTGTACGCTTGGCCAACGAAGAACACCTTCGAGCTGATTTGGTGGTTGCCGCCGATGGAGTCAATTCTGTGGCCCGCAAGGCATTCCTCCCAGGACTTGGAGACGGACTGGAAAAGACTGGATGGGCTGCATACCGGTCCATGGTTTCAGTTGAGAAGATCAAGGCAAACCCAACAACAGCGCATCTTGTCGGCCAGCATTCCTGTAACTGCTGGAGCGGAGATCAGCACTGCATTGTCTCCTACTTGGTCAACAATGGTTCGATGCTTAACATGGCATTGTCGCACCCGGACGACCTCGACGCTTCTGGTTGGACTTCGGAGCAATGTTCCGCTGAAATAAAGAGGCTCTACTCAGGCTGGAATCCTACACTGACTGCGCTATTGGATATGGCAGAGCCCTTTGCCCAAAATTGGCCTGTCCTGCAGGTCAGATCTCTACCAACTTGGAAATCGAAATCTGGACGATTTGTTCTCATGGGAGACGTGAGTCACTTCAAGGTCAAGTCGACGAAACACAGCTAAGGTTCTTTTTCCAGGCTGCTCACGCCATGGCTTTCTACTTGTCAATGGGAGTCTCCTTGGCCGTAGAAGATGCCGACGTTCTGACAGCATGTCTAGCATTGATGGACAAGAGCAATACCACCCTGCAGCAAGCCATGTGCATCTTCGAGGCTGTTCGCAAGCCGCGCGCCGAAGCCGTCTCAGCCGCGAGTCTGCACGCTGGGAACACTTTACAATTGTCTCCAGGCACAGGTCAGGATGTTCGTAATCTGGCACTGGCATCCGACGGTGCTTCTATTGGCATTCTGGAAGATGAGCAATTCTACAAACACAAACAATCCTACGGTATTGCTGATAAGCAGATTAGGGACTGGTGTTATTCGTATGATGCCGTGGCAGCAGTGAAGCAAGAATGGCAGAAATCCAGAGAGCAACGCCTTGCTGGTCTGCATGTCGCACTTCCTTCAACGCTGTGAGCCTAGGCAAACGAGAAGTAGCACTTGGGGAGTCATTTTCCCATCATGAGCTGGTTCCATTTTCTGCAAATCAAATTTCTGGGCCTAGCAATTTTATGCTCACTTGTTTTTGCATTTATCCACCTTCGTAGTGCCTGGAAGATTGTTCTTGGGTAATTTCGCTGGTGAATCGACTGGGCCAATTTCTTGCAGTTAACGTTATTCAAGCAACTGATAAATCAAACTATAACGATAGTCGGAAGCCCGGTGTCTCCAAACATGTTAGTGTTGCGGTCAGAAAGACAAGAAAGCAACAAACTCCCAACGACGAGAGATAGATCTGGCGCTTATCACCCGCTCCAGATAGCTCTGGTGCTGCCACTATTAACGAGTACGTGATCAGCGCCTTGCACACAGAAAGGTAATTGCTATTCGCAAACCCTTTCAATCAGTCTTCAACGAACTCTGACGTTGCAAATCCCTCGCCTCTTAGTGAATGGTCGCGTGCTGCTCACTCACTACGATGCATGTCCAACAAATTTCATATGCCTTAGATTCCAGCTCGCAGCTGACAAACCATGGTTTGTGCTGTTGCGATGGCACCTGCACGATTTGTACGTAGCTATGTATATCGTACAGTGCGCGTCCCCTCAAGCACATTTTCATGACATTTTATACAATTTCAGTTTCCCCTTTATTCTATAATAGACCTCTTTTTGTCCGGCGACATGACTCTATCATCGCCCGCTGATATACCGCACGTGTTAAAAGCATTAAATCCCGCAAATGCTGAAGCCTCTGCTCTCGATATCCTCACCGCCTACGATGCCAGCTGGGGAGAAACAAAAGCCCACGTCAAGTTCACAAGATTCAGTGAGGGGTGGACGAACACGCTCTTAAAAGCGGGGAGGGATATGCCCGGAAAGAGCAAAGCAGAAATTGACGCTGATGCAATTTTGGTAAGGGGATATGGTGTTGGTACGGAGGCATTCATTGATCGGGAAAAGGAGGTTCGGGCGCATTATCAACTTTGGGAATTTGGTATGTACCATTTGTCCTCAAGCGAGAGATTCAGACTATCTTGTGGCTTACCGGGTCTGTATTTAGGATTGGCACCGCGGCTTCTTGCTCGATTCGAGAATGGTTTGCTATATCGCTTCGTACCGGGAACAATGTGTAAGGCAGAGGATCTCCGTAAACCGAATGTCTCGCGCGCAATCGCTATAGAATTGGGGCAATGGCATAGTCGTTTACCTCTTTCTGCGCTCCTCTCCAAACCCGACGAAGCCGACACAAAATTACATATCCGAGAACCGAAACGAAGTCATCCTCGTCCTTACCCCAACGTTTGGACGCTTATGCAACGATGGCTTGATGACCTACCTGCGACTTCGAAAAAGGAAGAAGAAAGAAATCGAGTTCTGCAAAGAGAGTTGACGGCGCTGTGTGAAGCGTTTGTCGATGTACCAGGGCTTTGTGGGAGGGATTATGTTTTTATTCATGGGGATTTGCATGGTGCGAATGTTATCATTCGGGAACCAGCACTGCGTCCAAAACACGAAAAGCTTGCACCCAGAAAGGGAGGATATACACCAACAGATCAAGAACCGTTATCGACGGGTACAGAATCGGCAACATCGGATGGAAGTAATACCCTGGAAGAGCAGGAACTCGAAGTCGACTTTATAGACTACGAGTACTGTTTACCCGCACCACCGGCCTTTGAACTCGCATACCATTTCTCTGAATGGGCTGGTTTTGAATGCGAGTATCAATTCATCCCAACAAAGTCTGAACGTCGACGATTCATTAGAACATATGTCAGGTCGTTTCGTGAACATGCTCCAATCGACATCAAATGCGAAGAGTCAGCCGGCCTCAATCGCAAAGAAACATACATTGACAGAGACGACAGAGATTTTGAAAAAGATGTGCGATACTTGGAACAACAAGTCGATACATTCAGAGGTTTACCGGGCATGTATTGGGCCCTTTGGGCACTGATTCAGGCTCATCAGACGGGAGAGGATTATCGCGGTCTTTGTGAGACGAAGATTAAGGAGTATTGGGATTGGAAGGGGGAGAGTGATGGGAGCAGGAAAGAGGGAGGGAGGGAGAGGAGTTTGAGGGAGAGGAGGTGGGGGGAAGAGTAAAGGGGCATCTATCGTTTTAGGGGTTTTGTCGGGATATTCTTGAGGGCTACGGTCTTTGAGCAAACTGGTTCTGGTGGTGCTCCTGATGGATGGAAGACTTGTCTTCTGGTCGAGATGTGTATAGGATTTGTGCTCCGTTCAGAGAAAGGGAGCTAGGATCTTGGATATAGAAATGACGAAATTAATTTGAGTACTTCACTGGAACTGAAGCATTTCCTACGTTTTAATAGACGAGACAAAACGAATGATTGAGATTCAAAACTGGCAGCAGAACAGAGTAGACTCTGGACTGAGACGAAGGAAAAGCCTCAAGAATTAATCCATCTCCACTCTTGGGCACAGGCTATGCCGGATGAGTATACTGGAATCGTACTAGTCCGTTGTTTATATCTTGGGGAACAATCCTGAGCCCAAGAGAGCTGAATGCACGAGAGGTACCTTCATTCAGACCAAGAAAGCCGACAACGTGCAAGGCTGAGTTCAGACATACGCGGGTGCTCGACGTTGTGAAATTTACTAGGAATATACACAAATATTTCGACTCTCTTGCACGATCTGTTAAATATCCCCCGTGGCGCAATTGGCTAGCGCGTTCGACTGTTACCAGGAGTATATCGAGAGGTTGGTGGTTCGAGCCCACCCGGAGGAGGATGTTAGGGCACTCTGTTTTTGTTGCTAAACGGTCGGGGTTTGATCGAGTTCCCAGATTTTGTCTTGCCCTCTCTTTGCTTCACAATCGAAGGCATCAACTACTGATCTTCGGACTCTTAGTCTTTAATAAGGAGACTCGGAATGAGGCTTCTGCTCTTCTTTCCACAGTCCTCCAATCTCTCTTCGCTCTTGGGACTTTTTTAGAAATTCAGTTTTTGATCACGTGCTGATTTCAAGATCGAATCTTGAATTGTACCAAGTGACGGCTTTCAACCACCAATAATGCTACCACGGATACCGATGCAGAGGGTTTCCGGCGCCCTAGGCTGCTCCTTCCGATCCTCCAGCACACCTACATCCTTCATTGCCTCTTTCATTGCGCCCCAGCAACAGCGTTTTGCCTCTATCCTCTCAGCCCTTAGCGATACACCAGGCGCATACAATAAGCGGATAAGACGTGGTCGTGGACCTGCTTCTGGCAAGGGAAAGACATCGGGGAGAGGCCATGGAGGTCAGAAGGCGCATGGAAAGGTGCCGGCTGGATTCAATGGCGGACAGACGCCGGATATTGTCGTGAGCGGGACGAGGGGATTCGTGAATCAGTCAGTATATTAACACTCCGTGACGCTGGTTGGTTTCAATGGAAAAACGCTGATCATTGATGTAGATTTTCGCTGGATATGAGCAAAGTCAATCTCGACAAGATACAGAGCTGGATAGATCAAGGACGACTCGATCCCACGAAGCCAATTACGATTAAGGAACTCGCATCGTCGAGATGCCTACACGGCGTCAAAGATGGTGTGAAGCTCCTCGCAAGAGTATATTCACAAAACTTTTCTCAAGTTGGATATCCAATCTAACACCCGCCACAGAACAAAGAAACCTTCAAGACCCCCATCAACATCGTCGTCTCCCGCGCCTCCAAAACCGCAATTGAAGCAATCGAAGCCGTCGGCGGCAAAGTGACAACACGCTACTACACAAACCCCGCCATAAAACGTATAAGACAGGGTCTAACCCACCCCTACCTCTCCATCCTCTCCGAACGAAAGGACAATACAATCTCAGACTACAAGTACAGATTACCTGACCCCGCGTCGAGGAAGGATATAGAGTACTATAGGGATGCGGCGCATAGGGGTTACTTGAGTTACCAGGTCAAGGATGGACACAGTCCTAGTTTGTTCTTCAAGGCGCCGAGGACAGGAGTGCAGAGGACGAAGGCGGCTTCTAAGAAAGAGGCGGGGGATAACAGGATTTGGTAGAGAGATGGTCCGACCTCTACGATACTGGAAGACTCCTGGAAGTCATGGCTTTGAAAGAGGGAGATCATAGCATCTTCCGGCATACTAGGTAGCTTCATGTAAAGTCTACGATATACATTATGCTTGCATAGCGCTCTTCTCCAGCTTTACAAGAAGAACAAAGCCATCGTGCCTTCCTACCAATGCATGGAAATTGGCGCTCGGAGTACAAGCGACAGGACGCCAGACGATCTAGGGGTACACAAATATCAGGATAAAGGAAAAGAGTTCGCACAGTTTTAAGAGAACCAAACCATTTGCCGTACCAATCAAATTCTCTTGGGCAATCTCGAAATTTCCGCTACGAAAGCATCACCCAAGTTATTGTCTGGCAGAAAGAGTCGGTATATTGTGTGCTGTTCTCTGCTCTGTACGAGCTCTGGTGAAGTGGGGTGGGTAGTCGATACTTTTTTTTCTCGAAAGAAACTGGATTGTTGTTCAGCTGGCGAAGGTGATAAGTTGTATACTTTTGCCTATCTATACAATCCGCATAGGGGATCTTTAGTATGGGCACGGTGTTTTCTAAGCCGTGGGAAAAACGGAGTGGGATCGAGGAGGTAGGGAGGATTTGGGTAAAAAGTGTTTTAGATGGCGTTGACGTTGACGTTGGCAGGTTAGCGACGTGGAGAGATTGTAGAATTGGATAGGTGGGCGATGTGGATCCTCCCTTGTGTGGTTTCTGAACGTGCATTGTGGGAGCTGGATAAGTGAGATGGGACGTCCGTAGTTGTGTCGATTGCTTAAGTCTGAGCGAGTGGAAAATCCTTTGGGTAGACTAGGACTTGCGACACGGGCAGACACTCGTAGTTTTGAGTGTACGGTGTTTGTCGAGCAGATTTCTCGCGCAGATGCATCAAACGGTCTCATGGTCTTACACGCAATATTGGGGAATCGCCCGGAGGTGGTGAGTCGGAATGTACTAGACAAGCGCTCATTTGAACCCCCTAGTCTCGCCGTGCTCTTGTCAGTGCGATAGTGGGCGCGCAGATATTGACTCCTGGGAGGCGTTCGAGTGCATGCAACTTGTGAGTAGCTTTGTCCACATGGTAAAGAGGTTGCAGACAAAGATCTAGCGAGTGGTTGTGGTGTGCCATCCCTTCAGGGTGTACCGAGTGCGAAGATGGATTTGTTGGCAAGGTCGGATGCTCATTTGGAACGCGGGTGAGGATAATGTGATTCTTGTAGAACACAGTATGCCCGATCCTTACTATACGGACGGTTGCGCGGTCTAGCATGGCCTGATCGCCATTGCTCGTGCGGGTCAAACACTTGTATGCCCGAAGTCTGTTGTCAGCGTCGCCGGCGGAGAGGATTTGGCTTTCGTGTCGTGAGGTGTGCGTGGTGACAGGTGCCGACCCATTCTGCGACGGCTATTGATGACTATCGAACTCGTTGTTGCAGTGAAGGTGACTGTGGCATCGCTCTCCTAAATCTCTGAAATCTTACCTGGATCGAGGTCCAAGGTCGTTGTCCGTGATGCAGGTTTTAATCGTAGCACCATCTCTCTGCATTAGTTCTGCTATGCATCGATGCTGGGTTCATTGAGGGCCTTGCGTCGCATTGCCATTTTTTATGAACAAACTCCAGATTCCTCCTGGTGTTGCTTAGTCCCTCACTTTGACCATGTCAGCTCATTATTCGTCTGAGTGTTTTCCTAGTCGAATCTATATCTATTTGTGATGGTGATGGTGATCGTATCTTTTGTCTTGTGTCCCTTGTCTCGTGTGATAGGAGAACGGAAATAACCTGCCGATGTTCGTCGTGGAAACGAGCTCCTTCTAGTCACGGCTGATTACAGACGGTTGGCGCTGTGTGCGATTGATGTGTGACAACAACAAAGATGTACAGGCAAGTACAAATATTGTTAACGCTGTCATACTCAAACAGGGATAAAGCACAGCGTAGCGAAAGGATAATCTCGGGCTTTTAGGCTCCATCATCGATACCGGAATTCTTCAATGCGTCCAAATTGCTTCTTTGGGTACTGATGATGTTGGATTTCAAATGTGCTTGCATGCCCAGTTGGTCCACGTTGCAACGCCGTGCTTCCGTATCAATCAGAAGGCTGTGGGCTGCAAGCATCTTTTCGATCGCCTTGAGACATGGCAGTTTTCATGTCTGACGGTCGCATCGCCTTCTTCCAGGTGGATCAGCTCGAGTTTGTGATTCCAACAGACCGTTCGCAATGTTTCCAATCATTTTCGTTGAACAAGGTGTACGGTAGTCGCGTCGCGTTCGCGGAGGTGGTTCAGAGGCAAATGGTGCCAGCCTCAAGTTGATCATGCATGGTCCCATGGATCCTGATTATGCAAGGCAGGACCTGTGTGCCAAGCAAATTCCGCATTCAGCACTAAGTCCCGTGTGACTCTACCTCCTACGGGATAGGATAGGCTGGTCAGCTGTAATCATAGTGGAGTAAGTTGAAAGTGAGAAATTGAGAAGGTAGTAAGCTCCGGATACGAAAATGATCAAAACCACTGGCAATTCCAAAGAGCCTTGTTGGAAACGCTGACCTCGGCCGTGGTACGGGAGTCAAAAGATGCGAAACCTATACGAATGATTTGCTATTAGTGGGCCACGATATGAAGGTTGCAAAGCAAGCACAGGCTCGTTGACGCTATATCGCCGACATCGAAAGACACCCCAGATGGAGAAGGTCTGAGCCTATCAAATCTAATACATGAACGGTCCAGTCTCGTTACCAGAGGATGGCCAAACACTAACAACGAATTTACGTCCCTTGTTTGACAGACCGACGAATAAGCTGTAGGTCGTTTGTTTTTGCAAGGAGGCGGTTAAGGCCGAGATACGGACAGACAGCTGAGGGCACGCCGCACGCATACTATGTAATAAGCGTGCCGCAGTCGCGTCAGGTCTCGTGTAGCAGAGTTGGAGACGCATTCGGGGTTCACCCTGCGCTTGGCTTGACCTTGGACCAGCATGTGTGGAGAGATTCCCGCCCGGCAAATCATACTGTGTAACAAGCGTCCAAGATGTGAGGCTGGTGCGGGTCTTGCTATGCCATGAAATGTTGAGTGCATGCACCAGGCAAAGGAGCAACCAAAGTCAATATGCAAGCTCCGGTCAAGGTTCGCAGAGACGCCTGAGCAGTCCATTTTGGGTCAGGTGTTTTGCGATGAAATCATCGGAAGCCGAACATCCTGCCCAGGTCCCACAGCTGGGTCGATACAACATCATTTGTCGCGGTTAATAACATGGGATTATAATAGTTGCTTCCAAGAAGGGGGTGGGGTCGATTCAAGAATAGTGATGAATGTGATATTGCCGTACCTCTGCGATCAAATGAGCTGCGTCCGTTTACGTTCACGACGTGGTTCATTCGGTTCTCCGGGACATCCGGAGGCATGTCGTGGCTGGTCAGAGATTTTCATTGTCGAGAGAGAGCCTGAGAGTGTTTGAGCGTGCAATTCCGGGCAAAGTGTGGTGACACATGATTCGGCGCTGCGGAGGAGTCTAATTCGTGTTTTGTTCAAGGTCCAAGCCGCTGAGAGGCTGATGAGAGCACGGCGATCGTCGGATTGGAAACAAGAAGCATGTCAGGGTATGCAATGACGGTGATGATGAGGACCGCTGCCTTGTCTCGAGGAAGCATATTACCATGCCGCACCGAGATCATGCTGATGAGAGGGCTCGGTAAGGTGGTAGGAGGTAGCAGATGGTGGGCAGGCGCACGCCACGGGTTAGGCAAGTTGGGATGGATGGGTGGATGTTGTAGCTTGTCGGAGGCAAAGTCTGTTGCGACGGTCAATGCATGCCGGGGTGATTCAAACAGGTGCGTTATGCATCTGGATTGGCACAACCTTCAACCTTGCCTCTGCTAGGCGGTCAGATAGTAGTAGTTGCGGCGTTGGGTGGTTTGATGGGCTGGAAAAACATGATCCATGGCACCAACCTGAACCTGAACCTGAATCTCCATCGTACCTAGATACCAAGCGCTAAGTACCTTTGGCTCACGATCCGGTACTTTGACCAAAGAAGATGTATTAGCCGCAGTTACGCCACCAGCGATACTCTCTCTTCTTGCACACTGTGCCTTGATGCTGGACGATGGCCGAGATCCGGTGTGATTGGGATGCACGCCCAAGCGAAGCCCACTTCATTGGTTTGGTTGCTACCATGTCCCCTCCCTCCTTTGGGCAGGCAGTCACAGCTAGCTACTCAGTATCGAGCATCAGCCGAAGTATCCAGGTGGGTGTTAAATATTGCTACGAGGTAAGTAAAACCACCCCCATTTCGCCGGATCCCCAATTCGCCGCCTTGGCGCATGTAGATAGCCATTCTTGAGGTTGCAATTACGTGCTCAATTTAAGCCCAAATCAATTCAATAAACTTATAATAGTTATAGGGTTTAAAGGTGCTTCACGTGGCGCTTCTATAGCCTTTTTAGCTGCCAAATCTAGCTTCTTCTATACTATAATAGTAGCCTTTTTTATAGTAGTATTACTAGTATCTTTAGCCGCCTTAATAGCGTAAATATCTACAAAAAGATCTCCTAATAGTATAGTAACTTTTCTCCGTAGCTATTTATTTAAGAACCCTTATAAAGTAGTCTCTAACTACTTAATTTTATTATTACTTTCTACCTAGTATAGCGACTACTACTCTACTAGTAACCTCGCCTTCTTAATAAATATATTATACGTAGATATAGGTATTTTACGTATAAACTGAATAAAGTCCTTACTAGATCTAGGTATAGAAGGAGTAATATATACGCTATAGGCTCGTTTACGGGTTCTACGAGGACTTAGAGGCGTAATTAGTCGCTTAAGAGACTTTAGAATAGGAGGACGTACGTATAAGGACGTAAGGACTTTATTAGAGTTCTAAGAATAGATTCCTATAGTTATAAAAGATACCTAGATTATATATTTATCGAGTTATTCTCTAGCTTTATAGTAATAAGTAATAAATTAGTATTTTTTTACCTTTACGCTATTATCTAGTACTACTAGTTCCTAAATACCTATTCTATACGTAGACTTAATAAGAGAGAAGACTATAAGGTCTAATAGCTATAAGATATAGCTTGAATATAGTAGTAGGAAGTAAAGCTAGACTTTATTTATTCTATACTTATATATAAAGTCTATAGAGACGTAACTACTATAGCTATCGTAGATAATAAGTCGCTACGTCTCTAGATCTAGAGGAGCTATAGATAGTAAAAATACCTTCTTAAGCTACTATATATAGAGAGGGTTTAAAGTCTAGCTATTCTATAAAGCCCTATAGAACTAATCCGGGACTTTATCGTATATAAACTACTATACTTAAACTAATTTACTCTTAAAGATTACTAGCGGCTTTAGCTTTACCCTAGTAGTACTTATATATTCTATAGTAGTTACCTACTCTCTATCTACCGGGGCTTTTACTCTAGTAGTCTTCTTTTATAAATTACTAAGGACTCTAGTAGGTTTATAGGTATCTATTACTATACTAGTCTCGTCGAAGTTGTATAGATTTTCTAGAAGGATATTTTTAGTATTAAGGACCTCTTTTAGACGCCTAAAGTACTCCGTTATTATTAGTAAAGAGGCTCTCTCTATCCTATTACTATCTATCCTCTTACCTATTAGGGTTTTAATCTCTAGGTTACGCCTTTTAAAACTATTAATCTACCTCTTTCCGACTAAAATCTCGTCGCCTAATTCTACTAGGATCTTTATAGCTATCTTATATATACGGGTATAGAAGGGAGGATAGCTACAGTAGTCTTCTTATAGGATCTAGTCTATAAGCTAGTTTTCTTATATAGGAGAGAGTCTCTAGTAGTAGAGTTGGCTAATTTGACGTATAGTAGGATTCTATAGTTAGTCTATAAAGCTCTTTCTAGGTACGCCAAAAGCGTATATAGTTTTTGACGTATAATTACTAGTTACCTAGGCTACTAGGGCTTTAATTATTATAGAATCGCGTTTATTCAAGAGAGAATACATGGTTGTGGTGGAGATAACGCGTGTATTGTGTTTAAATCTACAGAAAATACATGTGGCTGTTTTCGGCGAATTGGGGATCCGGCGAAATGGGGGTGGTTTTACTTAGAGTCCTTGCAGCATTCATCGCTGGCGAGACCGCCTGAGATCCATCTATCCATTGATTGCCAGCACTTCACGACCAGTCTTACGCGAACAATGCCCGCCTCGTACTTTTCCACAAGGAGCAGGGCTGTCATTATCGACTTGATGCCGGAAACATGTCTCGTAAGGTGGTGCACAAGTTTACGCTGATCATGACAGTATCCCGCGTCGAGCAAGGAACGCAAATAATTCCTTTCTCACCACAACTCAAATTGGCTCGGAGATGCGTCCTGCTCTCGACCGTTTCGGTAAAGTAGGCGATATGAAGCGTGGTGTATGGTGTATTGACCTTCTAGCGTACGGAAATCTCTCGCGGCCTTTTCAGAGATGAACCACGAACCAATTAAGGTCCATGGTGATACCGAATGCCAAGTTCAGAGGCTTGTGAACCATAACATATCAAAGAATGGCATGCCATGTACCGTGTATCAGCCGGTTAGTCCACGCCGTATGAGTCTGCGCCATGAAGATAGATGGACGTCGTCGGATACGGATGCTAGTGGATGACTAGGGTTGAAGAGCAAGCCTTAATAGCCTCCAATGCATCTAGCTTGAATGCATGGGAAGACGCCCCGGGTGGTGGAGTTTACCACTCAATGAAATCTGTCATCGTTCAACAATCAACAGTAGTAGTTGCTTCCATGGGGCGGCTTCATGGTAATCTTTTCAACACGGACAAGTGCCAACACGGACGAGGAACGAGTGGCGCAATAATAATCAGGCCGGAGTCTTCATTTCTTGTCATTTAGCCCATTCCAATAATACGGTTGAAGCGAACCTTCTCATGATTATTCGAGGACGAGGTCTGCAAGGGTTGCCTAAACTGTGAAGGTGCTGATACTTCAGGTGATAACGACATTTTCAAGATTCGATATTTGTACGCTCATTCTTTTTTCCGATTGGCATGTCACAGGCCCGAACGGGGTTACTCCTTGCTTTTCAGCATTTGCGTTGCCAGTGCGGCACGCAAGACTGTTACAATAGTAATGATGCTAGGAGGCTGGGCTTGCGCGATATTTGGTACCTTCGAGAACAGGAACACGTAGATCGCGATAGTCACGCTAACTATTTATGAAGACGCCGACGACGACTCGGCGTGCATCGAGGCCATTTGGGAGCATGACAGGACAAGCCATCTCTGGGATGCGTAACGAGGGGTTTAGGGGCTTCGGAGACAACGACGCATTACGAAACCACAAACAGCTTTACTAAATCAGATGGGATCTTACTGTGACAAGCGCTACGAGCATCAGTTATTAAGTAGCCTTCCACCGGGATTGCTTATTAACGGCAAGGACCGAATGATTGCATTTTGGCGGACAGATTTATCTGGGCCCCAAGGGGCGAGACGGCGTGATAATGCGAAATGCTGAGACTATTAGGAACAGCCACCTCCAAACATCCGCCTTTGACCCATGCACAACGGGGCCGCCAATTCATATTGTTGCCTTGCTCAACGTAATGCAATGCCACCATCCGTGTAGGCGAGCGAGAAACTTGTCGACACTCGGATTCAGCGGTCGAAAGAATTCGTTGACATCGCCCCAAGATTCCACCTGCCGATCGATAGGCAATTGCTGGCGCCTCCGAAGGACCTGGTGTGATTGGCGAAACGTGCCCCACCCGCCTTAGTCGAGGCCAAAGACTCCGGTGCCAGGATTACGAAGAAATCATAATAATAACGAGGATTGAAAATTACCAGGAGGATCTCTGAAGGGGATCGTCTAGGCGGTCGGGCGTGCGGAATCAAGATGAATCGCGGCAAATAATAGTTGCTCGTATCAGACCGGAAATGCATCAGCGGGCAACGTCGTTGACGTCTTGTCTCGCGCCTGGTGCTCGCCTCAAATATCCCCCAAGAGTGGAAGGAATGCGACAAATAAGTGCTGCTGCTGCTGCTGCACTCTTCCGACGCCGGGGTCCGTATGGGAGCGTGAGCGTGAGCGTGAGCGGTCTCCAATCCTGATGCTTGTCAAGCTGGGGCTGGTCATGCTTGCTGGTCCTTTGCCCTTTGCCATTTCATTGCATGCTGCCAGGCTCGGCGGACATGACGGTCACGCAGAGGTTTCGTGTCTGTCTATTCGATCCGACCCATTCATTCCCTTGTCATTATTGGGACCACAATGTATTGTGCATCAATTAGGGGGAGGCGGGTGAGAGCAGCAGCAATAGTAATAACAATAAGGGAGTACTTTCTGCGTCGCCCGAAATGGCTTGTGGCATGCGTACCATCCGTCGCAATTCCGGTGGCCTTGGGATGTATCGTCTCATGGCGGCTAGCTCAGTGCGCATGGAACGTTGCCAATAATAAATGAATGGGATCGATGCGGTCCACAAGCCCCTCAGACGCACCACAGACTCAAGGGATGATGACTGCTTGCAGGAAAAACTAAAAACTGAAAAACATCAAACCTCAGACTAAAACTCCCACAGAAATAGTCTCACACAGCGTCAGTTGCCGCGCGTAGCCAATCACCAAACATGGACACGAGTTTTGTTAGGGGCTTTGTCCGGCCCACATCCTGGAAATCACTTCGTCGACCCAGTGTTGGCGATTTGGAGGTTAGCCAGCCCTGGTGTTGCGATTTTCATACTCCACAACGCAGGTGCATAATTTGCTGGAATGGCAGGAGTATCTGCTCAAAATTGCCACGAATGTACCGTTATCATCGTTTCTCACAGAGGCACAATCTAAAACCTTGGAAAGATCCCATCTGCTGTTACGACGACGGCAAGAACAATGGATTTGCGCGTCGTGTCCAGCAATCCATCTACCGTGATTTGGTCCCGACCACCAGTACCAAGCAGCAATGTTCCCCACGACGCTTGTGGTGCAATAACAATGTAGGATGTAACTAGGAATGGAGGAGTGGTAGGCCGTGCAGGCCGTCTGGCGTTGATTGCCCACACACTCACGACGCGATACTGCCGGAAGCGCACTTTAGTGCGTACAGGCGAAGGGAATTTGGAGCCTGGCGGAGCATGGCTGCATCATGATCCAGAGCAATCGGCATCAGCTGGTGCACAGGAGTATCGCTGTCAGCCAGGCCATTGGCGGATACGGCAGCAGGACTTGGAACGCGAGCCCGTAGCCCGTGTGTAGACCTAGCCCTCATCAATAATCATCTGAGGGAGCGAAACTTGCACTCCATCAGAACAGCGGCCGCAGACTCTGGCTCGTCTCGCTCTGGCTCTGGCTCTGGCTGGCTGGTCTGGCTCATAGCATGGCTCGGGCATGAGCCAGGCCAGGGCTGTGACGGAAAGAAGAGATCAAAAGTTTAGACCATGGCGGCCGACAGCATGATTGGTCCCGGCGAGATCAGCCTTTTCAGTCCCCAGCCAACGGGTCAGGATTCTGGGAACGTCGAAAGACAAAGGAAGGAGGAAGAGAAACGCCGCGCCGTGTGCACTTCTGATGCTAGCTGCAACAGGCCGAGGGGAACCTCTGGCAAGGGGTCGCCCGGCGAAGGCGCTAGCTACGAGCTGGGAGCACTGGGACTGAGTCTGGGACAAGGTTATGGGCCTGGCAGAGACAGAGACCCACGATTCTTGTCGGCTCAGGCTAAACTCAGCAGCTGGCTGCTGGCTTCTCGCTCTGACATCGCAACCACTCCGCCTTGACGCTTGCTCTCAATCTGTGGAGATCACCTAGCCTTGGGACGCGCCACTCCGTGTACATTCTGGATCCATGCTGCTCGACCTAGGGAGAGGCACCCTGCGCCTGATGTGGACTTCGTGTGGTGGTGGGCCTCCTTGAAATCATGTTTTATCAAAACAAGCCTCTACTCCGCTTCGGCATGGAGTATCGCGGATGCTCGAAACGATTAACCAGACTTCGAGCCATTGACACATTATTGACATTCCAGCAAGCTTCACCTGCCCGTGGTACCGCTTCCAACCTCACAAAAGGGCTGCCCTCATTCTTCTCCAGTACCTCACACTGCTTCACGTTTCTGAATGCGTTAGATCCCAGACTGTCGTACCTCACATCTCGGACATCAACATACTGTACATCTCGGACATCAACATACATACCTGCCCACCTCACTCCCACTCGAAACCTACCTGCACGCAGCCAGATCCCTCTCCTTGCTTGCTTCCGGAAACGATCAGTAGGGTCTTCACTGATGGTCAAAGCCACGGCTGCTTGATCCACGCCTACGCCTACGCCTACCTCTTTCACCTTCACGGTGGCCATGCTGTAAAAGCAGACGTCCTTTTCACTTTGTCACTTGCCGCATCTTGCTGTCTTTTGTTCTCCAGAGACAACACCTCACGCACTGCCACTTTCACGTCTATAAGTCGTTCCTGCCACTTCTCTCTGCGGGACTCTCTCTTCGCCAATTCCAGAACAGGCTCCTTCCTCATCGACCACGCATTCAGTTCCTCCCGTCCCCGTCCATGTGCCCTCAGGATCACGACACAATCGCCAACCACACCCGATGCCGCACTCCATATACCACCTCCAGGGCCCGCCGTCCCTGCCCAGCTGGTCCTCCTCAAAAGACGTCCCGACCCCACGAGTGCTACCTCCTCCACCTTCGTCCTATCTCGAAGAACAGGTGCCTCCACGACAACCGTTTAGCTTTACCGGTGGGCCCCCAACGCCTCCTCCTACTACACAGATGACCAGCTACAGCTCGAGGCAGCTGCCTGATCTTCATTACACACAAAATAATCCACAAGCAGAGGAGATGAGCTATCCCATCAGGACGCAGGTGCCCTCAATCAATCATCCACCACCTCAGTATAGCTACAGCTCCGAACCACCCCAATCGAACGCAGCTCAAAATCTGATGTCGACCATGCAACGGAGCCCACCATCCACCCTGTCAACTCTGGTGCTTCCAGTGCCAACGGAGAACAAGAAGTCGCCCCAAACTGGCATGACCCTGAAGCTGCCTAGCACAATCCGCGCACCGCAAGCCAATCTGTCTCAACTTGCTGCTGAGGTATGTTGTCAGATCGTGGATTCATTCGTACCTGAAGTGCTCACGTTCATAGGTAACATGTCTGTTCTGGTTCGAGAGCGGCAGGACTTTGTCCCAAATCGAGCACCTGCCTCCTCAATCACTCTCTTATCCTCCCATTTGCGCCGATTCCATGCCAATCGAGAGATTCAGGCACTGGGTAGCCAACCTCCTGTCTACCACCCAGGTCACACAAAACGTGATCATCTTGGCCCTGTACTTCATTTGGAAATTGAAAAGCTTCAATCCCACCGTCAAAGGTCGCCCTGGCAGCGAGTTTCGCTTACTGACAGTGGCTTTGATGCTCGGTAACAAATGTGAGTTCATATAATGTACCTTTCCCGCTGAGTTGAGCTGACGTTTTCCAGTCTTGGATGACAACACATACACCAATAAAACATGGGCTGAAGTTTCGGGAATTTCGGTCAAAGAAGTTCACATAATGGAGGTCGAATTTCTCAGCAACATGAGGTACAGCCTATTCACGAATGACAGCGAATGGAGAAGGTGGCATGAGAGGCTTGGAATATTTGGCAGCTTCATCGATCGGGTAGCAAGGTCCCCTCGCCCAGCCCCCCTCAACCTTGGGCCCATGCAAGTTTCAGCGTCACTTCCCTCACCACCAGGCTCAAATGGATCTCCTCCTTCCCAAGCCCACAGCTACTCTCCCAACAGCGGCCACAGAACAAACACCCCAATCTTGTTGCCTCAGATCAATTCCACTGCAGTATCGCCAATTGGACCTTTGCCTGAATTGGACCCGAGATTTGGCAGCAGGAAGCGAAGCCACGACGAGAACGGACAAGAACCTCCTCTAAAGCGCCACGCCCCCTCGTACACTCTTCCTCACCTGGGCACGAATACGCCCCCACAGGCGCCAGTCTCTCACCACCAGCAAACTCGTGTGCCACTTCCTAGCCTGTCGATCCCATCAGTCACGCATTCTCAGATGCCCGTACAAATGGCGCCACAGTTGCCTCCGCCGGGAGGAAGAGCAATGGCCCTGGTCTACCCACCTCCAGTCCAATGGCAACAACAACAGGCTTCGGCTCCAACTTCGATTCCCCCAATCCAGGCCATGAGTTTACCCCAACACAATGCGTCAGCCTACGAACAGTCACGACAATTAAGTCCATATCCTGGTCAATCGGCAAACTCTTCACCTGTCAGCGCAGTGTTCACACCCACGGCGCAAGCCACAAATCGATTATCGCCTTCATATTTCCTGCAACAGCGAAGCTCACCTTACCGACCAGTTCGAAACGTCCAAACTCTTCGCGCTCCTCCTGTCTCTAAATCAATGTGGGATGCGCCAACGATGGTCACCCACGACCAGATGCAGTATCACCCTTTAGGTCGACCAATGAACGAGCGACGAGTTGGTCACCTGCCATACATGCACCACGAGGCCTGGCCTGAGACACATCAGTTCAATCACTGGCCCGCACTTCCTCCTCCACCACAACCAATCTTCCGCTAGATTATTCAGACGACTTGCGTATTTTTCTCGTTGCAGATCTAATCACGTCGAATCACATCACCTTCCTCGAATTGCTACCATCTCGGACCAGCTTTCGAGTAGACAACTTTTTCATAAACTTTAATCATTCTCACCGTAAATACTCTCCTATTGTCATACTTCGGAGATCTGTCTGCACGGCACGGAGTTTGGGGATCTGCTTTCTGCTTGGTACTACTTGCATGGCGACGGCGTTTACACATGAAGATGCGCCCTGGCTATGCTCGCGTAAAAATGGGCAAGATTTTGAGGTCTGCATCAAGATTTGCATTATACACCTGTTGAGCTTGGCTTCCTTATCCGGTCGGTTCCGTGTTCTCCTCTAAGGAGGTCATTTCATGTTTTCGGAATGGACTTTCAACTCCTTTTCCTTTATGTAGTCTCGAACCAGCTTGAGCTGAGGCTCTGTGAGCTTGCTTGTACCTTTAGAAATTGAGCGTAAAGGCTCATGATGGTGCGGAAATGTAAGATTGCTTTGAGCTATTCGCTTAGACTCCCTTGCTATGGTGATTTCATCAAGATATGTCTCTTCTTCCTCTTCAGCGGCAATGAGTGAGGTCGCGACGTGGCGATCATGTGACAGACCACGACTCCACGAGAAACATTACGGTAGTGCCGACCACCGAGGTAACTCCCTCGCGCTGGGCCGGGGCTGGGGCCGATTCTGGGTACATCTCACTCGTCCCCTTTTTGAATTCCTCACACGTGGGCTTCGAGTGTTGATGATCCCATTTTGACTCCTCGGTCTAGGTGGTTTATTCTATCCCTTGGTTTTGAGGCGAGGAACGAGAACCCTCACGCGCACAAGCTTGTTAGTTGCCCGTGACCCTTTCTCCATAAATTCTTCTTTCCCCGGCCCGGGATTGTTGAGTTTTTGCTAGTGGTTCTTTCTTTGACTTGGAACTTGGAACTTGGAACTTGACGGGTCTGATTTTAGTCTTGGTATGAGTCGGGTCTGAGTGAGCTAAGTNTTTTTTTTTTTTTTGGCTGGTTGGGGGCAAGGGGTTTCTTGTTTGGCCTTTGCTTGCTACCTTGTCGCTGGAGCTGGAGCTGAAGTTGCTCACGAGATATTTTTGGGGTGCCGATAAGCATCTTTTGGCGCTGAGGTTTGGATTAGCTGCCTTTTTTTTTTTGAGAGAGAGAGGTTAGGAGGGGATAAGAGACGGGAAGGGTTGCGAAAGAGAGGTGAGTTAGGGTAGGGTGTAGAGAAGATGGCAGACGATGAATGGCATAATGGGAATTCGTACTGGGCTTTGAAGGAGCTGTTTAGGCTTGCTAGGATTGGGGAGGGGTGTTTTGAGAGTCTGGTATGTTCTAATTTTTTATTTTTCTCTTGTTTCTTTGGTTTATGATGGGGGTTTTCTTTTTGGTGGGATCTTCTTTTGGGTGCAGAAGAGAGGTGGTGGTGGTAGCTGGGGGGAGCAAGATCTGAAAAGAGATTTTGGGATACATTGGATTGATCTGAATTGGAATTGGAGCATCAATATGGAGATGTGGATTGGACCAAATACTGACGAGATCAAATATTCAGAGTCCTGCGTATTCACCTGGCGGATTCACGAGGGCGTATGGCGGACATGTTTTTGCGCAGTCTGCTTATGCGGCGAGTAAGACTGTGAGGGAGGGGATGGTTATCCATGTGAGTTCTTGGTTCTTTTTCTTTCCATATACCTTGATACTTTAAACCTCGTGGGTTTGTTGGGTTAAGGGTTTGAAACGGGTAATGGACTTGGATACGAGTTTTCGCTCAAAATTCGATGGCTGCAGCGCAGGTTCAAAATGTCTTGGAAAGTTGGCATATCTATTGATCGTGCTTCAAATGCATATTCTTGTCGTCTCTCACCTGAGTCACTGCGAAGACGGAAAGTTTGTGGTTTCCGGGTTTTGGGTTCGGTTTTGTTTTAAAGATTTTGGAAATATATTCAAATTCGAAGAAGAAAACGGGGATCTGGTCATCACATGTTCTCCTCACCATCTCCACTTCTATGATAGACTGTTCTATGCTCTAGAAGCTCGAAAAACATTCATTTAGAGGCTCTGTGCAGTATTGCTAACTATCCCATCTAGAACATAACAGGCTGGTTCACCCTCCAGGGAGTGACCGACCGCCCCTTCGTCTACCGCGTCGAAACCATCAGAGAAGGCGGCTCCTACTGCCAACGACAAGTCAACGCCACCCAGAACCCTTCCAATGGCGTTTGTTTCACTTGCATATGTTCTTTCAAGAAGCCAGAGGCATCGCATAACGAGCGACAACTTGATTTTGATTTGACGGAGAAGTACAAGGATGTTCTTCATGAGAAGAAGGCCGAGGACTGGCCTGAATGTCCGGGCGTAGACTCGCCTTAGTAAGTTGGTTACTTCTTCCATTGTTGGTGTATGTTTTTGTCAGCTTCCTGCTTTTCGAAACCAGGCCTTTTCGCACCCCTTGCAGGAAGGACGATGAGTGAATGGGTTCGTACTGCTTTGAAGTAGTAAATCAACAATTCTGGCAAATTCATCGCGGCCGGGAAAAACGAATCGAGGCTGACCTTAGAATAGTTGGTGGGAAATTGAGCAACAGAGGGGATGGATAGACCCGTTCCCGGGACTCAATATGCGTAAAGTTGATATGACAGCCTATAATCGTCCAAGGGAAACGCTGGATAGGAGGCAGTTACAGTACTACAAAGTTATCGGGGACATGCCTCCCATCGAGGAGGATCCGAATCTGCACGCTATTGCTCATTTGTATGCGAGTGATCGCAATGGTCTTTTCCCAGTGAGTCCCTCGGGTCGACAGCGGGTGATGATCATTTTGCTGATAGTGCCAGATACCGAACTTCCTGGATTTGGGAAATGAATACCTAGCCATTGCTAGCTTGAGTCATACGGTTATCTTTCATGTCGAAGCGCTGGGTTTGCGAATGGTCAAAGAAGATGGTACGAAGCTATGGTTCGTGGTAGAAACTGCCATTGACAAAATTGCTCATGGGAGAGCTCTTGCGAGTCATCGATTATGGAGGGAGGATGGATTGCATGTAGCTAGCTGTTTTCAAGACGGGATGCTCAGAATGCCTCCGGAGGGCGAGAGCATTGGTGAAGGCAGGCTTGTCTTTGGCGACTCGAACACGCTCAAGGAAGAGAAGATATCGAAGTTGTGATGGGTAAACGGAAGGTAGGTATAGATGGTCGAGGGGAGTGCCGCCTCACCGAGTGCTCTCGTTGCCTGGCAGCGACCCCTTTCTTGCTCAACGCGGTTTGCCCCGAGAATTGATACGTGTGACGGTCGGAGTGTAAGATAATCGCGGAGACAAGTCAATTAAAATACTGTCGTGCCTAGCCTAAACGCAATCGAAGAGCCTTTTACGTTGGGTACTTCTGACAACTCCGAGTGAGCAGCATGTGCCTTGAGAGGTGTCCGACTTGTTCCGCAGACGAAGACGAAGACGGGGATGAGTCGATGCGTCTCGAAGACGGTATAAGGACCATTTCAGCTGAGAGCGAGCATCCTTGAGCCTCAAATCTCCAAATTCTCAAGTTCGTGCTTCCCTGCGGACGTGACCCTGCGGCATTACCATTCTTTTTGAAAGTCCCACTGTCATCCCACGCCCAGCGACGCCTTTGTACCTCCGTAGCTCTTCGAAGTTCCGGGCTTGTGGCGAAGAGGTTTCTCAGTTTTCGAGAACAAAACCCGCAGAAGGATCACGAGAGTAGAAATCCAGCGCTTGAAAGAGACACGTTAGAACCACAGTTGCCAGCGAAACAATAGGAGCAGCATCTCTCCTGCAAGCTTATCTCTGTCGAGGGAATAGAGGTGAAGACTCTCCCTGTCCTTCAAGGGTGCGTCATAGAAAACGCCGAAGTTCTTCCATCAAAACTCTCAAATGCTCACCCCCAGCAGACCACCAACATACCACCAGCATACCTAAACCACATCCAATCCTGCATCCATTGCCCAGATGGCCAGCACGGCAGCCATGAGGCCATTGGGCTTCGCGCCTTCCCTCGTCGCACGCCGTACCTTCACCAGTACACGATCTGGCGCAACGCTGAGGAAACAGAATTTCAATAACGCACCAACAGTTCTGCGTCAACAACAATACCGGAGGGCACACACAGATGCCCCTCTACCTAAGAAGAGAGGTGCCTTCAGGTCATTCCTGCGATGGACCTGGCGATTGACCTATCTGTCGGCTATCGGTGGTGCTGCATACGTTGGATATGGCATCTGGGAGCTTAGACATCCAGTCGAGCAGGAAGAACCAAGCCCGGATAAGAAGACACTCGTCATTCTAGGTACGTTCAATGCATTTAGCTATTGGGGCTACCATACCGCCGGTAATCGCAAACATGGAGCTAATCATTTGCGCCCCTTAGGTACTGGTTGGGGCTCCGTCTCTCTCCTCAAGAAACTCGACACCGAAAACTACAATGTCATCGTTATCTCGCCCCGCAATTACTTCCTATTCACGCCGCTATTGCCATCATGTACAACCGGAACAATCGAACACCGCTCCATTATGGAGCCAGTGCGCAATTTCCTCCGACACAAGAAGGCATCTGTCAAGTTCTACGAGGCAGAGGCGACAAAGATCGACTACGAGAAGAAGGTCGTCTATATCAACGATGACAGTGACATCAAGGGCGATGTCACCTCCACCGAGGTTCCATTCGATATGTTGGTCGTCGGTGTGGGCGCCGAGAATGCCACCTTCGGTAAATTTTGTTCATCCAAAAGAACACGCACAATGGCATGAGCTAATACGCCGTGACAGGTATTCCTGGTGTCCGCGAACACGGTCTCTTCCTCAAGGAAGTCGGCGATGCCCAGATGATCCGAAAGCGCATCATGGATTGCTGCGAGACTGCCACATTCAAGGATCAGTCCAAGGACGAGATCAAGCGTCTCCTACACATGGTTGTTGTTGGTGGTGGACCCACTGGTGTCGAATTCGCTGGTGAACTCCAGGATTTCTTCGAGTCCGACTTGAAGAAGTGGATCCCAGAGATCACCGAGAACTTCCACGTTACCCTCGTCGAGGCACTGCCAAATGTAGGCGACTAAAAATGATGAGAAATTTGACGACGCTAATAAATGAAAACAGGTTCTTCCCATGTTTTCCAAGCAATTGATCGAATACACCGAGAAGACGTTTGACGAGGAAAAGATTTCGATCCGCACAAAGACCATGGTTAAGAAAGTTACGGACAAGTACATTGAGGCTGAATTCACTGGCCCGGACGGAAACAAAGTTGTCGAGAAGATTCCCTTCGGCCTTCTTGTTTGGGCAACTGGTAACGCTCTCCGACCTGTCGTCAAGGACCTCATGATGCAGATCCCTGCTCAGAAGGACTCTCGCCGCGGTCTCGCCGTTAACGAATATCTTGTCGTAAAGGGCACAGAGAATGTCTGGGCTGTAGGAGACTGTGCTATCGCCAACTACGCTCCAACCGCTCAAGTCGCCGCCCAAGAGGGTGCTTTCCTAGCCAGCATGTTCAACCAAATGGCCAAGACTCATGAACTCGAAGCTGAACTCATTGCTTGCAGTGAAAAGCAAGAGAAGGCCCCATCCAAGGACCAACGTGATGCCGTCTTCAACGAGATCAAGGAGTTGCAAAAGCGATTGAGGAGAGTCAAGCAGATGGGTCCATTCGAGTACTCTCACCAGGGTGCTATGGCGTACATCGGTAGCGAGAAGGCCGTCGCTGATATCAGCTGGATGACTGGCAACATCGCCTCCGGTGGTACTTTGACCTACTTCTTCTGGAGAAGTGCATACTTGAGCATGTGCTTCAGCTGTGAGTTTTTCTCTTCTTTTCTACTCCTCAAGATGATGAAGCTAATTTGTGACAGCCCGTAATCGTATCCTCGTCGTTGTGGATTGGGTCAAATCGAAGTTGTTCGGCCGTGATGTTTCTCGCGAGTAGACGATAGATCCGACGATTCTCAAACCTCCACGACGCGCGCTCCGACCCTAACCTAGACTCATCCGCCCTCCTTTTCTACCTCAAAACCGTTCTAGATATACCTGAGTCTTTCTCTTTCCCCGATGTTGTTTGTGTACGAGCGAGCGTGCGTAAAGCCGTGGTGGGAACTGTTTGAATATACATAGAGATTTTAACGGTTGCTTTTCTTTGTCCTTCGGCGGCGGGTATTGGTAATAGACTGGTTGGGCGCTGATTCCCATGAAGAGTCGTTGATACATTGATATTGGCGATGGATATTTATAGATTTGCAATCGATGGATTCCTATCGGGCCTTGTGCCATTGTCGACGTGAGGTAAGTATTTGCGCTGGTGTAGAGATCGCTGATGCAGGTGCCCGAAAACCAGCCCTTGGTCCTTGCTGCCCCTGCCAGGACTGCCAGTCGGTTTAGGCTGTGGGTTTGTAGACCTTCATGCGAATCCCTTGTTGCCAACAATCAGTATGGACCATCGATTGACTCGAAGCCGTTCCTCGTATCGCTTTGAAGTCCTTCGCGTCTCCGTTGCCCCGTGTTATCTTGACTTGTGGCCAGCATGCTGTCGCCATGCGGGACAATATCTCGCCTGCAATCGCTTGAGTAATGCCTGGATATGGGAACGAGATTCGGAGTGATTTCCCCTATGCTTGTCGCCGTTGCCACCACTGCCTCAACAGCGTAAGCGTGGCCTTCAGGTGAGCTCGAGTGGAGAACCGCGAGGAGAATGATGAGCTTTGACGAAGCAGCTGGTGTGGCCATTCTGGAAGAGATCATGAAAAGGAGTGCATGCAGCAGTGTGACCGACATCGTGCCCCGTACCGTTTGGGAGTCCACTGCGTGGTCGATGTCCAGTATCTTCGTCCGCCGGGCAGTCGACCTGGGCCTGCATTCGAAACGATGTCCTGGTCGCCCGCGCTTTGAAAGACTGTGTGGATATGTGAGAGAGATTCGCACTGCGTTCATTAACTTGGCGCTGCCGCTGTCTTTGCGATGAGAATGCGGTTCCGAGTTGTGGTCTCATGGAGGCTTGCACGAAGAGCCCTCATCGATTCCAAGTGCGAATACCCGGGAAGAGCCAGCGAGGAGGAGTCTTTGATACCCGTTGGCATGATTGACGTTACGGTTTTCAAAAGCTAGGAACTGCCAGCGGCGACGAGAATGTCTGAAGGTGAGCGATGGGAGTGCGAAGCGGCCGAACACGAGCGTTGATACTCTGCCTTCAGGAAAATTCGGTTGTAAGACTGGGTTCGCAAAAATCGATGCGAAACTGAACGAGGCAGTTTGATGACCGACTGCCGTTGCTGTTGATGCTGCCGTTATCGGGAGTCCACAAACTCGATGGATGCTCATTAGAAACTGAGTATGCGTCGAAGTTGATGTGAGGACTTGGTGGGCGATATTAAAAATGATCAGAATCTTGCCGACTTTTATGATGTGGGCTAATGCCCGCTGGACCCCTATTCTCTCTCGGCTCTGGCTTCATTTTTTGTTTGTGTATCAAGCAAATAAGATGCAAAGTCGACCTGTCATGGGGTGACTGAGAAAGAGAAGTTGACTCGAGGAGTAGGTCAGTGACAGGCTGTTTGAATGACGGTCAAGTTTGCTCACAGCTTTTTATTTCAAACCAGTTTGTACCTCCCCCCTTTTTTTATTATTAATCTTGGATCATGTTTGACAGATCAATGGCAATGGCATTCGCAACAAGATTTGTTGTTATTGGTAAGGATGAGGTTGTATGTGCTACATAAACTCTTCGTGGAGAATCTTTTGTCACTAATAGGTGCGGTGGTGTAAGACAAGCCACTGTCACTTCGAGCGCCGGTCGGCGTACAAGATACTACTCTCCAATAGTAGCTATCGTTCGACCACCGGCGTATATGTGAGATGTGGGGTTCTGGGGGTGTGCGGGATTCTGGGGGCTATACGGGAGTTTCCTCTGGGTTCGCCCAGTTCTCCCACAGAGACTGTCGGGCTTGTTCCAGTGGCTTTCTCTTTTGCCCTTTTTTTTTTATCTTGCTGACTTGGTGGTTCGAATAGCACAGGTGGCGAATGGGGAGAGTGCTGGTGTTGGCCAGGGAGAATTAAGACGAGGGCCCCTGGTTCAACTCTCCTTTGCCACTTACGAGGCATTTATCCTTTTGCCTCGACTGAGGGTTCCCCCATTCTGGAAAGAGAGTCTGTGAAGGCTTTGGACTTTTGGTTGGAAGTTTGATGCTTGTCATTGATTATGCCATTGTATCGGATGAAAAGGTCGCCGGTCGATTGACTTTGCTCATATACGCGTCTCAAAACAAGGCGAGTCAAATGGTCGCAGTGAGCACTGCGTATATTTGGGATTTCCCTGGAGGCTCGCACGGAGCTTTGCTGGTGTTCTTGCAGTTCGAATGCTCATATGGTGAGTTCTGAAGAATTGCTAAGAACCATGCTGTTATTGAGACAATCATGATCTCTGAAAGAGCGGAAAATCGACTTGTGAGTTGTAGCGGCATACTGCCACATATAAGCGCAATCCTCGCCAGATCAAACAAGTCAAATTGATGCATTCGCGCCTCCTTCGGGGGACAGCGTACACTGGACGTCTCTGAGGTTTGCTCCGGCACATAATCAGGTTTGTTGATTTTCGCCAATTCACAGCGCTCAGCGGCTATATACACGGAATTGGTAATTTGCAACAGATTGATCCATTCTGTTTGATTTCTGTGAGAGCGATGGACTTGTTTGGATCCATTCAAGCACATTTTCAATCAGGCTGGCCATTTCACAATTTTCGCAGAGCTTGATGGTCTGTTTGTCTGTTCTCTCTAGATTGGCCTTCATTTCGATGGTTGTCATCTCCGGGTATGTGGATGATCAGACAGCTTGTATGAGTAACCCTTTTACTTTGGGCATGTCAAATTTACTGATCTACTATTCTCACTGACGATGAGGATTTCCACCTTTTTGACCTTTTTCTGCGACAACTGACGGTTCCTTCCTTCCACCTGTGTTGGGACTATGATTTATCTACTCTCTTCGTCTCCGTACCTACTCTGCTCTGCTCTGCACAAACAGGCGCGTCGAATCCTTTTACTCTCTTTATATCAAACCTATTACTCACATACCCAATAAAACTCGGCGAAGGACACCCAATCTACGAATGCTTCCAGTATGAAATCAGTATGATTCTTCCTATTCTATATCTACAACTTTCGTCACCCTTTCTGAAAGTCCTTTGAGCACTTGTGTGGCTCTCTTACCGTCCAGATAAGAAAGATGCGGATTTCAGTCTTCGATGTGACATTGATCAGGAATGATGGCCATCGAACTGTTGAGCTGATTTCAGGGCTTTGTCTTTCCTCAGTAACGTCGTGAAAGATAGTATCTTAGTTACACACTTGATTGGGCGTGGTTTGTGGCAATGTGATGTAGATGTTATTGGGTTTGTCGATGGGAGTATTGGGCGATTTGCTTGGTGTGGGGCCGTGTGGGAACGGCTGTGGATGGAGCTTTGGACAGGAGGGTTGTGGAGGACGAAGCTCCAGCTTGATGGAGAAATTCGAGATGTTAGAGGGTCCATAAACCCAAAGCTCCCTTCCACAATATCTCACGGATGCATAGCACCCGCATCTCCTCGACAACATCGAAGTCTCTCCCGGAGTTTGCGATATGATGAGTATTCTTGTTAGCAACATATCGAGATGGCAGGAACTATACGACCACCACTCGAGGGTATAACTACAGGATGGAAGCGTTAGGTAGAGTGAGTAAGAGGGCTTGAACGAATTGGATGGTCACGCTTTCCTTTGTTTTTGATGGGGAGGTGTCTTAACAATGATTGTGAAACAGTTAGGAATTAGATCACTGGCTTCAATGAGAAAGGAACGGAATCATGAAACTGGGAAGACGAGGATGCATAAATGGTTTTCGGGTCAATACTTGAGGATGGTTACTGTAGAGAAAGAACCTCTCCGGGATGGAGCTTGTTCTTTGCAGATGATGTTGGTATTTGTGATTTTAAAACTCACGACTCATGGTTGAGGCTCTTCTGCGTGTCGTCTGAAGGATAATGTTGAGGTTAGAGAAGCTGGCAAATGGGGGGCCTTGTGGGTTTTACTATCAGGCCGTCTGATATTGAGGAAGATTGAGGGTTCAGGAATTTGGATGGGGTGGAGATTAATTGACAAGTTTATTACATGCAGTCTTTCCAGTCTTCCTTCAGCAACTATATAGATGATCATGGGTTGTCAGACATCATGTTTCCGAAGTTGTGATTCACGAATATGTAGATCTTTGGAAGTAGGTCGATATATATTTCTGGATGAGAAGGTGCAATGCAAATGGGACTGTTCTATGGAAATGGTGTTTGAACCTGCTCGTAGATTCATGTCATCTTCCCCTTGATTCCAGATTTGATCTCTTAAATGCCTCGAATCAGAGTATATTCGCACACCACCTCGTGACTCCAACCAAGCCAAGCTAGCCTCCCTCACTCAGCCTCTCCAGATCACCGAATACTTCTAACCAACTCCCTCAGATCACCACCTTCCACCCAGCCTTCTCCACCGCCAGCATTGCCATCTTTTGCTGCACCCCATCCCTCACCCACCTCACCAATGATCCTCCCCGGCCGCCCTCCAACGACGGAATTCGGAGGAATGATCATTTGAGCGGGAACAATGGTATTCGGTAAAATCTTCACGTTTTCACGTATCATGCAAAAGGGTTGGAGAACGCAGTTTTCGCCAATGTGGACGTGTGACTTTATGTCTGCGCTGGATATGAGGGAGTTAGGTCCTACACCAATTCTCGTCAGCCAAACGAATTCCAATCAAGAAATTAGATCGAGTTTTTGTCGTACAGAGGAACTCACCAATGAAAACGTTATCCCCAATCTTCATCGGATAGTACGTCCACATACCTCTTGATATCCTTCCCGGCGGTTTGATGACACTCCCCGTAGCAACGATGGTTTGTTTGCCAATGCTGATGGAGGTAATGGCTTGAGGCTTTGCGGATGCTATTTTTGGGTCTGGGGATTTGGTGCGGGTTAGGTCGCCTCGAAGGTGAACGTCTGCCATTATTACCGTTTTACCGCCGAGGGTTATGTTTGCTGTTCCTGAGATATTTGCGCGGCGGGAGACTTTGTTGCCGCTGTCCTTGGGAGATGTTAGTTTCATGTGGAAATGGTGCTTTCGAGTTCGATTGAAGTGAAAACAAGAGAGGAAAAGTGTTTCAAATGATGTGAAATCGATATTTATGACGAGCATCGAAAGAGATAGGATATTCCTTGACCGCGTCTTGGGGCAATAGGTCGAGAATAGATTGTCTTACTTCAAGGAGCCACCTCATGAATGTTGCGAATATGAAGAAGGCGATGGAAACGTGAGACAACAAGGAAGAAGTGATAGAAAATGGTCAGCATACCGTCTCGATGTACTCCCCCTTAACCGCCTTTCTCCCCCCCACACTCTGTCTATTTGACATCTCTTTCGCAGGCCTTTACTTCAAGATCACCTCCTCAATCAGCCAAGAGAAACGACCTGTCGACTTCTCGTGCTGAGCGATTCCGTTCAATTTGTGGGCGAGCTGTCGTGTTGAAAGCCGATAGTTGCAAGTGAGCGAGATGACTTGCCGGTGGGCAAGGCGTTGAGGGATTCAGTTCATCTTGGCACAGAATTATATGGAGCAACTGCGGGTGAGAGAATTGGGGTCCAAAAATTGAAGCTTCAGAGATTTGATGTTGCGCATTCGTATTCAGGTGACGAGTGGAAACTTAGTGTTGATGTTCGCGGCTGGCTTCATTTGTTCCGAACGAACTTTACGAGTACGAGTACGATAGCAAAGACGGGAAGAAGCTTGTCTTCCCCTTTCCTTCCCCCCCGTCACCTCTTTTGATCCCAGGACTTCTATCTTTTAAGCACTACTAGAGGCACAGCTAGCATGTTTGTTTGTCTTTCCTATCGCAAAATCGAATGTCGGGCACGACGTCCTATAGCTAATGTACCGCTAGCCCCAGCAGCCAGTTGAAGCAGACAGAATGAGGCACACTCCGGCCTCGTCAAGAGAAGGCTCGGATCTCCTTTGCCCAAGTCCTTCACGAATCAGGATTATTACCATGTTGGCACCACTGGATAACGACCTTCTCACCGGTCGCTTTTGGCCTCGTTTCCCTAGCACGCAGCATATGATGCGGATCATTCCCTAGATTCTCCCGTGCTCCTCAACTGCGACATTATTTCTTGATTTGATGGGCGACGTTGGAGCCGCTCGGGAAACATTGCATCGTAATACCGGAAATTTGTCCCTTCTACACACCATGTTAACATAAGTTTTGGGATCTTATCATACCATCAATGACTTATCGACTTCAGCGCAGAGGCCTTGTAAGAAACGTCCCACGAAATTTCCATAAGCCCAAAGGAGACTCTGGAATACTTGAAACAGCAAGCGGATATTATCCAAGTCTTTGTCAAAACCTAAAGAGATCTACAGGAAGGCAAAGGGACGGTGCCCGCATGTTTGCAAATTGCGAAAACAGATCGACCCGAGGAGCAGGTGGGGCAGACCATCGAGGCTGCAGAAAAAGATCTCCTGGCTGATTGGATTGATAAGGCCGTCATGTTAAAGCATCGCGACCTAATCAAGGAGTGGCTTGAGACCGTAATTTTGGCCGCAGAAGACGCAGAAGACAGAGAAGAGCCAGGGGACACAATCGACGAGGAAGAGGAAGAACAGCGAACTTCGGTTGGAAGTTCAACGACCCAAAAGCTGTCTGTCACTTCGATTACCAATCATGCTTCACGACCAGTATACTCGACAAAGGGAACGGCATACTCAACAGAGGGTACGATGCTCGCTTTGCACTAGTGGATTATGCTGACTACAAAGACAGAGAATGCGTCCGATACAGAAAGAATATTGGAAGTAGAGGGCCTAGCTTCCACAGCAGACAAAGAGGCACTTCAAAGAGTCATGCTAGTGCGCTCGGTGAGCACGAGCACGCATCGTAGTCAAACTGCTGTCAGGACTATGAACGATGAAGAAGACTCTCCAGATTATGCTGCGACCATGATAGCAAAAGTCCTGTGATCCAAGTATGCGACGTCTCGGAAATGAGCCGTTTTTTTTGCCTCTCCAGAGAGCATTTCGCCAGCTGGACTGGAGGAAAGAAGGTTGGCTCGCTCGTGCAATAGTTGAAGAGCAATGTCACAGAGCACAGAACAAGCTCAAGGTCAAGATAGAGCGAGCTGAGATCGCCAAAGTGATCAAGGCGGAAGACGAGAAGGGTGGACGGCCGGATCATCATATCGACGAGCCAGAATTCATCAGTATCGTTCTCTCTATTCGCGAAGAACTTCGCTCAGCGTTAGAAAGACAATCGGTCTCAAAAGGTCTCCTCTATGCCGTGGAAGAGATTGAACGCTGGAAAAATAGGCGGACTGGATACGCGATCTCAAAGCACTGGTCTCCTAGGGTCGACCAGCTAAAGAAAAGCATCGTCATTATCTTCACTCGTACCTTCGGAGGAGACGTTACCGCGAATGATGCTCCACTTGCGTGGAACGCCACAAACGCTGTATATCTTGCGACTAAATCATGCGTTACTTCAGTGGACAGCGCTGTCAACAAACTACGACCTGTTTTGAGTGGCTGGGAAATATCCGACCGAGAGGAAGTGGACGAGGTGTTGAACACCACAATCGATACGGTAGCACTGTTTCATCGTTTTGAATCGCCAAAAGGTGTTGACACATATCACTGGCTGGACGAGTTCATTGATCTAGCATCGACACTCCCGCTCTCGTTCTTCTCTGAGAGTGGAGACTGTCCTGTCCAACAAGCCACAGGGCTGGTGACAAACCTCTGGAGTGTCCTGGATCGGATTCTTGGTCTAGTCAATGACATTGGCTTCTTCGCGTATGGACACGCCGTTCTTACAAAATGGCGTGAATCTCGAATTCTGGCCTGAGCCAGAACCCTAGCCGCAGAGGCGGCCAACGTTTTTGGAGAAGAGAGGGATTCGATCCTCGAGAATGTTCACACCTGGTACAGCCAGCACCGATCTATACTTCATCAGCACCAGGAACCATGCCTAGATATTACCAAAATTCTGATGAAGCAGCAAATGAACGTCTTGGATCTTGCTACAAAATATTTATTGGGTATAGAAGCTTCTCTCGGGAATATTGTTGAGATCTTTAGTAAGTATGGACTGAGTATGTGATCTCCAGTTTTGAATGGGGAAGTCACTGACATTGCCGCCATAGGTTGTCCTTCTACTTGCATTACCATTCACAACTATGAGAAAAACTGTGGCGACGGCACTACGTATGGGTTTGCTCAGAAATCCACTTCGCCGATGTTTCTGAACTCAGCGTGTACGAGATTGTTCTCTTTGTTTTGCAATTAGTCTAACCTTATAGCAGGGAGATAACACGATCAAGCACAATTAAAGTAGGATTTTAGCCCGAAGACAAGCTCGATGCTGTCCTAGGGTTTATTGAATTCAAGGTCAAGGTCAGTGTTGACTTCTTCCGTCGAGCGCTAGGTTGGTGACGACTTAGCAGCCTCGTGCAATTGCTGATTAGATCACTACAGATCAAGACGGCTTTTGACAATTCAAAAATCAAGGCTACCGTAACGCTTACACCCCTAGACATTGACAGCGATCCAACTCCATTCTCTGCACCTAAATACGGAGAGTCGGACGTGAAACAGGCAAAACGACAGTTGCTGGAACTCCCCCTCCCCTCCGCCATCTTATCTAAAGGTCTACCACCTGGGTGGGAAGTATCATGCACAGATGCCACAGACGTTCACCAAGACGGAGTCTATTTCTGGCACACGCAGACTTTGCAGCCAACAGCGGTTTTATGGCGAGATCCTGGTCACGCTCTCGGCAAACTGAAATCCATGAACCACGATGACCTGGTCGAGAATGTCCGCCCGATCAAATACCACTTCCCAGAACACTTTCAAGTTGGCTGAGAGGGAGGATGCCGAGACAAATGCAGTAAACTTAGGTTGCTTCTTCCCGGTTCTAAGGAAATCTCAGATACGAAATCATGATGCGATTCAAGTCGCATATACAGTGATAGATTTTTTTTAAGAATCTTTTCGGGAGGAAATAATTGATTTGTTGGAATGAATAGAGTACAATACATAGTAACTAACCTCTATTCTCCTACCTTCCGCGAGACAACATTTTAAAACTCCAAAATCCATCTCACGCAACCTCCCAGTGCGAAATTCAATCCTCCGACGAGTCCTTTACGTTCACATCACACCAAAAAGTAAACATTCACAAAAAATCCAAAGCCAGTCCTCGATCTCCTGCTCCAAAATTTTCATAACCGTATCCATATCTGCTCTGCCATACATTTCATGGAGGTCCATCTACCCTTCACATCAAAAACAAGTCACGGTTATCGATGAAGCAGGGAGTCCAGAGTAGTGTTAGGTTCATATTGACATACATCTCCAGACTAGAAAATGCCGAACCCTCGAGCCAAAAGTATCCAAAATCCAACCTCCGGCTCAATCACGATGTGCAATTGAGCCGAAAGCGAAGGGCAAACCAACAGAGCACGCTTCGATGCAACCCGAAAATGCCTAATGCCTAATGCCTCATGCGCAGTATATCGTGTACAAGTCGTACGTAGACCATTCCCCCCAAAGACGCCCACCATCCATTCACGCCATTTCAATGATTCAGCTGTACATAGTTTCCTGCGCAACATATTAGTACTGGGCGTTTATGATCAAGCAAGTGTCAAGCTTACCAGGAAATTGACCCGTCCGCGGTCCAATCTTGCCCGTCCACCACTCATTCGCATTATCCGTCTTTGTTATGATCTCAATGACCTCGCCAGTACTGAAACTCAAATCTCCTTCGGCCTGGGCTTCGTAATCGTACAAAGCCGTCACCGTCACTTTCACCACATGTCCCTTCAATCCAGCTGGCTTGGGCTTTGGAGGTGGCGGAGCAGGTCCTTTCGATTTTGCAGCGTTAAAGAGGCCGGCGGACACGGGCGGCGTGAGGGCACTCGCGGGACTATACGGTGCTACCTTGTTGTCGTTGGCCGGTGTTAATGCGCCATTGGCACTATACGCTGGCGGAGGCGCCTCTATTTGTGCTTGTGCTGCCGGAGCCGGTAACTTGCCGTACTTGCTTTCGTACTTGCTTCCGGAACTACTTCCGGCTTCTATCGCTAGAGGTTTGTTGCCATACTTCGAAGCACCGGGTCTGCGACCTCCTGTGGTCTTGAATTTGACAATCGATAATTTTTCCACATCATCCTTGATCTCGCCGCGCGAAGCTTCATAACCCTCCTCAATGTCTTTCGTAAGATCAAAGTAGCCAATGTCGATATTTTGCATCCGTTCGTGGAGTGTGTAGAAGACGTTTAACTGCATGTAATAAAACGACTGGAACAAAGGCTTGATAAACTCGCGCTCCAGCTGAAATAGTTGAGGCAGTTCGGTCTTGAGCAGTTCGTTGAAGTAGTTGAAGTCCTGCGTGGCCGCTTCAACATCGTTTTCTGCCTTGTATACTGCCTTCTCGTCCTTGAGTGTTTTGTCTTTCTTGTCTTGCAGCTTTTTCAGTGCAGTCCGGTGCCGATCGTAGTCCAACTGCTTGTGATCCCGCTTCCCTGCCACCTTGCGAACCTGTTTGATTATTTCCATAAGCTCATCCGCTGGCTTGATCACTCGTGATTCAATCATTTCCAATTCTGGCGCCAGCGTCTCTTGCAAGTCGCGAACAATGCTCTCATATTCCTCACATGCTCTTATGCCTTCGGGGTTGCCCTCTTGAATGAACGAATCCGGATCTGACACTCTCCCGGATATTGGCTGGTAGATCTCGGCACAAGCTTTGGAGAATTCGATCTGGTGCGTGAGCATGTCTGGGAGGCTTGTTAGAAAGGCATCCATTGCAAGTGAGACTTGTACGAACTATTGATCGCCTCTGAGTATCTGCATCTTGTTAGCTGCCTGAATCGCGAAAATGGGTCTCAAGCGCAGTACTTCTTGGACTCATCGTGAAGCTTCTTCGTCTCTGTTTCCAAGTCCTGAAACCTCCGCTCTGAATCTAAGTATATCGCATCTTTGGATACCTCGCCCTATTGGTTTGTCCGAATCAGCCGGTGCTCGCGCGGAGAAAGTGCTCGTTGGTAGGGTCGTGCTCGCAACGGTGGGATGTTGGAGCTACCTACGACATTGAACTTTGCCTTGACTGTTTGAGGCGCCTATATCATGCAGTCAGTTTCACGGCATCATATTGGGTCTTGCTGTTGCATACCCTCACGACACTCTTCTGGAAGCCTTTCCAACTCATGGGTCCTGCCAATTTGAGGGTCGCCTTCTGTGGGTGGGTTCGAGCGAGGCCGCCGTCTAGTAAAGGGCGCTTTGTAGTAGGTAGGGAAATGGAGTGGTGGTTGAGTAGGGTACTGTTGATGGTTTGCTCGAGTCGCACAGGCGGGATGCGGCTCAGAGGCTCAGGCTCAGGCTCAGGCTATGACGAAGCTACCAACAGCACAGCCCACTGCCCGATACTGAAGATGGCGAAGCGTGAGGATGCTGACAGTGGTCATGAGGAGAACCAGAGCCATCGTCTGGAATTGTACTCGGTACTATTCTACACTGTCTATAGTCTATACGAAGTGGTTCTCCTGCATTTCAATCTACCTCATTGGCAACCATCTGAAATCAGGATGCGCCGCTAGGGTTGCACGAATAGCGGAAGCGTTTGCGAAGAGATATGATATTGCATTCAAATTACCTATGCCCATGCCAACTATATTCGGGAGCTGCTGTAAGAGAGTATTAACAGCCGTGTCCTGTGTAAATAGTTCCAGGTTTGGCCCGATCGCTTTATGATACTCCGTATCCGTAGTAATTACTATGTCTTGGTGCAGTTCTCGACTCCGACATGGATCTCCTATCAAAGTCACGCCTATTCCCTTTTCGGCCCATGAGATAATGTCGAGCGCCACCATCTGTACCTCTAACAACTTTTGTCCTCCACGAACCACGACCTAAAATGCCGAACCTCACCCCTTCAGCAGCGAGACAGGCCCTCCAAGGCTGTGCCCGTTCCATAACAGCAACCAGAACTCTGCGCCGAACGTCCTGCATCTCCGCCACCCTCCCCCAAAATTCCCACAGCCGAAGAACCTATGTTTCCGAGACGAAGCCTCAGCATGCCACTGTCAATGTTGACACCGCCATTAAGGCCGACCAGAAAGCCTTCTTTCAACAGACCGGAACGAGAGTGGAAAATGCTATCATGCCTTCAACTGGCATGAGTGCTGACGCCATGATGAGTCCTGCTGCTGGTATCTTGAAGCAAGCGACAATCATGGACGAAGGTCAGAGGCCAATCTATCTCGACATGCAAGCGACGACGCCTACGGACCCTCGAGTGCTTGATTCGATGCTGCCCTACATGACGGGAATGTATGGAAATCCCCACTCGCGGACTCACGCTTACGGTTGGGAGACGGACAAGGCTGTTGAAGAGAGCAGGAAACACATTGCCGATCTTATTGGCGCTGATCCGAAAGAGATCATCTTCACTAGTGGCGCAACGGAGAGTAACAACATGAGTATCAAAGGTGTTGCTCGATTCTTCAAGAAGGGAGGCAAGAAAAACCACATTATAACCTGCCAAACGGAGCACAAATGTGTGCTAGATTCGTGCAGGAATTTGCAAGACGAAGGGTTCGAGGTCACCTATCTACCAGTCCAGGAAAGCGGACTGATTGACATGGAACAATTGGAGAAGGCAATGCGACCCGATACCTGTCTGGTTAGTATTATGACTGTCAACAACGAAGTTGGTGTTGTTCAGCCAGTGAACGAGATTGGCAAGCTGTGTCGGTCAAAGAAAGTTTTCTTCCACACGGATGCTGCCCAGGCAGTTGGCAAGATCCCAATTGATGTCAATGAGATGAACGTGGACTTGATGTCCATCTCGGGCCATAAAATTTACGGACCAAAGGGTGTTGGAGCTTGCTATGTGCGAAGACGGCCCAGAGTCAGAATCGTACCCATCATCAGCGGTGGTGGACAGGAACGTGGTCTTCGTAGTGGTACCCTAGCACCACCTTTGGCAATCGGAATGGGCAAAGCCGCCCTGATTTGTCAACAGGAAATGAACGTAAGTTGGGCTCTCCCTTTTCGCAGATCACTGCAAAAGTGCTAACGTGATTCTCAGTATGATACGAAGCGAGTCAAGTATCTCTCCGACAAGCTCAAGAATGGACTCCTCGCTATGGAACACACGCATCTCAACGGCGACCCGATACGTCATTACCCAGGATGTGTGAACATCTCCTTTGCATATGTTGAGGGCGAATCCCTCCTCATGGCTCTCAAGGATATTGCTCTTTCTTCGGGGAGTGCTTGCACATCAGCATCCCTCGAGCCAAGTTACGTGCTCAGAGCGTTAGGAAATAGTGATGAAAGCGCTCACAGCAGTATACGATTCGGTATCGGTCGTTTCACAACCGAAGACGAAATCGATTATGTGCTGAAAGCGGTCAGCGAGCGGGTGAACTTTTTGAGAGAGCTCAGTCCGTTATGGGAGTTAGTACAGGAGGGTGTCGATCTGAACACGATTGAGTGGAGCCAGCACTAGTTGAATCAAAAATGGAAAGCAAGTATATTTGCACTTATAACTCGGGCGTTTGGGCGTGTTATTGGAGGCAAGTTATTCTTCACTGTACACGATGATGAGTGGTGGTTGAATGATGACCTCGAAGAACGAATGTAAGATACATGACTGTTGACATTCAAACAATTCACCTCGTAGACCTGTTCTAATGGGCATGGCGAGACTTCTTTGAAAAGCTGGAAAACATGGATGAATATCGAGTATGTATGCGGAATACAATTGCGCGAAATGAATACGGATCGCCTCCGACCTTGGCGACATGCTCCGCTCGAGTCCAAGAGAGTTTTGGGCTCGAGCCTCAAAAGAAGCCCTGTGAATGCGGCCTTGACCTTATGACTTTATGATAATGATTCGCTTAGTGTCTAATACCAAACACCTTGCCTTCGATCTGTCTGAAATATCCATGCGATAGAAGCTGCGATAGCCTCCAACCCAGGCTTCAGCCAGTCCAGCCGCTGCGGGCTTTGCCAAAACCGTACCCGTCGCCCTGCTCTAAGAGCAACATGTCGAGTGCCGTCCTGAATTGGCTGCACTCAGTCTTGATCAGCGTATTCGCACCTGCTAGAACTCTACATAGCAAGACACACGCTAAAACATAAAATTTAGGAATACCACGATGTCCAGCGGGCATACTCAGACGTCGCCGAAGCTCTCTCGCATTATCCCTCCCTCTCCCCTCGAACAGAAGTCTACAGTACGCCGCTTCTCACCAGACAATCGAGTTCAATAGTAACAACTTGCAGCATACGAGAATGGAGCGTCTGCTCTATTACTTCAAGTTCACGGAACAATACCAGTCCAATTTCGAGGCACTACATACAGGTTCCCTATCAGCCTCTGGATACCACATGCATACCCAAAGGAATCGCCCATGGCATATGTCACTCCAGCTCAGGACATGCTGGTGAGACCCGGACAACACGTCAGCAGTGATGGGAGGGTGTACCATCCATATCTGGCGCAATGGGCGACCTACTGGGACAAGTCTTCGATAAATGACTTCCTTGCCGTTCTTCGAGGCGTATTCGCAAAGGAGCCGCCAGTGATATCGAAACAACAGGTACATCGACAACCTGTACAGCAAGCTCCGCCGCCTCCTGTCCCACCTCCACCCGAAGAATGGAGGAGATCCCAGCAACCACAAACACAGCTAGACCCAAGAGGGGGAGGGGGGAATTCTGCACCACCACCACCTGTTCCTCCTAAAGGCGCTGATGGGGGAAGAACTTGCGCAGGGCCTTCGAGCACGAGGCAACTCTCTGGACAGAACGGGCCGCCACTTCCTCCACTGCCTCCTACACAAACACCGCAGCAGCAGTATGCGCCGCAGAATCAAAATCAAAATCAATGGCATGATAGTCGCGCAGGCATGCAGTACCAGGCACCGCAGTCTCAAACTCAAAGACAGAGTAGTTTAAATAGTAGGCCTTCACCATATGCACAACAGCAACAGCAACAGCAATTGCCACCGCACATGTGGTACCAACAGAATCCTCACGAACTCGAAAGTGCTGTGAGCCCAGTCACTCCAGATCCACCAAACCCCAATTGGCAACGACAACAATCACAAAACCCCCGAGCATATCAGCAAGGCCAGGCGCAGCCTCCAAATTACGCGCAACAAGGCCCTCCACCACAGCCAAAACCACAGCCGGCTATAGATCTTCTGACATCTCCTTTTGACGTCAAACTCCCCTCACAGAATGGCCCAGTAGAGCCTTTACCAGTTCCACCGGTACCCCCGAATCCTCAGAAGGACGCCCTTCTTAGCGCGTTGTCCCAGGCCTTGGTTTCACAAACAAACCAGATCATTGCCTCTAACAGCAATGCAGCTACCTCGCTCGAAGCGCAACAATTCGCGCTGCGAGGAGCTCATGCTGTGTTGCAAGTCGAGCTCGAACAGCTCGAGCAGCTAGACCGAGCACTAGAAAGCAACGAACGTATCCTCCGTGGAGCCATGCAAGAAGCAGAACAAGTGATGCGTGATGCTCAAGGTCGACGCAGACCTGAAGTTGATGAAGTACTTGTTTGTCCTACGGTTGTTGGGGGTCAATTGTATACCCTTATAGCCGAAGAGAAGGCCTGTGAGGAGGCAAGGCTGGCTTTAGGTAGAGGCCTTGATAAGGGGAGAGTAGGGCTTGAGGTTTTTGTCAAGCAGACGAGAACTCTTGCTAGAGAAGAGTTTTTAAAGAAGGCACTCGTCAGGAAGATTGGGAAAGGCATGGGGCTGGATGATGCTAGTTGGAGGTAATGGTGAGAAGGTGAAATGATATACCCAGTCATGAAGATTCAAATCTGATCAACGGTTTCCTCCACAAACTACGGACTCGGTTCTTGTAATTGTGCTCCCTGATTCTTCATTCACTTTCACTCGAAATAGCTGGTACTTACCCGATCTATTAGTCTTGCGAACAAAGGTTAGCAAATCACCTCAATGAATATCGCCCTCTTTCTCCATTTTAGCTCGAAACGGGAAAGTACTACTTTTTCCTCTTAACGGCTGTATCGAGAGATATATTATATCTAATCTTCGTTGGCTCCATGAAACTAAATACTGTCGATTTGATGGTCTAAATATTGGTTTCGAGTTCGAGTCCAGAGGTACCACCACGTATCGCAAAGTGGAGCGAATTGAAGGATAAATAATTGAAGCTATAGACGCAGACGTAGGTTCCAATACAAATCATCCGAGTCCTATCGTGAGATGGAATTCGCAAGACTTCAGCCAAGACGGAAAATAAAGTACAGGTTAACCTGTAAGAGTTTCCAGATCGTGCACCAACACGATGCTACTGCGCCGGGGAAAACCATTTCAACTCGAGAGTTGGTGGTTTCGAAAAAAAAAAAACCCCCGAGTGAGGAAAAGCGAGGCGTCTGTGAGCAAAGAGAAATCTGCACCTTCACGATCCCGTATCTACTAACATGAAAATGCTCTCAACCACTTCTAGTGCTCGTTCCTGTCGAGCGGTAAATAGACATCCTTTCTCCTCGAAAAAGAAGTCCAAATACGGCTTCCAGCTTCCATGAACAGGTCAGGGGCTATCTAGTCCATCCGGTCATTTATAGAGTGGCTGAGAGGATCGATTGTACCAAAAAGAATATGAAGTACTAGGCATTAATACATGTGCGCGGTGCCCTGCCGCAGGGGTAGGAATATCTATCCCATAATCATAGGCATTCGTGGTATCATTCCCTCATCACCCTTAGTCCGTCCCATTCAACGCCATAATCAAGACCGCCAGAACCTCGTCATTTCCAAGGGTTATCATCGACATGTGCATCTATCTTCTCTTTCTTCAATTTATCGAATCCATCCTCTTCTGCTTCGCCCATGACGACATCGTCGCCAGCCGAGTCTACCGACGGTCGTTCAATCATTTCAGCCTCGTCTTCAAAACTGGCTTCCGTCTCTTCCTCTGCCTCGTCGTACCATGTATTCTGCATCCACAACGAAATCAATTCTTTTGCCTTCTCGCTCATTACATAATATCCTGGATTATCCCTCGGTGTGAACATCTGCATATGAGCGTTGGTCTCGGTCGTGGCTTTATCATTAATCATTGGATAAAAGTAGGGCCTCGCTTTATTTTTTGGGTCCGGCAAGATGCAGAAAGTACGTTCCCGGCCGAGATATTCTGATGCCGGTCCCTTCTTCTGCTCTCCAGCTTGTCCGAGACAGGTATGCAGATTTGCAAATGCGAACGAGTTCTCTTCCTCTAGTTGTACAATCTTGGCGACTCGGGTCTTCAGCTCTTGCGATCTGGCCAGACAACCGACAAATTCGAGGTGGGAAGCCATCCACTTTGCGCCCTCGGTGAGGGTGTCGCGCTTCATATACGCTGCCGCTCCACCTGCAGCGACGGCGCCAGCAGCTCCAGCAAACATGGCGTATTTGCCCCATTTGGACCATGCTGGTACAGCTGCTGCGTCTCCATCCTTGGCAGGACCAGAAGTTATCATCTTGGATGCCTCTTGACTAACTTTCTGAGCCTCCTCATTTCCTTTGGTTGTACTATTCGCGGCATTGAGCCCAAACGCTGAGGCGACCGAGGTGTATGCGCCGTAAGCTGCTGAAGCCGTGTTCCAATGCTCTTGTGCTCCGTGCGCGACGACACCTGGTGCGATCCCGAGATAAGGTGTGTCGAAGGCGAGGATCCCTTGGACGTAGGGGAACATGAAGGTATTGGCTTCGGATTTGAGCATGCCAGAAGAAGAAACGGGTTGGTCTTGCTTTATGGATAGGACGGTTTCGGCTGCGACGATGCCGCCCATGCTGTGGCCAACGAGGACGACATGGACAGAGGGGTCGACGGTGGGTGAGGGAGTGCCATTGGCGACTTCAAGGTCTATAACTTTGTTTTGGAGCCTGTGTCATGGATTAGACATGGCAGATATTCGCATGGTAGAGTAACCATGCCATTCTTTGAATTTGGATACACATTCGTACAAGTCTCCCCGGGTGTCGAACTTTGGGTATTGGATCTGCTCGATAGAGATCTTGGGGAGGGCGTGAGTGAGGAGGACGCGAAGATAGGAGGGGAAGCTGGCGAATGTGTCGTCTCCGCCCTACAATTGCATATAGTCATGAGCATTGGTAGAGAGAGGGAGAGCTTCAATCCGTCTCTCCCTTCAATGTGCTTGACTGACCTTGAATCCGTGGATGAAGACCAGTAGCAGTGTCTTCTTCATGTTGCGCGCCCGAACTGGTCTCCTGCATCTCTCGATCTCAAGATGTCTGATGTGGCTTGGGGCATGGCGTGGAGGCGGGCAGGTCACCACCAAGACATATCAGTCCCGTCTCCATACCCCAACACCATCACGCTCCTAACCTTCACAGAACCACCACTCTGCCCCCATTCAAGGAACCATCACATTATTCTGGAACATTCAGAGAACCGCCATCCTCGGATCGTCCGAAGAACCATCGTCATCCTCATCAGGGCATCGTGGGATTCGGCTGTTTCAGCATTTCCTAGTACACAGTATCAGGCTTTCGACCACGGACCCTCCGTTCTCTGCCCCCTCCCCCTCGACCATGCCAGTGCGATTGTAACCCTCTCAAACCGAGGGATGCGGCCATGGCATCCATCGCGATAATGTTGCTCTGAGGACAACGCAGCACATGGCCACAATGCGCCGTCCCGAGCTCGCCATCACGAGCGTCTGCTCGCGACCATCGATATCTTCGACAAGAATACCACTTCACATGGCATTGGCGCAAACGTCTACCACCTGTCATCGCCCTGGCTCTATTATTTATTTATACTTATTTATTGAACCAACTAGTTTTTCCTAATTAATTGAAAGTAGCCTCACCAGGATCCAACTGTGGTATTATAATCTTTCTCCTGGCAAGGTGCGTGGTTCCTGGCTGTCAATCTTGGTGTGTCGAATTGACGACTCCCACTTCAATGCGTTTCCACTTCTGGTGAAACCTGAGGTACGAGGTAGAGGGCTAAGCAGCTCCAAGGAAAACTCGTTCTGCATCTGATTGTTCCCATCGGGAAACGCCGTTTAGTTCCCTGTGTTTGTACGTCTCGTCAGGCCCAGGTAATTCGTGAAATTTCTTCGAGTCCCTCATGATGTTCAAATGTTACTTATGATATTCGGCAAAGCATGTGGCAGCCCGCTCTCTATCTGGCCTGCGGAACAGCCATCTTTCATCGTTATGTTCATGTTATCTGCTCGGTCCTTTACCAGATGGACTACAAAGTATATACCACAGTACTGTGTAGAATGACATACTGCAGATGGTAAACACATGTACTATGTATACACAGTAGCATCTCTACACAGTACACCTGCAACCACATTTCTGGATGCCATGGAGCCGCTAATTGCCTTGCCACATGGGTCTCAAAACAACAAAGCTTCGAGATATATTGCTCCCAGCCTATGATTCGCTTGCGCTACTCATTCTCGAAAGGCCGTAGCCTCGGATCTAAGCCTATCGGTTGTTTAGAGCTACTATATTGAAGGTACGCAGTGGCAATGTCCAACGGTGGGCCGCCCATCTCTTCTGTACTGCAGTATCCACCATGCTGTGCGACAAATAGGTTATTATGGATGACGCCTTCCTCTCGCGATGACATGTCGAGACCCCTATGTGGTTCTTTTCCAGTCATCAGGCCTTCATGGCACGACGCCGGAATTGGCTCGGTCTCTGGATATGGCTGTTGTCTCTGAGGATAGTGCTCGCAATTGACGATGCCATCGACCCTAAACCACGCACCGGTGCAGCTCGACAAACGCTAATGCCCGACGAAGATGACTTCTACAAACCGCCAATAGGATTCGAAAAATACCCAGTCGGATCAATCCTCAGATCTCGACCCACCCCAAACAGCATCACCTTGAACAACATAGACGCAATAAGAGTCAAGAAGGCCTGGCAGCTGCTCTACAGAACGCAGAACAGCGTAGAGGAACCCACGGCCACTGTTGTCACAGTCATTGTTCCATACAGGGCGAAACCGGATCATCTCTTTTCATACTCATACTTCTCGGTATGTAGATGATACCCTTTCTGAATCACGCTTCGCTTGTTGACTATCATGCAACAGGATGCCGCTTTCAATGGGTAAATGAAGACTTTCCATTGCTGAGCAGGACACTTCTCTAACTGAGAACAGTTGCAACCCCTCGGTTACCCTGCAAACAGGCGCACGCGAGGACAACGTGTGGAACCAAGTTCAAAATGCAATCCTCGTGCAAGCACTATCCATGGGTTACTACGTCAGTGTTGCCGACTTCGAAGGGACCCAAGCCGCCTTCGGTAAACACCTTCTCAACGACCACCGGGAGACAAGGCTAACAATCTACGTAGGATCAGGACTTCAAGCCGCCTATGCCACCCTAGATTCCATTCGTGCCGTCAAGCAATCTGGAGACATCACAGGCATTGAGAAAGACCCAATTACAACCCTCCACGGCTACTCTTCTGGTGCGCAAGCAGTGGGATGGACAACAGAAATGCACCCCGTCTACGCGCCCGAACTCAAAATCGCCGGTGCTGCCTTTGGTGGCCTCGTCCCAAACATCTCTGCCCTCTTCGATGAACTATCCTACGAAAAGGGCGAACGAGCCTTCCTCTCTCCGCCCGTGATGCTCGGCCTCTCCCACGATTATAAGAACCTCTCGAATTACCTGGACGAGCATTTGTTACCTGAGATGGCGCCAGCATATCGGTTAGGTGACCAACGTTGCGTTGATGGGAACAAGAATTTCACCAACACGGACATGGGACGATACTGGAGGAATGGATATTCTGCCAGTATTCACAACCCAACCGTTCAATCCGTGGCTTTTGCAACAGGTGTGCAGGGACTGAGGTCGACACCCACGATCCCTTGGTACATATACCACGCCGCAGCCGACGATGTCAGCCCTCAAAACTTGACTGATCGGCTATACGACATTCACTGCAAAAACGGCGCGAACATATTATACGAAAAGAACCCACTTCCACTCAATCATCGCTCCGAATGCGTTGCTGGCATAGCAGGAGCCTATCGCTGGATGGCCGATCGCCACGAGGGCCGTCCCATAGTACCCGGCTGCTCCACCGTTACCTTGACCTACGAATCCGTCCGCGGTACAGCACGAGGGATGCTCGTCCAAGGTCTCCTTTCGAACCTGTGGGCGTACCTAGGTTGGGAGGTCGGCCCGGAGTGGAATTGGTGGGATGAGTTGAAGGGTGTCATGTCTGAAATTGGAGCTTCGAAGAAGAACACTGGAAAATCGGCCTTTCTGAGCGGGGAGAGGGTCGAGCAGACGAAGACGAATAGTTGGTGGCCTAATCCTAGAATGGTCAAAGGAGCTGATGGGAAGGTGAGAGTTGTTTCCGGGGTTTTGGGACGGTAGGGGGGAGTGCTGTGTGTGTGAGACTTTCTATTGTATATAGATGCGTGGTCGATGATACCCGCTGGATACATTTAATCTGCTTAATAATAGAACGAGCCATTGTCTTGTATCCGTTTCTCCTTTCTTTCCTTTTCTTGTCGGTATATTCCATTTCCTTTCGTCGTTTCTCTCTGCTTTTATCTTCCTACTCTGGGCCATCTCACAGCTCTGAGGTACGAACCGGAAGCGCCACCCCGACCCCGTACCCAATAGCTCCTAAAAGAAGGTCTAAGTTATAAGATATCCAATAACCCCAACCCAATGCCGGTACTCTCTTTGAAGGAAAAAGATTCCCAATTCTCTACTTCTAAACTCCGTTCCCTTTCCCCGATGAAAAGATAAAAGAGAGGGAGAGATTCTATAACCGCCCTAATCTAGAAAAACTATTATCTATCTTCTATCTTCTATCTTCTATCTTCTATCTTCTATCTTCTATCTTCTATCTTCTATCTTCTATCTTCTATCTTCTATCTTCTACTACCTATCTCATTCCCTTTCTACTCTTTCTATCCATTACTATTCCTACCCTTCCTCCCAATTACCGTGTCTCTAATCATCTATACCTTACCTACATGCGTACAAAGTCCAGAGTAGATGAGACAAGTATGCGCATTAGTGAGCCATGTATGTACAGTACTAATTACATAGTAAAGATAGGGAGGCGTATCGTACATCCCTACACTACCTTATCTTATAAATCAGACTCTCTGGGTTTGTTTTCGTTCCTTCAAGTTTTTATTGGGGTTGCACAGCCACAGCTACAGCGGCTTTAGCTTTTTACCCACTTATACCCACTTTTTAACGCATTCTGACCAATTAGAGGCGTAGGAAGGAGAAAACTCCCAGAGAGTCTGAGCACCTTTGGTTTTTAGTTCTAAGGCGGTAGTCCGTTTCTCTTTTTCCTTTCCTATCTTTACTACTCAACCCTTAGTTCTTAAGTTATAAAGGTAAAATAAGTTTATATGGGTAAAGAAGGTAGGAAGAAAAGATAGGTAGAAAAGATAGGTAGAAAAATAAATAAGAAAAGCGCGTTATTTTTAAGCTTCTTTTTTCTTTCTTACGCGTCTCTCTCTTTTTCTCTCTTTCTCTTTCTTCTTTTCTTAATCCTTAACGCACAACTCTTAAGATAAGAAGGTAATAATAGGTAAGATAGGTAAAGAAGGTAAGGGGAAAAGATATAAGTAAAAAAAAATAAAGAAAAAAGGTCTTTTTCTTCTCTCTTTCTCTTATTTCTTACTCTTTTCTCTAGTTTCTTTTACTTTTCTAGTCTTATTCTTACTTATTATCTCTTTATTATCTTCTTTTATATCTATACTTTTTTCTTTTATTATAGTTTCTTCTATTTTCTATAGTTTTTCTTAGAAAAAAGTACTTTTTTATACCTTTTTAGCTTCTCTTCTCTCTTTAGGTATCTTATAACTATATTTCCTAGGAAGTAAATAGAGGAGGTATTAAGGAATACTATTTTCTATTAGATCCTTAAGTTTTAAGTTTATATCTCTTACGTAGCTCTTTCTAGAGGGGGGGTAAAAGTTAGAAAAAATACTCTTTTTTTCTACTCTCTACCTAAGTATCTTCTACCCCCTATATAAAGAAAGTAGCTCTATTTAGAGACTCTCTACGGGAACGCTATCTAGTCTATAGACTCTAGGAAGCTAGGTCTATAGTCTTTACTACTATATAAATAAGAACTAAGAGTATAGCTTCACCGTGGCCGATTTTTAATAAGTTACGTGGTTAAAAAGTTATCGCTATAAACGTAGATTTTCGAGGGCGGGAAAAACCTACGTCTACCAAAATTGCGCCCAAACGCGCTCAGACGCTACCATTGTGTTGTTTTCGGGTGGCGTTCTAGGGGCTATGATTGGCTAGAATTGAGACTGCGCCACGGAACATCAAAAAACAACACCATAATGGTAGCGGCTGATTTATGAGATAAACACTACCCTGCATTGTACTACCCTGCATCTGGACTGTGGTACAACCCGGCCGCGATGAAGGGACCCCTGAAAATCTCAAGTTCCGGCGGAAGTCGGAGGCGTCAGCGCCGTGATTATGGAGAATAGAAGGTCGGGTGCATACCTACGAAGTAGGGTCTTTTCAAGGTGACGGGTATGCATAATAAAAAAAATCAATGACGAGGGCGTTGGCTAAAAAGTCCAATGTCAAAAAGATGATTGGACGAAAAACACATGTCGTGAATGGGATCTGAACTCCACCTATCTGTCTGTTCTTGAACATCAATGATTCTTATTTCTTTGCAAGCTCAATCTATGACTAAAAAAGTGTCTATGAAAGAGGGAGAGGTCAAAGAAGAACGAAGATATCTACTGACCCTCATACCGTCCTGCAGTAAAGACAGGTCGCTTTGTCCAAACTCGTAAAAGCACTGGTTGATAGTCAAATGGTTGCTCGCCGCCTCAAAAGACGGTATCTATCATCGCGCATCGCGTGTGTCTGCCTATAAATTCTGGTATATCGTGTTTCCCAAACAGTAAAAAGCATATCGTTTTCCGGCCGCCTAAGGGGCAAGCAGACGCCTCGATCCATGTCTCCGTAACCCAAGTATAAGAAAAATAATGATAAAGAAAAATAGAAATTCGTGGCGCCGATGCTATGCTAATTTGCAATTACCTCGTCGAGGACTTGGTGTGTTGTGTTGAAATGGAGGAAGATTATTCCTCGACGACAACAGTTTGCGATTTGAGAGCAGCCTTCTTGAGGGCATTGCGGTATTCGCGGTCCATGCCGTGGAGAACGGCATCAAGCACGTTGTCGACGGTTGCCTTGGGAGTAAAACGTGGTGTTGTTCCTTCTTGAAATACACCTGTGCGGACGAGGATGGAGTACCACGTATTCTCAGAGTGCTCGTTGAACTCGTTGGTACCACGAACGTCGGATTCTGGGGTGTCACCAACAAAGTAGACGGTATCCGGTGGCGAGTCGATACCGTGGGTGTCCTTGCGCCATTGCTGTAGAAGACGAGTCGCGAATTGGAAGGTTCCGATCTGAGGTTTGCCAAAGGCCGTGGTCTTGAGGTCTTTGCCGGTCACGGCTTTGTACATGGCCTCGAGTGAAACGCGAAGAGCTCCCATACCGATGCGGGTCAGGTCGTGAGATGCGCTCCAGACGACGTCGTTGTGCGAGAAGAAGACTGGGGGACCCTCGTCAAAGTTCTCCGATCGGGTGCCAAGACGACCATTCTTAGACATCAAAAGATCGAGGATAATTTGCTGATCCGAAGCCCAGTCACGGCTATCAGCGAAGACGAAGATGGCTTCGATCTCGGTCTCCCCGAAATTCCGTGCCCGCGAATTTTTGTATTCTTCATCGGTGAGCTTGCGGAATGGAGTCGTATCCTGGTTATCTTTGATGATGTCGCCAGGGGTGCAAACGTCCTTGAAGCCATAGCCCTCGGCGACATGTCGGCATTTCTCACCTTCACCACCAACAACGAGAACGGTCTTGTATTTCTCTGCCATTTCTCGCATAGGCGTGTGTCCGCAGATAAATTGACCAGGAGACACCTCGATCTCAAGTTGCTTGGACAGCTGTACACATCGCTCTTGTTCTGTTTTGCCGCCTCCATTCGTGACGAATATGTAGGGACTGAGGCTTGTTAGCAGGGTGAAACAGGATCGAATGAAATTGGCAGCATCTACATTTTGATGCCGTATTGGTTATGACCATTCAACGCTTTCATAGCCTCAAGAGCTTCTGGAATAACGGTGCCGCCACGAATGAGAACTCCATCAATGTCGAAGGCAAAAGCGAATTTATCGGTAACGAGGGTTCCTGGGACTTCTCCCGATGGCGTCGTTGGAGCAGATGGAGTAGAAGTTGCGGATCTGAATTCCTCCAACTCGTGCCTGGCGATTTCCATGGAGGCAGCTACCTCATGAGCGTCCGAGGGAGCCATGAGATGCTTCGGCGGAACGACCACGGTTGGTCCCATGACGGCGGCAAGATCATCTTTGGTTGCATCATGAGAGCTGACTCTGCGGATGTTGGGCCTGTTTGGAATGGCGAGTTTTGGGCCCGACATGATTGTTGCTGGTTTCGGTGGAGGAATCAACAGATTGAAAAGTGGAATGAGAAGTCGGTTGATGAATACTAGCAGTTTGGCGCAGGGCCTTTGAGGTATATATATACTTTGACTTTCTATTCTGGTACTACAGCGGTGAAGGTACCGAAGTATTGGGGAGAATCAGATTCAAGGGTCAGACTAAACGTGGAACCTAGAAGTTAGAGGATGGAGAAACAGGGGAGTAAAACTGGATCTTCAGCGCGCAGGCAGATTCCAACAGGAGGGAGGCAAAAGCGCAGCGAGACTTTGAGTGAGTGACATGGAAGAGCACACAATGCAGGTGGGCATATATCTTCGTCGCAGCCCTGCACGGAATCGGTACCGTACTGCATCATCGATACGTCTGACAGCGGCGAGATAACCAAGCCCAAGCAGCAAGAAATTGAAGCGAGAATGCTCATGCCGAAGAATTGTGCGCGAATTCCAGTCCTTCCAAAAGCATCGCGGAGGATAGTCCTTGGATCGGCACAAATGGAATCGATCCCAGCATGAAGTCGGTTGATTACGGGCGGCTCAGTCTCGCACTCATCGAGGAGTGGTTGGACAGACAGCGCAGAAAGGGTGGGAGAGGGCTCTCGAGGGAGAGGGCGAGGGAGAGGTCGGGTCGGAAGTATGGAGTAGCTACTAGGTGTGAATGGATGGAAATTGTGGGTTGCGCTCAACCTCTTGCATTGGAATGACGTCTCATGCCGAAGCTTTTCTTCGCTTAGCCCGAGCACTCCCAATGATGCCGTCATGCGGCGTTTTAACTGAACAATACGAGTAGAGATCCGTCTCCCACCTTGTATGGATCCCTCCAATAGATACTCCTAGATAGGTAGGTAGTTAGGTAGGTAGGTAGGTAATTAGGTATGTTAGGTAGTTAGCCAGGTTAGATAGGTTAGATAGGTAGGTAGTTAGGTAGTTACTTGTAGTTGTAACCGGGGGTTGTGTGTGTGTATTCCAAGGTTTCTTATCGCGGCGGACAATAAAGCTCCTTCACATGTCTATCCTTGCCCGGCAGTGTCGATTCCATTCATTCCTCACGTTAGCCCATGCATGATCCACTACCTACCTACCTACCTACTGACATCATTTGCACACTGGCAGCGTTTCAGCCGGAATACATCGCTTGAGCATGCAACCTCAGGCACGCCACGCCATTGGTCTATGTACCTTACTGGTAGTACTGCCTGTGAGGTGGGTACAGATAAATGCCATATTATCTTTAGGTACCTTACTGGTAGTACTGCCTGTGAGGTGGGTACAGATAAATGCCATATTATCTTTGCTACCATCAAAATGGGGTTTCATTGAGAGTTCGAGTGATAGATGACGTGCTCCGAATGTGCCATCGGTGAGTGAGCAGGCTGGACCTGCTTGTGAAGGACCTCGAGAACATTGGATGAATATATCAAGATTAGGTTGAGACGAGAGAGTCGGACACTTTGTTCCCTCCCTCTGACCATCATTCCAACTTCCCTTGACCTTTCACCTCCTAGTCATATTGCCCAACTTCCATTCGCCCAAGTCACACTCGAGCATCTTCCAAACTCGCTGTCTTAGGCTCCAATACTCGGTAGGTACCTGGACATGAACTGGACCGGCGGCCGACTGCAAAGGCACTCCAAAACCACTGCCAAAACCACCCATCTAGCTCGACAGCGGCAACACTTCGCCTCCGTGAGACAACGATTACAGAATGGAGAGACCTTACAAGGTACGCCTTTCCGTCCCAGCTTCCTCGTTCGCGAGGACTTGACCTTGGCCAACGCTATCACACCCTTCGGCCAAGCCTCCCAGCGGCACACTGGACACTCGAGGGGAAACCAGACGAGTTTGGAGGATTACTCCTCAACCGCTCCCGTGCCTCAGCCTTTATCTTCCATGCAAAAGCCCCCAGTAACATCAAGCGACCAAGCTACGCGTCAGCAGAAACTGCCCCCCAGTCATCGCTGTCGTTCCGGTGAGACAGATCGCCCCAAGCTCAAGTATGAAGCAGCAAGCGGAGATGAGCCTTCGCTGCGAACCCGAGAAGATTCAGCTTCAACTTCCTCGCAGCACTCTGCTAGTCGCAAGCGTGCACGATCAAGACTAGGAGAAGAGAATGTACTGCAACTGAGCAGAAAGAAATTGCTCTTGCAGGCTGACTGGATCGGTCTCGCCCATGCTCGACCGGTGCAGATGAGCTTCACTTCCTGTCAGGATAAGATAATGATCGGCAAGCGGAGGAGGCTTGACAGCGGCATCAAGCAGAGACAGAGGATTTTCAATAGGATGAAACAAGTCAACCATGAATACACGCAGAGCGGCACCTTGGGAGTCGCTCCTGAAAGCATCAGCGTCAGAATCGGCGAACACGCGCTCTCAACTCAAGTCTCCGTGGCTCCTCCAGATAACCCCGTTCGACCCCGACAAGAAGTGGAGCAGACGCGACAGTCTTCCGAGTCCATGTTGTTTGATGTGGAGCAACGTGAACTCTCTCAGCCTCAGGGATTTGGCTTGACCGAGGAAAGAGTGGAGCAAAATTCAAGGCCGCGTATTGTCATGAATCATACTCAGAAACATGATGCCTCTGCTGTGTGCATCTCAGATGACACAGATACATCGGGAGACAACCAGTCAGCTCTTGACGGAAACACGAGGGAACTGGAGTCAACGAACGAGGCTGCTGATGCTGCGATTGAAGAAGATCTCGGAGTCCAGCAGTTGCTTGATCGGCTGAACGGACAAGACAACGGTGATGATCAGCACGACGATGATCAGGGATACAGTCCCATTCCTCCTGTGCAAGATTTTCTACCACCACCTTCCGCGTTTCGCCTGGTGTTCGAATCCTCGTCGAACCACAATAGTCTGCTTCCTTCACAAAGCCTATTGGAGCAACTTTCAAGTCGTGACAAGCATGGAGGTTTCGCTGATCATGCTGAACGGAATGGCCTAGATTGGAATAACTCACCTTCTGATATCGGAGAAGCTAATCCGATAACGCCTAATTGTGTCAACCTCTACACAGCACAAGCCAGGCAGCTTCATCTTCAAGAGATAGACGAGGTGGGGCCATCACAAGCTGATTTTCAGGATGGTGATGCGCCTTGGAGGAAATTGTTTTCGATTCCGTCTTCTAACGCCGTTGACGAGCTCGATGCGGATATTCTCAATGTAAGCAGTGGCCATGCCAGGTTCCATTCAATCAATACATCTCTTGCAACGACCAGAGGTACTGAATTGAAGACGCTGCGACCAGCACAAAGGCGACTTGAGCCAACTTCGAGCGCATCCAGTTATCATTCACCCTCAGCCTCGTTTCGAATGATCACTAGTTTGGTAGCGCAACCACCGCGGGTTAGTCAAGCATTTTTCTTTGTCCTGGGATCTTTTTCGATCTATGAGCTTTTCAATTTGTGGGCTTTTCCATCTGTGAATTTTTCTAACCATGAGCTTTTCGATGAAAGCTGGTGTCGTCTAGATATGCTGACTGACAGCTTTGCGATAGGAAACAAACATAATTGAAGAAGGTATCGCGCAGTTTCACGGAGATGCAGAGACTAAACACAACGACCACAACGAATACTGGCGAAAGTTTGTCTTTGGCGACGAAGATGACGTTGACGACGAAGACGATGAAGAAGACGAAGACGATGAAGAAGACGAAGACGATGAAGAAGATGAAGACGATGAAGAAGACGAAGACGATGAGGAGGAGGACGGCACAACTGCGGCACAGCCCGCTGTCTCAGCCTGGCCCAGCTCAAGCCCACAACAAGGCGGACGATCAGCAGAACCCAATCTTGCCTCGAAACCAAGCATGAAAATGAACACTAGTTCACCGGACGCATCCTTCACTTTCCGCGCCCGGGCTTGTCCGGGAAACCGGGAACAGCAGTGTTCAAAGGCACCCGCGAGGACGAGTGCGGCGTCTTCGATGAAGAAGAACGTGTCCAATGCCAGCAACAGCTCGACAGGGACGGATTCAGCCGTGAAGAGTAACGCCCACAGGCGCAGTGGAAGACCCAATCAACTGAGGACCGGGAGGAAGGACATGACGCATAATCCTTCACCTGATCTGCGACGGCAGGACTCGCTTGCGGCGCAGGGACAGCCTGCCACTGTAAACGTGTTTAAGAGGCCACATCCCTCTCGTTGCGGGTGAGGAGGACACGTCGAGAGCGGGAAGTGGAAAACGAAAGGCTGGAGCGATTACGGGAGGGTGCGGACGGGGCGGCTCGAGGGCGGAGGACTAGGGTGTTTTTGTTGTCGTTGTTCGTGCAGCTGATGCTGACGCAAGGGAAGAGCGATCTGGATGGTTTGTGCAGACGAAAAAGCATGGGCATGGGTTTGATTGGCCCGTTTCGTGAAGGAATTGGTGAGGAGTAAGGTAGGTAGGTGTCACCACAGTGTCGATGGATGGGGATCTGATCTAACATTTTTATTCGAGAGACGGCATGGTACAGGTATGTAGGAGAAAGGAGATGTGGGTTCTATATCGGTGTTTGTTTCTATATCTAGAGAATACCCATAAGTATAACTTGTAAGGTATATTATACTATATCGTTCCAACGACCTAGCTTAGGGACTCGGTTGAGGTAAGTTAAGTAAGGGAGTTAAGGTAAGTTAAGTAGAGTTAAGTAGACTTATATAAGTATCTAATACTATTACTACGAATATTAATACTAATTTATACTAATACTACATTGGCTTTCAGTGGTATCCTTTAAATCATTAAAATAATATATCCTTCTTTTAGTACGGAGTTTCCGGGTAATCTTGGGGAAAATAAAGGGTCTATTAGAGGAACGGAGAGATAGAAGATAGATAGAGAAAGAGTATATATCATGGCTAGGTTGGTATCTTATTCGAGCCTGGATATATGTAACATTCCACGTTTCTTACCTCTTTGACTCGCAGGAGCGCCTTATCACCCGTTGAATAGGACGTAGTATACGTATTTCAAACCCCAGGACTCAGTTTCCAGCTGGAGCCGGGGTTGGAAATGGTAATAGGGGCGCGGCGGTCTAAGCATCGCGGGTAGGGTAATAGAACACGTGGGTTCTCCACAAGTATCTGTTCTCGTTCGAAAGAAAGAAAGAAAGAAAGAAAAGAAAAGAAAGGAGGTTTCGTCTATGAGAGGGGATAATGCTACTTCACCTTCCCTCTTAGCATGGTAGGAACTTTTAGTTTGTTTCTTGCGGGTTCAATTGCATGGATTGGATCTTGGTTTCGTATTTGATTTTTGTTTATTCGTACAGAAGTAGGAGGTTTGGATTGCGAAGAGCGCATAGTAATATATCCTCATTTTACACCCTTCGCGCGATAGAGATGGGGGTTTCTGACATCGTTCCGACTAAGATATGTATTGAGGTTGCAGTAGTAGTACTAGAGGAGACATGTCCGCAAAATCTTATTACGAGCATTCAGTACTGACCAGCCTCTATCCGTGTCACAGAATGGTATTGAAGCGAAGATGAAGTAGTATACTAGCTAGGCTCTTCCACCGAGGTTTCATCATCGAGAGACCGCGAATGACTATGGAAATGAGCACTTTCCCATCGGCGCAAGTATCCGCTGTCCTTGCGTCGTTCGTGCGTACCTTACCGCTAAGATCTATTTGGGCAAGTGAGATCGTGGTGGTGGTTTCTATGGAGCTCGTCAGTGGGGTCGAGGTGAGTAGGCTGAGTAGATGTTGAACTTTGTTTGAGGATGTTGAGGGGAAGGGGACTGGAACTAGGAGAAGCGAGGGGGTTTGAGGCTCCTTGCTACCATGTTCTTCTAATCGATTGGTTATCTCAGTAGTTACCAAGGAAACATGTCCGCATGCCAATAGCTTTTGATACGGGCTACTTGGTATTGTTTTGGTGGATCGTGAAAAGAGTAGGGACTACTACAACAAAACAGCAAAATAGATGTTCCACGGAAGGGGCGATCGAAGAGTTCGTTCTACTATGAAACAAACACAATTTTACGCATTGAAAGCGGGAGCTAAGGAAAACACGCAACCCAGATCTCCAGTTCGGAGATCGTTCCACTTCATCTATTTTCGGCTTGGAACAAACGAGATGTTAATTTGCTTTTTAGTTCGGTAGTTGTTGTTGTGGAGGTGGCGTGTGGTTGTGTGGCCACGTTTCGAATTTCTCGATCTACCATAGTGACTCCGTCGATTCGAGAAAGACGATGAATATTTATCGTAGTTCGGTGGAAAAGGGTTTGGTAGATGCGCCGCGCTAAGATTAGGAAGAGCTTGGACAAGAGATGTCTTTGAGAGCACGGGAGATGTGGAGCTGGGACTGTTGGGACGTATTGAAGGTCGATCCTTTCGATGTGTCGCGTCAACGTCCGTTTCTCAAAATGCGCCTGCGCTGGCAGTTGCTAACATCAGTAAGGATACAAGTGCTTGATATGGTCAGTCTCTGCAGGAGGGTAGTTGTGAGCATACTCTTTTGAATCCAACTTCGGCCAACCTTCATTCCCGCAATTAGCGCGAGAGAGGGCTGCCGATCGTCAACTTCCACGAAACACGTGGAGTGAGTATGAAGGAAAACGTGTACCGAAGATCTCTTGACCTTGGAGCTAGGTCTTTCATCCGGAAGTAGTGATTGCGGACATGATTGCTGTTATGGACAACCTCACGAGACATGCGCCCAGTATCATTCGTGTCTAAAAGACAAGTGCGTAATGATGAGACGCGCTTACTATGCACCATGCGGCTTCTTCTTCTTCGTTGGAACAATGTGTCGTTGATCATCTGATCCCTGGAACCCATTCAGACAAGGCCAGGCATGGGTTTACGAAACTAGGCTGCAACCAGGTTATTGAGGTAGAGATAGGCTGATGATTCCTTCTCACGTCTAGGCAATGCCAGTAAAGAGCTCTGTAACGTGCGGGTAAAAAGAATGTTATCAACTTGAACACGATGGCCCATTGGCAAGAACAGGCATCTATCTTTGGCGCTTGTACTCCACTCGGTTTTGTCAATGCCGCAGTCGGCATCACGCCATCTCGACGATCAATGGACAGCAGTGACAAACAAACACAGACAACAAAGACGAGTCAACTGAAATCAGCCCGTGCGCACCTGCTCGACGTTGAAGTTTGCGGCGCTAGTTTGCCTCATATGTTTGACAGGTGGATCGGCCCGTGTTTGGCTTGTGCCTCTGTCTTTTGTCCTGTCGGCTGGGATGAATTGATCTATCGAATTTCGTGCTTCTGTTAAACTTTTCGTTGCTTCCAACGCCTCGGTTTGCGGACTCTGCTTTGAGTGGGTGAGCTGAAGAGGAGTCGTCTGCGATGAGTGCCGGGTCTTATGAGAATGAGAGAACGGACAGGTTTGTTCTACGGCTCGTGGTTCTGACAGTGAGCCGGAACCATGTGTTTTGTTAAATTATTGGCTCTCGATGAATTACTCATTTGGTACAGTAGTACGGCCCGCTGAATAATGCAGCAATCTCGTTCTTCGAGCAATCAATAATGCTTCCGCAGCATGGTAGGGACGAAAGACATATGACATGATCGCCGCACTAAAGACCCCTAGAGCGGGAGAGAGTTGCTCAGTGAAAAAAAACATTGTTCCGGACTGAGTGAGACTCAGATGCACTGAGATTCGGAGAAGCAGAGCGGCCAAGAACGAAACGCGTATATGCGTTCACCCTGCCGTTCCTGACCATACGATAGCCTGAGCGCAGTGGCCAAGCGGAGTGAGAAGCGGGGCGGTCTCTTTGTGGAATGTGGACAATCATGTCAACGCCGCATCTACGCGATGCTCTTCTTGCTGTCCGGAGAGAAATTTACTCACCCCGGTACTACGAGCGATCGCGGCTAAGGTGAAAACAACAAATGCAAATGCATCGTGAACTGGTCCAAGCTAGTCAGTATCTGGAAAATTGCAAGGAACCCGACGGGTATCATCCTGGTTCTGAACTATCCGTCTTCATATCTCCAGGGTATGGCAAGAGCCACACAGATGCATAAATTCTGCTACTTGAAGTGTGTTCTGGGTACATGCATTGAAAGCGCAGAAGCTTCGACCCATCAGTCTTACCTTGATGATGAAGAGATTCGGTAATTACAAGCTATTGTTATGAAACCGGCATGACATTACTAAGATTGGCAAGGCTAGCGCGCGAATTGGGCGAAATTCAGAATGCCCTGATGCGTTACACAGCATCTGGAAGCACATCGTCTCACTGCAGCTAGGTAGAGGCTAATGCAGATTATGCAGGTGATGATGGCCTTTATGTGAAGACACTGTAGCAGATAGTCTTAAGGCGGGATGCTGCGGCCGTGGCCAGGGCCCGATGCGTCGCGTTTGGAACCGGTATGCCAAACTGAGCTCAGTTGAGTCTAAGCGGAGTGTTAGTAGCGAGTCTCGCAGTTTACGACAGAGCATTCCGGAACTAAAAAAGTATGCTGCAATATTTTGAGTACGTAGCTGAAGCGACATTACCCAGAGACCAGAGATTATTCGCTAGCTCTGCGTGTTTTGAGCGGAAGTCGGGGCCAGTTTCGTCCTCATGCCGGAGCCTTTTGCAGCAAGCAAAGATAATTGTCAAACCTTGATAACCCTAGTATCTAACGCTGCCAGTTCGGGTGGCGCACACTGAGAAATTGTTGCTCTCTGCTGGTCCGTGAGAAGACCAGGCGCGTCGCCGTGAACGTCTTGGGTAGAGAAGGCATCGTGAGTTCGCGATCAGCTCATGACCTGATTCTAGCTAGTCGGATAACTTGTGTCACTCGTCATCCCCGGCTTCGCGGGGCAATCCAAAAGCTTGCGATAGGAGCTGGAGCGAGACCGGGACTGCGTGGTAAATGCCGTCACGACAACAGCGAGATTGGCTTGCATGGGGTCTGGGAGAGCAAGAAAGGTGAAGGCATAAAGAGAAGTCGAAGCCACGATAGGTACGATAGGTGGGCTGGAGCAATGCAGAGCTAGCTGTGCGAGACATGTCAGTTTTCCCAAACAACAAAGAAGCGCGGGGGTCATGGACAAACTAGGAAATGCACGATAGATGGTCGTACTCGGACTCGGACAAGGACGACCAAGTGTCCATCAGCAGGGGGAACGCTGCGAGAGCTCTGAATCGTCGAGGACTGAAGGTTGATTGTGTGACCAAAGAGGGAGTTTTGAGAGGTTACACCGTCATCTTGACAGCCAACGAGCCACTGAGATTCAGCAAGCCCGGGGGGCCAACAGACATTGTGGTGTTTTCATCAGCTTGCGAACGGGCGCTGCAGGTGGTGCCTCAAGACCGGGGGCCTGGGAGGATCAAAAGGCCAGGTTGCAATGGCCTTGAGCGGGTATTCCGGAAGCTGTTGGCGTGAATTCTCCGTTCCTGCTCCGGGCAACCTTGAGGCGTAAGTACTGTGTAGGTAGCTCACCGCCTCAGATGTCACCTCAGGATGCGTCGAGGTCTACCTTTGGCACTCCCAACAACTTGAATGTGATCATGTGCGCAAGAGCTATGATAAGTCAAGGCACTAGTACACCTAGCAAGTGGGATTGCAGAGTGTGGAGAACCCTGTCTCGAGCCCGATATCCAAGGTTGCGGTTGGTGCGCTGCTTCGGATATCTGTAACGAAGCTTGTTGATTGGTGCCGCCAGCCATTCTTATCGGCGAGACGACAGCAGTCAGCAGACTACCTCCGCTATGGTCAATGGATCTTAGGTTGCATGGCGGCTCGTATTGGAGGAAGAAAGGTACGAGCTTGAGGTGAGGCTCATCGACTAGAGGTACCTTCATGGCAGTACCTATTTCCGGAGTCGGATGGGAAAAACTGCTGATAATACTTATCACTGTGTAGGTAAGCTGGAATAAGATACGGAGACAGTGGGTAGGTACTACTACTATAGGTAGTAAGCGTGGGATGACGGTGCAGGTGCATCCATCCATTGTCCTGGGTATGGGACTGCTCAGGTTGAGCGCCGTTGTGGCCTCTGACACCCACGTTTTTTTTTTTGTACATAGTACTCCGTACCTGGTCATAGGGCTTCTGAATCATGGAGATGCCCTATTATTGTTCCGACCTTTCTTGCCGCCATCGCCATCGCCATCGCCATCGCCCTCTTCCTCTGGTAAGCACAGCGATTCTTCCCTCCGATGCTCCACCAACTGAAAGCTCTAACAACAGGTGTGTGCAGCAGCGGCAGGCGGAATGCTTTGTTGCTTTGGAAAGCGGGAAGGTGGAAACATTGAACAACAAGAATGATAATGTGATACATCACATCTGCGAGACCTTCCACGGCTTTCCATTGCAGGCTGCAGCATGCAGATGCAAGCGGCAGCGTGGCCTTGCTATCCATCACCTGGGTTTTGTGAGGTGTTTTCCAAGGCCGTTGGATTATCATTCCATGCTTCGGCAAGGACGGAGCCAACCCTCGCATCGTTTGTTCGATAGGAATGAAGACTACTCGGTCCTTGTTCGCAAATAATAATCATCTTCTTGACGATCGCAAGATAGCTGACCTGTGACAGGCAGAAGAGCGCTGTTGTCTTCGCTCCACCCCTGCCAGAGACATGGGATTTCGTCCAGCGGAGACCATGGAAATTGCTATGTAGATGGGAATCATGAGCAGCATTTCGTCATCTTGCTAGCGTTCGTGTTTCGTCGCAACCTTACCGAATAATCGCTGGCCCCTGCGCTCCCCGGTTACTACCTAGTAGCTTCCTTGTCTGCCCGGACTTTGCCAGTACTTCCTGGTATGCCCGGTCATGGAGCGGTCTACGGAGTACCCAACATGGCACAGCTGTCACTACTGGCATGGGAATGGGGAGGGGAACGGCAATGAGAATGGGGAGGGGAACGGCAATGAGAATAATAGTATGTTTAGGGACAAGAAAGGGAATGCAAATGCGGTCAAGACTCAAGTTACCTCCTATCGCACAAAGTGGAAGATGGGTATCGGTACCTAGCTGTATTCTAGCGCACCTGGATTGCAACAATGAAGATCGAACGTCACGGTGCTCCTTTGCAATCAATGATTTCAATTTCAAAACTTTGGATGTCAATTCCAGGCTCCTTCTAACTTGACCATTCTCTAAACCCAAGACAGCCAGGGTCAACAACCTCAAAAGACCGGTCCTTGTTCCGGTCCATCTCGCTAGCTTGGGCATCGAGAAGTGGGAGAAGCTCTGCGAATTCCAGTAGCACCCCTGGCAGACGTCCGTCACAGTACGAGGTATCAGAGGCTCGGGCTCTGTAATAATGGCGGGGAGGCCATTCTTTACCCACGGCCACTGGCACGCGTGACCCGGCCGCTGCTATTCCAGTGTAATTTCTCCCTGCCGCGATTACACAGCATGCCCTTCTGAGAACAGCGGGACGTGCATAGTTCTTAGTCGGCTGTTGGTGAGAGTCGTCGGCAGTGCAAAAGCAACCTCAGCCAGGCTCCACAGTCGAGTCCGCAGGCAAGGAGGATGCGAGGGACGGGGGACAGGACAGGTCCAAGTCCAAGAACGCAGCCAGGAATGCGCCCAAAATACCAGAAAAAGGCCCCGCCGCTGGTGATCCTGTAATACAAAAGGCCTTGTATTCTTCGTGGCAGAGGATCGACGACTAGCCCCCGTCCGCCACAGAAGCTCACCCCCTGTTTTTTTGGCAACCAGACTGGTCGAGTCATTTCGTGAAGAATGCCCCTTTATCCACACTCCAGTAGTACTGACTGATTTTATTTCGACGGCCAAAAGATACCGAACGCCCACCTCAACACACACGTTCCCTGCCTCCTCACCTCATACATACCAACGACCACTGTTCCTCACTCCTTTGCTATTCTACCGTACAAACACGATTCCTCCGAGCTTGGTCCTCGAGTGCTTTCGCATCGCATCGCATCATACAAACTCCGGTCGCCCTCCTCTCTCCATTCGCTCGCGCCTGGATGCCCTGCACCTCGAAGGATTCGGACACCTCCAGACCACCGCTTGATCCTACCGCAGCAAAACGCGAACCCACTGCCTCGTCGGCTTCCTGCATCTGAGAAGCACACATAATTCACAAACACGAGCCGCTGCGCCTCTGTAATAAGCCTTGTCTTACCTGCCAAATCCAAAAAAAAACACGATGCCCATCGCATACTGCCACATTCGTTAAGGGCGATATTACCCACCATGTCTACCTCGCCTGGACACACCACCCCACCGAATATGGACCCCTTCGCACCCATATCGTCCAATCAAGATGTGGTTACCTCAATTCCATTCGACAGGACACGCCCGAAACCGGCTAGTCTGAGCAGCAAGTCATCGCATGTCAGCCTCGTTCTCACTACTTCACAGCCTCGCCTACATAACTCCTCACAGAGCTCGCCAGAAGCTCCAGCGCCTATGCATCCCACAATGTCTTCCTTACCAGCAGAGTTGCCGTACTTCCCCGACTCGGCTTTGAGTCCCACCTCACCTTATCTCATGTCACCGGTGTCTTCTTCCATGGCTAGTGCTTTGGCCCTGTCGAAAGGTCCTGGAGGAATCATGCGTCGTCTATCTCAGGGCGCGAGAAGCAGGATATCAAGAAGGCCATCCACAAACAGCCAACCTCACATTGGCCGTTCCACATCGGTTGGTCCTCCAACACGACCTTCCCTAGGCTATTCAGCATCTATCGGACAAGATAGCGCTGTCGACATGAATTCGGTCTCAGACCTCCCGTCCTCCGAGGACGAGGAAACGATGGACGACATTCCATACCTAGACATCACACAATCTTTGCAGGACGGTTTCACCACTCGGCCAAGCATTGGGTCAATACCAGAGGGGGGACTCGCTCCAGCGATACCTCTGGCTCTGCAGGAAGGTACCATGCTTACCAAGGTCACCAAGGGAAGGAAAAAGCAGCGTCGCTTTCGATTCGAATTCGCTGCCGCAAAAATTTGCTGGGATCCTCGCAATCCTTCCAAGCACGTGTACATCGACCACATCACCGATTTGAGAGAAGCCAGTGAGGCAAGAGAATACCTCGACCCGTTGAATGTCTCTGTCGAAGAGCACAGTCGCTGGTTGACAATTGTCTACAATGACTCAAATCGATCGACTGGGCGGAGAGTGAAAACGATGCATATCATTGCTCCAGATGTCGCGACCATGCGCCTTTGGAAGGAATCGATAGAATACGTTCAGCAGTCGAGAATACGTACAATGACTGAGCTTGCAAAAGGCGGTGAGAAGAGCATCAAGAGATTGTGGCGACGAGAAACCAACGATGATCCAAATGCCCGACTCGACCTTCACGGAGCAAAACAACTTTGTCGAAAGCTGGACATCAATTGTTCCGACAATGCACTGCGTGCACATTTTGATAAAGCCGACTCGGATGCCAACGGCGATCTCGACTACGCGCAATTTGAAGCATTTGTCAAAAGGATTCTCGAGCGCCAGGATCTCAAAGAAATTTTCAGTTCCATCCGATCTCCTGGAAGTGCTGAATTGGATCTCGACTCATTTGTTCACTTTCTGGCCAACCAACAAGGGGTCGACGTAACTGTGAGACATTCCCATTGGACTACCCTATTCGAGCAATACGCGAAGCGCTGCCGTCCCAAAGAGAATGCATCTTCAACCCGATCCTCAGACTCCCGTTCTGTGACCATGAATTTCGCGGCCTTTCAAGACTTTATGGTCGTGTCTAACTACGCCAAAGCAGTCAACTCACGACGAAGCGAGCAAAAGCTTGATCGACCGTTGACTGAGTACTTCATCTCGAGCTCGCACAACACCTATCTTTTGGGATGGCAGGTCAAAGGTGAGTCGAGCACAGAGGCTTACGTCTCCGCTTTGACGCGAGGTTGTCGATGTATCGAGATAGATTGCTGGGATGGAGCCGACGGTCGTCCCATTGTCTTGCACGGTCGAACCATGACAAGCCACGTTTTGTTCTCGGATTGTATCGCAAAAATCAACGAATACGCCTTCATCGCATCGGATTATCCCCTGATCATTTCGCTCGAAGTTCACTGCAACCCCGAACAGCAAGCTGCAATGGCCGACATCATGAAGACCGTTTTCGGCGATAAGCTGGTCACCGAGCCACTTGATCCAACCGTCGATGTTTTGCCTTCACCTGAAGAGCTCAAGGGCAGGATCCTGACCAAAGTCAAAGCAGCAGAGGACCACGAGATTCAGACCCCGCGAGCTGAATTTCCTCCAGTCACTCGACGTCAACGTGGGCTCAGCTCACCATTCTCTCGCCCAATCGTCATCGACCGAGAAACCATGCCGCCTGGACACTCACTCTCCAGTCCGCCGTCTATGAGCCTCCAATGTGGGAGCGCTCCAACGGCCTGGTCATCTCGAGTCTCAGTCAATTCTACAGGTGCTGCGACCGCTATCAGCCCAAGCAGTTCCGGGGAGGAAAGCGATGCAGTTCTTGACAAAAAAAAGAAAAAGAAAAAGACGAGCAAGATTATTCCCATCCTCGGCAAGCTCGGTGTTTACGCACAAGGAATCAAATACGCAGGCTTCAACTCAGCGGATGCACGCACCCACAATCATGTTTTCTCTCTTTCTGAAGGACAGTTCGAAAACCTCTGCCAAAATCAGGCAACCAAAGACCAGCTAGAGAAACACAATCGACGCGGTCTCATGAGAGTCTATCCAGGAAACCATCGAATCACGTCCAACAATTTCGATCCACTCAAATCATGGCGTCGCGGTGTCCAGATGGTGGCTCTCAATTGGCAGACCCACGATCTCGGGATGCAGCTGAACGATGCCATGTTCGCAGCTGGAGACGATCAGACTGGATATGTGCTCAAGCCAGAAGACATGCGCATTGTTGGAGGCAACACGATATACGATTTCCCTCTCAAAAAGGTCAAGAAACGGGTCCAATTTTCACTCGACATCCTCTCTGCGCAGCAGCTCCCAAGACCTCGCGATCTCGGCGTTGATGCGAACATGAATCCATACATCGAGGTCGAGGTCTACACGGCAGAAGACAAGGCGTATGGCGTTGCTACCGGACAAGGCGGAACGGATGCATCGGCTCGGAATGGTCTGTCCGGGATAGGGTCACCACTCCGCAAGCGCACATGCATCGTTCCGAACAACGGATACGATCCTCGCTTCAACGAGTCGATGCAGTTCTCTGTTGATACCAAGTATCCAAGCCTCGTATTTGTGCGATGGACTGTTTGGAACTCGCTCGATGGCCGAACAGCAAACTCGGGCCCACCACTTGCATCTTACACCGTCAAATTGGATTCTCTTCAAAAGGGCTACCGCCACATTCCTCTGAACAACGCCCGCAACGAGGTTTATTACTTTGCGACGCTTTTTTGCAAAGTGAAAAAAGAGCCGCTTAGCATTGCCCTCGAGCAACCGACGTCTCCACACGCCACCGGGCATAACTCGCCAACAATGGCCTCTCAAGACTCTGCGAAGTCGAATTTCATTTCCAGAGCAGTGTCCGGGGCGAAGAATCGAGTATTTTCCCGAACGCAATCTCAGCAGAGGAAGAATGGAGGACAGATCCTCTCCCGCACCGCTTCTTCTGACAGATAAACCTAACGAATTTCTCTTCATTTGTACCATACTACATGAGCTTCGCGCTCAGATTTTAGCTCAACCGAGTTTTGCTTTTCACGGCTTGCGACAAAACTTTCTCGATTCCAGATACCCCAGCTTTGGCGACTTTACCACGCGACGAATTACAGCGCGGGGATCTCCCTGTTACTTTTACAGTTGGGCGCATCATTGGTGTTTGCGAGCACGGTCTGGCGACGCTGGAATCTTCGTGGCTGGTGCAATCACTCTGCATTTGTCAGAGTAGAGCATCAGCTTCTTTTTTGGTTTCCTTATTTTTCCTTTGTCAAGGCGAACTTTGGGCATTTTCATCATCTCATCATTACCGGGAACATTCAAGATATCATAGACAACTGACACCAAGTGCCTCAACGGTGCGAAGATGACGTTTCACTTCTTCTACTACTTCACTTCTTGCCGCTACGATCGTTGGAGAGCTGGGGTCTCTCCATGGAACGAAGCTGGCTTCTATTGTATTCTACAATCTTTTTAAGCGGATTTAGGGCGGGCTCAATCACTTATTTGCATGGATGGAAGGCTCCATGGTGGTGAGAAACACATTGCATGTCATGACCTGGGAGGTTCTCTGTCGCTTCAACTTCTATGGGAAGGCAATATCATAATGCATGGTGGTTGCAGGTGGACAGAATGGTCATATTGGTTGGTGCATCTAACGATCATCAAAGGGGAACTCGAGGGTCTACGACTTGTCTTAATGGCTTGGCTTGCTACTGGCTGGCTGGCTTGGGGAAGATTCTTTTGCGGGTAAGCATCAAGATTGGGAGAGACTACTGGATCATGGAAATTATGATAGTGCGCAGAGAAATTTTTTCTTTCCCTTTTCTCGGGAAAAAAATCATGACAAACTCCTCTTTTTTTTTTCCAGTCATGGCTCTCTCTTTTTGAGCGCTGCAGACTAGAACACCTGCCTCCAACAAAGGTTTTTTTTTTAATGACTTCTTTCTGTCTTTCTAGTATACATCCCCTTTTCTCGCTAAGTTCCTAGTATATCCATCATACTCCTAGTCTCTCTACCTATCAAGTTTCTTCTCCGCCCAATTCGAAATCCGTGTTTTATACATAAATCTCCAATTTTGACACCGGAATTGCTAGTAAGATAACTATCGAGTACACTCTATCTAGAGCCTAATTCTCTTACTTAATCTTTGATCAATACGTCCTTCTCTAAGCTTATTACTTTTTTGGGAAGTCTTGGGGTAGTAAAGACCGTATAATTGTAATTCTAACTATAAACTCGAATCATAATTGGAAGTAGGAGATCGAAAACGCAACAAGTCTTTGCCAACAAATAAACGAAAGTCGAAGGAACCTGGGATCATGAATGAAGTATTCATCGAGAGATAAGTTTGTTTTATAGACAGTTGTGCTTATGAGGATAGATATAATTTATAGATAGTTAAACTATGCTTCACCTTCCTCTATAATCTAATAGAGCGACTAAGTATATATTCCATCCTTCCCAATCGCGCCGTATAACGATAAGACTGAATAAAGACCTCTTATAAGGTAAGTCGCTCGGCTAGGACAATTCTCAAATGCAAGGGGAAAACTGGTCCGGAAGTAGGAAAAGGCGCACGAAACAACACGATGAACATATCGGCCTCTTTCAGAATACCCGGCTCTTACAGTATTCATCAGCTCAAGACACTCTCTCCACCCATGCCAATTTTCGCTGTTCGCGTCTGTCCCATTCCATCCGTCTTCTGCCTTCCGTCGCCCACCGCCAGATCATCAGCCCTGGCGGTATTGGAGTAGTTACGGCACGGGCACTATGCGAGAACGATCCTTGGTCCATGTCGTTCTCGCACGCACAATACACGAGCAAGCCCGATAAAGACATGCCAGGATACGCGGTCATGGTAATGTGGCGCGAACACGAGATCGATTGCCATGAGCGTTCGCAGAGGCTTATAGGCAACCTTTTTGCGCCGGGAACGGTAGCCACTCCACACTTCCCAGAGACCAGATGCAGTAAGGTTAAAACATTTTTTGCTGTGTGCATAGGCAAGGATGTATGTGAAGGAGGAGGATAAGCTGGGTCTTGGGTACACATAAAAAGCAAGTGGCGCTTGTGCATACAATCGTGAACTTTTCCCCTCACTTTTCCGCCCTGTACAGATGAGTACTCACCTGCACCTACCCTTCACTGGTATGCGTTGGAGTTAAAATACAAACCCCCCCAAAGAGCCAAACTATATCCATACACGAATAATTAAATCCCCCTATCCTATTCCATTCTACCTTATTATACCATTCCACACCCATAGTAACGACAAACCTTAGCCTAACAATCAACATCGTCAAACTCACCACACCTATAAGAAAAGATATATTAATATCTTAATATCTTAATATCAATCTCACTATTAATCTCATTATTAATCTTAATATCGATCTTAATATCAATCTCAATATCAATCTTAATATTAATCTCGATATCAATCTCAATATCAACCCCACAGGTAATAACGCTAATACCCATCCCCCCAGACCTTAGATATCATCTTCCACCCTCAACAAAAGCAATTACTGTGTGTTCAGACAAAGCTGAAGGAGTCACGCACGAATCAAAGCCAGTCTCATAAAACGGTATAACCCCCGGTCCCAAATCCGTTCTCATTTCATTCAGACTTTTCCACCGGGTAGTGGGTATAACAAGGAGTAAACACATCTACAATATAGAGATACGAAATCTTCTTCCAGCCTTTCGTCATTAAAGGAGGAGGGGGGGGGACCACGAATTGACTCGAAGAATTTCATTACCATCCTAATAACATGATCAAATCGACCATGGCTCAGAGATGGGTTCGCAACAATACGAAAATAAGATCAAATATCGGACAGTTGACACAATGGAAAGAGCCCCCAAATCTGAGAGAGAGAGAGAGAGATAGATAGACAAGCAATGACAAACGCCCCAAAAGGACATCCCAAAAAGAAGAGACCGTAAACACCACGCACCCAAGCACTCATGCCCAGAAACTCCATACAAATGCTCGTCAACATCGTTATCCATCATCAAGACGGAAAATACCGCTCCTCAAAGACATTCGCCAGTACGCCGACAGAAGCAATGGGAAAGAATAAGCGCAAAACTCGCTAATCTTAAGCCTTCTTCGCAGCCGCACTCACTGTGCCCAAGCTGCCCACTCTACCGCTCGTCTTCCGCACGCTCACTGCACCTTTGACTTCGCCACTACGCCGCGAAGGTGAAGATCGTAGCTTCGACATAGGGATATCGCCCTTCCCACTCCCAGAGTTGGAGCCTCGCGCCGGCGTCTTTGGTCGTCCAGAAACTCGGTTCTCAACATCACTCTCGGCACCCGCATTGGCCAAGCTGGTCGACCACTCTCGAGTCTTTGTGATCGTGGTCGTGCTCGTGCAAGACACTGCTCGTCGCTTGTCGGAAGCCATGGGAGAACGAGATGCTCGTCGCGCAATTAGGCGAAGTTGGTATTCCTCTTCTGATTCGGAGTCGCCTCGAATATGCCGTGAGACTGAGACAACCTCAGTGTCTGGACGGATAAAGGGCTCGTTCTCGGGACTTCGGTGGCGCGATGAGGTGCCGTAGATTTTGCTTGTCTTGCGCGGTTGACCTGGAGTTGGAGCTGGGAGATTCTCATCAGATACACCAGTGGGTGCGTGCTGCTCGTTGATCTCAATTTCTCCCAAGGCGGATCGCTTGGAGTTGCCGTTGGGAGGTGTGAAGGTCTGACCATTGGATGCCAATCGCTGCTTGTTGTGAGTTCTCGTCGGTGTCGAAGGTATCATTGCCGCCATCTTCTCCTTCATCTGGTCCTCAAACCACCACTCACGAAACTTTTGCTGGTTTAGATGTAGCCAATGCTGTTGTGGACCGACAACCATTCCTGGACGCATGAAGCGCATGTATGCAATGACCTCGTTGGCAGTAAAACCATGGCAGAAGATGAGATAAGCGCCAATCAGGCATCCGGTGCGACCAAGACCTGCTTTGCAATGAACTGCAATGCCTTGCTTTCGGACCTCGATGACTTCGCGAGCCAGGTTGATAAATGTCCGGACCAAGCTCAATGGCGGGCATGTGCCGTCGTCAAAGATCATGTCGAGATGCTGAATGCCCAGAGCTTCAAAGTAGGAAGATGAGTATAATTGCGAGTTCAAGCGCACAACGAGCCCAATGTTGCGTTCTTCGAAATGGCAAAGGACGTTCCTGAAAGGTGCTGGTATCGTCTTTGATCGGAAGACCTCGTTGGCTGTCTTTGGTAACCTATCCCAGTCTGCTGAATTCCGTGGGATTGTCGTGACTGGAGCATATTGTGGCGATGCGAAGGCAAGAAAATCCGGGGAAATCCAGTTGAAGTCGCCCATGTCTACCCGCTCGAACATCTCATATCTGGACATGTTAGTAGAGTTCAATGGTGAAGAACGAGAGGAAACTCACTCTTCCAGGCTGAACTCCTTCAAGCTGAAAAGACCGTTCTCCTTGGCCTTCCAAACTCCGTACACAACATCCTGGATGTTGAGTACATAATCGGCCTGACTGTATCCTGCATCTCTGAAGGGCATGCATGGAGGATCCATCTGCGCAATAGGTGCCAGCGCAAGATGAGGCGGCCAATTCTGTATAAGCACCATGTAGCATGCGAGCATGCAAGCAGCATTTGCGCGACCTTCACGACCGATTAGCGCATGCACAATTGCAACTGGACAAAGAATGCTTACTTCTCGAATCTGCCTCGCTCCAAAATACGACACCCCTATCCGTGTTTGCTGGGTCTGCCAGTACTTCATGCAATGTTACCGCAAATCGATATAAATGTCCGATGTGAAGTGGACCGAAGTCGGCGTGGAAGGCATTATATACAAGTTGTTTGTCGATGGAGAAGTACACTGGAGGAGACACCTTGGGGCCAGTCGAGGTGGGGCCAGTTTGGGCTCGTGATGAGCGTTTTGACGGTGTGCGAGACTGTTGTTTTTGAGGATATGGGAAAGGGGTGTGCGCATTTGGTGGATGTGTGTATGATCCGAGATATAGTCGGTCTAGGGGTTGGGCCTTGGGTCAGTTTTCTGCTGTTGAGGGAAGAAAAGGGTTGTTGTTGCTATTGCGCACCTTGAATATACTCAATGACTTGTCCAGTGCTGGTTGCGCCAACAGCTGGCACCGACGTTGGGCCAGCCGTGATGTGGGCAGTCTCCCTAGGCATCTTGAACCTAAGGTCAACTGGTTATGCGCGATGTCGGGGTGAAAGAGGCTGTTGTTGTCCAATGTTTTGACTCTCGTCTGGAGACGGCGGGGACGTCTATGTTGATATTCTTGTCAGGTGGCGAAGAGACAGCAGTAAAGATGGGGGGGTGGGTTGAATTGGCGGTCCTGGAGATTCTTTGAAGAATATTGAAGATGAGATGGGAGTATCTGCGGACCTGGGCTTCATGAAGTAGATTCGTTTTCGAAACCTCGAGGTCATTTCCCTGGCAACGCAGCGGGAGAAAAACAAACAAACGGACCAAACACTCGTGACCTTTGTTTTTGCAGCGTAGAATTAACCCTTGCAACAACAAGATTATCCTTGAGAGAGATCCCTTGCCGCCGATGCCCAGATGCGTTGCGATGTGTTACCGTTCAGACTTCATGCGTTGTTCGCATGCACTGCATGGATCATCCATCCGACCTTCCACAGTAACCGTCTGCCTGGCTGAAGCTATAGTATCGCTCTATCCTAACCAACGCTCGTCGCCCTTCGATCGCGTCGTCTTGGTCAGATGCATGAGTCCGGGTGTGCCAACTTTCAGTCTCCATCCACGGGAGACCATGCTTCTGGTACTTTTACTACAGAGGAACTGAAGGGACATGGAGCTTAGGTTAGAGATCAGTCTGATCGTGAACATCGAACCCGGAGTACGTGGCCCGCATGCGATTAATAGAAGATCGATCTCGCTTTTGATCCGAACGAGATCGCAATTTTCACAGTTGTCAAAAGGTCCAACCTTCCATTTATGTTTGATATGGCGAGCAGGGAGTTTGAGACGGATTCTACCAAACCCGAAGAGGAAATATCCCAGAAATATCCCGGAATTATCCCAGAAATCACTCGGCAAGTCTAAAATTGGTGTCATATCTCTGGATCAGAGCTCGAAGCTTTGTTGCAATTCAAAAATGAGTGTAGTAGTTGGCGCGAAATCACAAAGGCCGAATTTCCTTCACCATGTGCGTTATATTCAACATTTCCAAGGGTTTTCCTTCCATAATTATGGGGGAGGTCGCTCGACACCTCACTTTCCTCCCACATCGCCATCGTGACACAACACAGAACACAAACATCATCGATCTACATCAGATTACCTTGATGACTTAGCGACAATCTTCACATTTCCATCGAGAGATTGATCCATGTCTGACAAACAAAAATCACAACTTCGCCAGATCCTGTCGCCATCCGTTTGCGCAGAAAACCCACCTTCTTAACACAGAATCCAGGCCACCCATAGCGCCACCCATTCGACAACATCCAACCTCCGGCACATAATCCAACAATGATCCGCCGCGCCCGCCAATCAGGCCATCTAACCCTCCCAATCTCATCCCTCCATCCCTGGGCTCAGTTCAACGGCGTGACATTTAATGGTATAAAATGCGACACAATATCTGGCTCGGGCTCAGGTGTGGTGGCTACTCGCGGTTTGAAAGGTGCCAGTGATGAGGAACGCAGTGGCGAGGCCCCATTAATGAAGATTCCGAAAGAGCTGGTGTTGAGCTTGGAGAGAGTGAAGACGTTTGCGCTGGCTGATCGGGGTCTGAGCGAGGTTTTGGAGGCAATGGGGGAGTTTGGACGTGTGAGTCGACGTCTTTTTCGCTGTGTATGAGCTGTTCAAGGTTGTCATGGTGTCAGAAATCTCTTTCCATTTCATGAGGTTCAATTCGGATTGATATTGATGAGGTTTCGACCATACCCGAAACAGAAACTCGCCAACCGTTTGTCGATGTGGATCTGCATTTGCAAACTCTGTATCACCTGCAAGACCCGATAGTCCAGAAAACAGCAAGTTGACTTGCTTTTAATCAGCTCATGGATTACCATCCTCACATACGTATCGTTTCTTAAGAGAGTATCCAGAAAAGGAGGTGGAGCAAAGGCTAACCGAAAATAAGTCTTCTATTTGACATCAAGACGAAATTTCGCCTACTGTCTTGACAATTACCATCTCAACCAAGCTAACCTCACCGACAGACAACGCGAGGCGCCATCATGATCTTCCTCCTCACCCAAGCCACAATCGCCCATCCAGATCTCAAAGAAGCACGGATCGGAACTCGCACCCCCTTCGTCGAGTCAGTCATCCTGATGAGCTTAATGCTTTGTGTACCTGCAGCTAAGAGAAACCTCACTCCAGATACATCAAATTCCTCCCCTCGGAGCTCCTCCCCACTTCCTGGTCCAGCGATGAACGATACCTCCTAACAGCAACAACTCTTCTACCCGCCACAGACGCTAAATTACGGAGCCTTGAACGCGAATTTGGTAATTTGCAAGCTGCGACGGAGAAGGTGAGGTGGTGTGCCAGTACGTGGTGGAATCCCGACTCACCACTTCATCTGGAATCTGAAGATTGGAGAGAAATCGATTCAATATATCGGTCTCGTGCTCTCGAATACCCAGGGATTGGCGACGCAATGGTTCCCTGCATCGACATGGCAAATCATGCCTCCGCGGACGGGACAAAGGCGCTCTATGAGGCTGATAATGAGGGCAATGCTGTACTACTTGTCAGAGAGGGCGTGAGCGTTATGAAAGGGGAGGAAGTGAGTATCACATACGGTGACACCAAAGGAGCATGTGAGATGCTCTTTTCCTACGGTTTCATAGACGCTGTCATGCTAGCCGAGAGCGACGCAAGAGAAATCTTCCTCGACCTTGAAATGATGGATGATGATCCCCTCGCCATGGCTAAGAAACATGTTTCCACCGCGGCCCCGGGCGTCAAAATTACGAGACATGCGGGAAATGGAAATGGAAAAGGAGAAGGAGAAGGTGTACAAGGGGCAAAGGCAAAGATGGATTGGACAAGTGAATACATCTATCTCCTCATCATCAACGAAGAAGACGGTCTCGAATTCGAGGTCTTACAAACTATCGACGACTCCCGCGAATTACGCGTTTCGTGGAAAGGTAGTCCACTCACAGAGATTACACTTCTCCCCTCTCTCCTTGAAAAAGAAGAATTATATCCCGTCTATCGACTCCGTGCTGTGACTGTTCTTCAACAGAGGGTGGATGAGCAATTGAGAAGTTTGGAGGCGTTTGGTGGGGAGTTGGAGGGGATTGGGGGTGGGACGGGAACGGGGGTTAGAGAGGTGGTTAGAGAGATGGCGGTGCGGTTGCATGGGTTGGAGATGGAGTTTTGTTTGAATGCTAGGGAGGCTTTGGAGGGGGAGTTTGAGAAGTTGGCTGGGATGGAGGTTGTGAGGAGGTATATTGATGGGGTTAAACCTGTCGATGAGATGCCGGAAGACGCATCCGCAGCTTGTTGGTAGCATTAATTTAGCGCACGGATTGAGACGCTTCAGCGTCTGATCAGCTTCGTATATTGCCACTATTCGATCTAGGGATCATCCGCTTTTAACAGGATTGCTCACCTAAGGTTCTCAACGAGACCACCATCGACAACGACTTGATTTCAACAGCGCGGTGAAGGAACTCGAACTCGACAGCAGCTGCACCCAAGCCACAGAAGAGAAAGGACGGAGATACGATTTCTTTTCGTTGCCCGAGTCATTCCCGCCGGAGCTTGTGGACCAGTTCACCAACGTTCAATATCCCCGCATGCGCCAACTAATACTTAGATCAAGTAGTGGAGCCTGGGCCTGATGCCAAATAATCACCTGCACCTGCACCTGCACCTGCCCTGCAATCCCTGTGGCCTGGGCTTCACTGCTGACCTCAGGCTTCCCCAGATATGTAGACACCCGACGCTTCCCCAGATTCTGTCATGGTTTGATCATCACCCACACCATAATACCTCCACCACTACTGTCTCCCCAGATACCCCGGATTCTTCACCAGAATCAAGCAAGACAGCATTCCAGTCTCGTGCCACCTCGTATTGTCTCCGTCCACTTGACCGAAGCTACCTCGTGCAAAAGTCCTGTGGGACAGCTTCTCTCCTCTCTTACTCTGTTTACTTGTTTCGTTGCTTCAAAATGCCTGGCATCCTTCCCATGAAAGTTATCAAGATCGGACAGAACGCGCAGACCAGAATTGCACAGGCTTGGTAGACTTATCCTCGGCCGTGGACTGGGTCGAAATGCTAACAAGGTGGCAGTGATCGCTGTCGGTCAAAGAAGATAAGATGCGATGGTATCAGACCGTGAGCACTTCTACACCTTGACATTCGGGCCTAATACTCATACATCCACAGGAGCTGCTCGCAATGCACCAATGTGGGGTTCGAGTGCAAGACCAGCGACAAGCTCAGTCGGAGAGCCTTTCCACGTGGGTACACGGAGTCGCTGGAAGAAAGAGTGAGGGCGTTGGAAGCAGAAGTGAGGGTTTTGAAAGGCTTGCTGGATGAGAAGGACGAGAAGCTGGAAATGTTATCCCGGATACAGTCGAATTCCCCAAGGATGTCACAACGCAAGAAGTCGCTTCCCGAGCAGCATTCCAGCCCAGAGACGGAGGAATCGGAACAGCAAGAGAAGGGTGATACATTCAAGGTTGTGCAATCACAATCATTGGTGAACGATGAGAATTCGGATCCACACTTCATTGGATCTTCCCATGGACAGAGCTTGATCGACGCTTTTCAGGCCAAGATACAGGACGTCTCGCAGACGGCAGTGGACATGAACGCAAAAGCTTTCTTCGCTCGCGACGCTCGCACGTTAACAACTAGCGCCCAGCCACAGGTGATTTGCTGGCAAGCTCCCGCTCGCTTGGTCTCCGATCAACTCATCAATATCTTCTTCCAAGAATGGGCGCCGCTTTTCCCGATCCTCCATCGCCCTGACTTCCTAGGTCTGTACGAGGAGTATGTGTCATGCCCGGAAGCCGTGGAAGAGAAGCCATTTCTCGCACAATTGAACTTGGTTTTTGCGATCGCAGCGCAGTCAGCTTCGCATTCTGGCAATGTAAGTCCTGTCTGTCCCTGCCCAGTAACAATTCCTGACACATCAATAGTTCCATCTGAGGGACGATATTGAGTCGTTCAATAGTCAATGGCAAGCAGCTCTAGAACAGCCCCTGATGAACAATTCCCTCGTAACCCTGCAATGTCTTCTCCTGGCGCAAGTTTCTTGCCTCCAGAATGGTGATTATGCGCGTTTGTTGAAGTACAAGGGTCTGGCAACTAGCCTTTCCCAACGCCTTGGTCTCCATCAGTCTCAGAAAAGGTTCGCGCTCGGCACATTGACATGCGAGACACGGAAGAAGCTTTTTTGGACGCTGTACACCCTTGACTGGTAGGACACAACCCCTGCTACTCACCTGACGCTTCTAACGCGATGCAGTTTCTCTGCCGCGCAACTTGGCCTACCACGATTGTTCAATGATGAAGATGTCCATTGCGAATATCCCGTGGATGCCGACGACGAATACATCACCGAAAAATGCTTCCTGCCTACCCTCCCGGGCGAGTATACGAAACTGTCCAGCGGGTTGGCCTTGTTCAAAATATCCCGAATTCTTGCGAGGGTCCTCACTGAGAACTACCCTGCCTCGGCAACATACGAGCTGTCACTGCGCAAAATAATGAGTCTTTCAGATGAACTTGACAATTGGTTGAAAAATCTGCCTTCACATCTCAGACTGCAGTTTGTTCAAGATAAACCCAGTACCAACGTTGTTTCATCGCGCTCGCCACTTTTGGTAAGAAGTTCGAGTTTTAGGTCATTGGGCACCGTGCTGACTTGACTAGTCCTTGGTGTATCACTATACCCGGTCTCTCCTATACAGACCAGCTGTTTGCGCGTCAGCAACAATTGGCGACATCGCTGGATCTGCTCGCTTGATTTTAGCAAACTCCTCAAAGGCAATTGTGCAGATCCAGGAGCTCCTGGACGAGCGCGGTCTTGCATTCTCGATATGCCTTAATAAATGCGAACTGCTTGTTCTCGCGGGCTTTGGCTTACTCTTCCAGAACATTGAACTTGACGAAGGAGGAGCTTTGATCCGAGAGAACCAACGACTAATCAACACAATTTCTCGAATTCTCGACCAAACACCTTCCTTAGCTTCCGTCGAGTTCCGCCACATCAGCAACGCTCTGGCAATTTCGGAGGTGCCACGGCAGCCACGGATGCCAACCTTGTCGCGTCACAGCTCAGGCGGGAACATTGCAAACGAGCACGAGGGAATGAACTCGGCGCAAAAGCACATTCGAGCCATCATGAACCGATTCACTGCACCATCGAGGCCGTCGAAGGATGACCGAAGAAATACCTTGCCCACACTTGCCTTCAACCAACACTTTAGTAATTCCCAAAACAGCCTCCACAGCCTGCACTCAGAGCCTCTCACAGCCCGCAGTGAACCAACACTTTCTCCCAACATGGACGCGAAGCGGTTCAGTCTCAGCCCTCCAAAACCAAGTCGCGCTCGACCACACAGCTCGGCATCACGACCTCTACCGAATATAGACTACCTTCCATTGGGTGAGACTGACGCCGAAAATCACCTCAACTTTCCACACAGCACAAACGGGAAACAGGAATCCTCCGCGACCGACTGGGAACAACTGCTTAGCTCTCTCGACAACGGACAGACGAATATCTACGACGGCATTTATGGTGGTCCTCCAGTCGATGCACTGCTGGATGTTGCACCTCTTCCTGCTGCCGGCGACCCCAGCATGGTATGGAGTCCTGATATGTGGAATATTCGACCGGATGACATTGGTACGCAACGACGGTCCGGAGAAGCTCCCAGGAGTGTCCTCAGCTTCAGCGACGAGAGTCTGACGAGTGGAGAAGAATTCCCAGAGTTGATGGGCAGTGTCAGTCATGAGAGTTTTAGGGGTATATGTGTTCCGGTTGCGAGTCCTGGAGCTACGGATACGTATGAGATGGGAGGTTTGAATGCGCAGTTTGGGCTTTGACTGTATTGATGTTTCTGGATTACACGGTTTTTCGGCGCGAGGAAGTTAGTTGTGCTTACGATACACCCTGATTTTATTACGGATGGGAAAACGGCGGGATGGCATGTGCGTCTGTTACGATGGTCGTGATGGTGGTGATGATGATGATGATGATGATGATGATGATGATGATGATGATGATGATGATGATGATGGAGAGTTGTACGGAATGAGGTGGTATATCTGATTCTAGGGGCTCCTGTTATGTTGCTCTCGTTGCCAATATCATTTATCACAACTTTCAAGAGTCGCGAGACTATTCTTTTCTGTTCTTGATGTCAAGGTATAAACTACCTTAAGACTTCTTCTCTTACCCCCCCTACTTGTATCTTGTTGGACTCGGACCCGCTTTGCGGCGTCAATAGAGATGGTTAGACGACGCAAGCTTTTGAAACGACGATTAGCACGAGTATTGCACAGTAATGTAGGTCCCCAGTCCTATTACTCGCAGTTTCCAATGCTAACAGTTAGATCCGAGCTGTATTGACGCGTTCGATGTTGACTAGATTCTAGGGCGAATAATTGGCTTTTAAAACTAGCTGGTTTCAAGATCTAATCCTTCATGATGTGGGAGAAGAATCCGGAGAATATCTTTTAAGGATATTGCCTTTTTACGATTAGTTCGACTGGAGCATTTGCGGTCGGGCTCTGCTACGGTCCACCCTTAGCATTTGGACTTAACGGGCATCCGTACTTTGCTTGACATCTCTTGCGGCTTGGTTGCTTTTCCCATGTTGGATCTGGCAATTCAATGGACTTGTAAAACCATTTCAACATAGCCTTTAACCGTTTAAGAGGAGACCGCTATCGATCAATTGCTGGCGACTCTGGTAAGAGATTTCGCCAAAACATGGATAATATATAACCGAATCGATGGAGCCACCGCCATCCTGTCCTCGAATCACTGGATCTACCGAGATTAGGCAACCACAGATCTCAGATCTGAGTAGAGCTGTATTTACGCGATATCTGCTTCAATCCCGTCAGTTGTGAGGATTCCCTGACTCTTCAACTCAACCCACATCGCACATTTCTGGATCTCGATAGTTGTGGATTCTGTTCTCCTGTGAGACAACATTGCAGTCATCGAAAGCGATACCAGTAAGTCAATTCAGCAAAGTCACATTGCTGCTCCACACAGATCGGCAGGTTTGCAACACCAAATTCGTACCACCAATAAACGTCAACCAAGTCAATGTGAATCTCGTAGTCGCTTTCCTCTCGAATGGCAATGGCCGTACTCGCCTTGATGAAACTAGGTGGAACCAAGTTGCAAGCTAGGGTGACCCCGGAGGGGCCAGTACCTGGAACGCTGACGCTGTCACAACAACTGATATGGGACGACCGCTGCCAGCCTACACCCGCCATCTCCAGGAGGTCTGTGCCGAAGTCATCCGCAAGGAGAGACAAGATCTGGAAGAGCAAAAGCAGCAAGCTGCATTGGAAAAGAGGAAACGAGAAGGTGCTACGGCGGAAGCCAAGTTGGAGGAAGAGGCTGCCAATGTTGATAGGTCTTGGACCTAGGTTATGATAATGAAATGTATACGTGTAATGGAATAGTAACTCTGTATTGTCTTGTATATCTATCTATATGTTGTGCGAACATACTAAAGTCAGAGACTTTAGACCCCTGTTGTGCCAAGCCATCCACAGGAATCCACACTGGAAGTATTTTCTTTATAGCTGAAGTCTATGCCAGTATGGTATTCAGCTGGTTCGTATAATAGAGTTTCCTCTTCCCTTTCTTATCGCGTAATGCTTTAGTAGTGATAGTAGTAGACTATAATCTAGTATGGTCTATAAAAGTAAAAATAAACTAGAAAACCTACTATCTATCTCTCTCTCCTGGGTAACCTACCTAGGAGGGTACCCTACCTATCTTCTACTATCTGGATAACACATAATATCTAGTTAGGCTATTATAGGTTGCCCCTATAACATATACAAACTGTTATATATCGTGCGAGGCCGCCTAAAATACTAGGCTGGACCTACTTTCCTATCGTATAAGGAATGTTAGCCTAATCTAGAAGGGCAAGTAACTATTTTCCTATTACTAGATCCCTTTACTATAGGGCGTTATATAATAGTACGGAGTCTATTCAGGTATCTAGATTATAGCTAGGGTACTTAAGAGGTACCTTTTAATCCTTAGCTTCCTCTTTCTTATTCCCCTAAACTATACTACTACTACTACTACCGCTACTACTACTACCTCTTCTTCTTCTTCTTCTCCTTAATCTTAACAACTTCCTATACCCTTAGTACCTTATCTCCTCGTGCGGTAAGTTTAAAGCTTCCTATCTACTTCCTAAACTCAATTCCAAATTGGCTTTTGCTAACCCTTTATACGAAGAAAATTAAGCCTATAATATCTACTCTTGGCTTCCCTACTAGTACTCCTATTATCCCTAGTACGGCTACTACTACTATTAATAATACTATCTATAGCTAGCTAAGTACCCGTCCTAGACCTACTAGAATAGTCTACCTCCGTGTCCCTACTAGATAGGCTACCTACCGTGCCTTCATACAAGGTCTAGCCAAGAATATTTGTACGAGTATTCTTTGGGTATTATACGGAGCTAATTTAGTATTAGGTAGAAGAGCTTATTATCCTCTAGCTCCCTTTAGTAGATATTAATATCCTAATTAACTCTAGTCTGAACCCGCGCCAGCTCTAGTTCCTACTTACTTCCTAGATCTACCGAGATAGCTACTTCAATATTCGTACGATACTATCTTTACTACTATCTATTACTAACCTTAGTAGGGTCTTATTATCTAGTCCCGTAGTACGGCTGTACCTTCTCTCTACCTCTATACCTGTGGGAAGGCTTCCTATAACTAGAAGTTTATTAGTTACCGTATCTTGGCTAGCTTTACTCGTAGTACTTGTGCGGACTATACCTTTAGGTCTAATAGTAATTAGTATAACTACTAGGCTTAGTCTTAGTTAGGTAGGCTGTGGATCCCCTTTAGTCCTTATACAATAGTTTTGATAGATTCTAATAGATATTAGTAGTAATACTAATATAGGTAGAGTCTTAGTTGTATAGTAGAAGTCTAAGTAAGAGTTAGCTATCGCACAATCCCTCTTTCTAGACTCTAAAAATAATAGAATCTATAACCTCTAGTAGCTTTTTTTTTTCTTATAAGAAGTGAGATCTATATATATAGTCTAATAAAATGAAAATAATCTCCCTATAAATAAACGTAAAGTTTGTCGTACAAAGGGAAAATACTGAAATAAATAACTATAAAAAAAAAAAACTTCCTCTCCTCCCCTCTGTCCCTAAGGATATTACTACTAGAATTAGGTATCTAGATCCTTAGATCTATCCACAAACGCCTCCATTCGCACGACTAGCTAGTTGGTTGAGATTAGCTCTTCTAGCTTAGTATTTAGATCCTTCTTAGTTAGTAGATCTCCTAGGTTATCTTTACTAGAAATTCTACGGATCTCTAATATCTCCCTATTCTCGTACGACTCCCTAATAGCCATGATATTAATTATGAGTCTTTTCTTAATAGTTATACCTAGCTTAACGAGGTAGTCGTATAACGACTTCGAGTTAGTATAGATAACTAAGGGAATCTTGGGTAGATCTAGGTAGGAAGTAATCTAGGAAAGTATTATACTAAGGGCGATAGCGCTATTAAACCCTCTAGTTATCCTATATAACTTACTTCTAAGGACGCTCCTAGTTACCCTCTTATACTTAGTAGAGCTCTAGTAGATAATATTGCCTTTGATCTTGAACTCTATTTCTATACGGGAGGTTTCTTCTACTAGGATAATTAGGAATCCTAGCTGGGATAACAGGTCCTAGTTGTTAGTAAAAGATCTATCTATAAATATATATAGCTTGTATTATACGAGGTCCAAAGGGATAAAGCGGAGCCCTCTAGCTTTATTATCGATTTGCTATTAGATTCGTGCGTTAAGGGCCTTAATATCTTTATCTATAGGGTCTCTAACTTAGGCTACTATAGAGAGGTCAAAAGCAGCCTCTAGCTGGTAGATAGAGGAGATATACGCCCCTCTCGCGCGTTACTCAACGTATTTCTATTTAGTATCCTTCGCGCGTGGGTCGACAACTTCTAAACGGTCTACCTATCCCTTCTGTTCCAAGAGAATATCTTTTCCTTTTATCCTAATCCTCCCTCTATTGAACTCTAGGGGGGTATCTTCTAATAGGATTATCTTTAGTTTCGCGCGGAAGCCTACCTTCTTAAGTTCTCTATCTTCCTTCTCTAAGAATACCTTCGTATAAAAGCAAAAGGTATCGTCAGTCTAGAGTCTAGTAATAGAAAATTCTTTAGGTCTAGAATTGGTAGATAGGAGATAGGGGTTATAGGTTGAAATGCGTATCCCTAAGTTCTTTAGGTAGTAGGAATAGTACGTACGAAACTAGTAGAGGCCTGATTCTACTAGGCCGTATAGTACTTTTAAGATATATATAATAGTACCTGGGGGGAAGAAATGTGCGATCTGTTTTAGTAGTCGCGTAAAGATCTAGCGAAACAGGTACTCCTTAGCTTAAGGATATGCCTGGATAATATCCCTAAGTTCCCCTCGTACGTTAAGGAGGAGAATTAGGGTTGGTCCTAAGACTAAGATTAGTCTCTAGCTCATCCTCTAAAGGGTTGGTAACTAGGTAAGGATTTCCTTCTTTTCTTTATCCCTAAAGCCTTATACGACGAGTCGACTCTTCTTAATTAGCTTCGTACTCTTCTATTTAACCTTATTTATAAGGCGAGTTCCAAAGAGGTTTCTCCTATCGTATATTTTAGGGTCGTATAATATAAATTTGAAGACACTAGTATTAATAAGACTATTAATTTCAGTCTTTATAGACTCCTTAAATAGTACGCCTAGTATTATAATTACTCCCTCTTCGCGTAACTAGAGGGAGAGTTTTAGGTTATCCTCCTCTTTCTTACTTATATAGAGCCTGATGGTGTAGGCTAGTTTAGAGAGGTAAGAGTAGACTAGGACATTATCCTAGAGCGCTCTTAGTAGACGTCGTATTCGCCTACTCGTGCGAGGAGGTCCTAGCTCTATAGTCTGTCCTAGGGTCTCCTCCTAGTATACTTAGGGCTATCTAGGTTTATCTTCCTCTAAGTTAGGATTAGAGTTTGAGTCTACTAATACTATAGGGACTATATCTAGATCTTCCTTATAGTAAGGTTTTACTACTATTATACGAAACTTGGTAGGGCTAGATAATAGTCGTATAATCGCGTTATATCCCTTAATAGCCTCAAGTTGGTAAGGGCCTTTCTATCCCTTATATTCCCTCTATACCACAACCTGGCTACCAATTGGGAGAGAAAGGATATAGGATAGGATAGGTCCTCCTCTTATATTAATCGCGCGGTTAAGATCCTTTTTAGTATAGATCTTGCGGATTATATCTATGGCCTTTCGCACCGCTTCTACGCGTTGTATGATTTCTAGAGATAGTAGTAAGTCTTATACGATGCGTAGATAGGTACCGAAGACTAGTAGGGTAGGAATAATCCTATTAGGGCCTGCTATATTATTTAGTACTTTCATAGCTATCTAGAGGATAGTTTCCTTGTCCGTATAGTACCTAATATCGGCAAAAAGCGTATCGTACGCCCTCCTTAAGGGGGTATACTATCTCTTAATCTTTCCTATAGTATAATAGGCTTCTACTAGTATCTATTCGTACGAGCTCCTAACAATTCTAGCCTGGTTCCTAAATTCCCTAGAGTCAAAGTTAGTCCCTAGATCATATATAATCTTATTAGGTAGACCTTAGTATATATTGATCTAGTAGTCGTACAACGTATTCTATACGTCCTTAGCCGATATGGATTTTAGGAACTTAGCAGCTTGGAAAGATGTAGCTATATCTACTATATATAGGACAGGCTAGTTGTCGTATAAGAATAGAATATTAATAATAATTTCAAAGTTAAAGTTGTAATCATCCTTAAGTCTAAACTTAAACCTCCTAGGTACCTAGTCGTGCAACTAGCATTTATAGTATATCTTCTAGATCTACTCTAGAATCCTAGGGTCGATATCTTAGTGTCCTACGCGATCTAAAAGCTTATAGAGGCGTACGGTAGTAGGGTATCCAAACCTCCTATAGACTCTCCTAAGTTCAGCTTCTATTAGGAAGGCTATATCTGAATTCCTAATATTGAAAAATAGGTATCCCTACTTTCGTATAATAGGAATCTTTAGGCTATCCTTTCGTATAATAACGTTTTCCACGTTATTAAAGTACGCCTAGAGACGGTTAGCGTTGTATAACGACAGCAGGAACGGTGTCTAGGTATCTAGAATATAGTATCTAATAGATCCTAGTTGGTTCTCTATCTCCATGGTTCTAATTGCTAATGTGGAGGTATTAGATCTAAAGGAGATATTTACGCTTCTAGGTATCTAGTCTACCTTAGTACGAGGGTTTTCGCGGATAAATGCCTCTACCTAGTATTTCCCTACTATAGAGAATCTTACTGCCCCTGTATCCTAGAGTTCTCCTTAGTATATAGTAGTATAGTAGTTATTTAGGACAAATTAGTCTACAGGGCCTATTACGTCTAGTTATACGAAGATATCTTCACTAGTTGTACGATAGAAGAAAGTAGCTACTATTAAGTAGTATATAGCCTACTACCCTCTCTCTTCTTCCCCTAAAGAGTTGCCTTCACTTTCCTCCTCTTATTAGGCTTGTACGATAAATTACTCGTAAGATCCTTTGTTTTCGTATAAGAAGGCCTAGTAGGTCTCTTCTAAAGGTACCTCTATACCCTTATCCTCTACCTATATAAGGAATTGCTACTTAGCCTTTGCCTTCTCTTCCTCTATATAGTTGTACGAAATATGATTAGACTTCTTATATACCCAACAGCTACTCCCTAGGCGAGTATATTTATACGGTTGGAATGGTTTTCTAAAGGGCCTAGATTACCTTCCGTACGAAAATGGCTTCTTTTTCTCCCAAGGCCTTGTAGACCTAGTGCGTGGTAGAAATCTAGAAGTAAACCTAGGAGGTAGTATAGCTTTAGTATTCTCTATAAACTTTCTATCTGTGAAGTAGACTTCAGAGTTATACGATGGTTCCTAAGAGGTATACTACTTATACGACGCCTTCCTATTCTAGTATAGGGCCAAAGCAGATTTCAGATCTACCTAGAGGGTTGTATAGGTAGTAGTAGGGCGTAAGAATACCGATTCGAGTTCTCGCACGCCCTTATAGGCTTAGGTAATAGCTATAATCAGATAGGATGCGTCGCTATATCCTAGGCTAAGGGCCCGTTGTACGAGCTTAAACCTATCTAGTATCTTTTATAGTACCTCTAGGAGTAGAATACCTAGGTTCTCAGCCCTAGTTTGTACGAAGTTGATAGATAGCTAGTCTAAGTAATACTAGGCTTAATTCTACTTAGTATTAAACCTCTACTCTATTATTACTACTACCTGGTCAAAGGATAGCCCTATACGGAAATTGTTAAGATAGAATCTCTTCGCGCGGCCTACTAGTATATCTTAGAAGACAGTAATATACTAGTCTAGGGCGATATCTAGTCTCTAGTATTAATAAATAAAGAGCTAGATCTTTTTGTATAGAATGTCGTACGCCTCCCTAGTAAAGTTGTCCTCCTTTCTCTAGATTTTCTAGAAGGTAAGGATTATACGAGGATCAATTCTCGCTAGCTAGAAAGGGGGGATTAGGAACTATTCCTAGTAATCTCCTAGTAGGCCTAGGGGTCCTAGGGGTCCTAGAGGTCCTAGAGGTCCTCCTTCCTACTATCCCCTCTACTCTACCTACCTACCTCTTCCGCGCGGAGGATCTATCCCTTATCCTAGATTCCTAGCTCCTCCTAAGGGTCCTAGGAACCCTATACCTCTAGTCCCTCTATTGTCCCTAATTTCTCCCCTCCCCTAGGTTCGTATATCTTCTATACTCTTATACCGGGATAGCTCGTCGCGCGCGTTCGCGGTTATCGTCCTATATTATACGAGATTAAACTTCTTACTCTCTAGCTTCTCCCTTAACTCCTAGATCTCCTTATCCCTATTCACCCCTTGTTCCTTCCTTCCTATACCTTAAGATTTGCTACGTACCTCACCTAGTCGGTTCTCGTGCGCTGCCTGGGCTAGGTATAAAACCTATTCCCCTCCTTATACGATACTATTATCCTAGTATTATATAGGATTGAGATCTAGTTTTCCTATAATTAGTATAGTATCTATCTCTAACTGCCTCCTTTCTTTACGCGGTACTAGCGGCTGCCCGTACGACGGCGCTATACTATTATCCTAGAAGCTGGTTTAGCTATATAGTCCTTGACTAAGAGCTACTAGACTTAGGATTAGAGTAGGTCCTAGGGTATCTATAAGGAGGTAGAATATCTACTTAGCTGCTAGAATCCCCTCCCTTATACGGAGGCCTCTTTCTATATATAGCTAGTATATATTGCGAATATATATCCTTATTACTATTCTAAATTAGTATAGTTTCTAGCCTTTAAAATCTTCGTATAATATATCTCTGAGGTTTCTCCTTATTAAGGGGGAGAGTCTAAACTTATAAAGTTTTCGTATAAAGTATATTATTATCTAACGTTCTAATAGTACGACGGTAATATCTACTTTATATTCCTATTCTTAAATAGAATTGATAGTCCTCCTTAGATCTACTATAGATACTCCTACTACCTAGGCTATCTCCCTTACTAGGAAGAGTAGTTATACGGTATTTTCCTTCTTTACCTCCTCCTCTTCTTACTCCTCTTTCTACTTCCCTTTCTATCTTAACTCCTTATCTTCTAGTTGTTTAGGTGAGGCTGGTATCTAAGGGGGTAATATCTAGATAAAATCGCCGATACGCGATATCGTACGATTGGTTAGTTAATCTTTAGCCTAGTTAGGTATAAGATCCTTTACTAGGTTTTAGATTAAAATCTAGATCTTAATCGCCGTTATACGATGTAAGAAGGGCCTTCTTTTTACTATACTTCCGGTCTTTCCTTTCTAAAAGAGATACACTTTGTCGTCCTTAATCTATAGCTACCTAGTAACTACTAATTAGTGTTAATAGGTCTTGGACCTAGGTTATAATAATAAAATATATACGTATAATAGAATAGTAACTCTGTATTGTCTTGTATATCTATCTACATGTTGTGCGAACATACTGAAGTCAGAGACTTCAGACCCCTGTTGTGCCAAGCCATCCACAGGAATCCACAGCCAATTTCGAGAGAGAGCGGCTGAACAAGAAGGCTGGTGCTCAACATGATGTTGAACATGGCTACCACACAGTGTATGCCTTCTCTGCAAATGACAGCCCGTTGACAAGTCAGAAGATGGAAAACTTTTGGAAGACGCCAACAAAGCCAAAGGCGCGGAGCTTTTGGGACATTCCGAGCACCACCCAAAAAGCCATGCAGGAGACGATGATGAGATCTTTGTTCCGTCACCAGGCACAACGATCAATGACTTTACATTCAACGACGACAATAGCTCCGACGACGAAAACTACCATGATAGTGAACAGGGTTCGGACGGCGGAGAATCCAGTGACGACGGGCATAGATCTGACGACGATCAAAGCCTTGATCACGGAGAGTCACCACCGATGAGCTCCACAGAACATGAGTCAAACAGCAAGGCGAAAGGTGCATGGCGAAAGAAGTCAGCAGGAGATGGAGAAGAGCTCAATGGCGTGGATGCAGATCCTATTATTAATGGAAATAAGAGACTGTTCGATGATTCAGACTCTAGTGACGATGATCCAACCTGGAAAAGCTGCAAACGACACGCGCGAAACGTCAAGGGGAAAGCATCACGACGGAAGAAGTCAAAGGCTGGTAAAGATAGGCTTCATGTTGAAAACTTCTGTTGATGGAAGCGAAAGGGCGCGGCATCATGAGTCGGACTTGGCCTGGACAAACGTAACTTGAAATACGACTTGTCTTCTCATATACGCAGCTGGAGAAGTTTGGACCTGGTGGGGCAAATGTCCATGGTTTTGTAAACTTTACGATGCGTTATGCTTTGGGATACTGGATACCGTTTCACGGCTGGTATATTGGTAGGTTAGAGGCCTAGAAAAAAATGCTGGCTTTGCTGGAATTTGAACCAGTAAGCAGCCATAGCTTCAGGAACAAGAGGAGATCATTGCGCGGGCAAATGTCAAAAATGACTTACTCACAGCTAAGCATACATCATCTCCTCCAACCATTCTATTTCCCTTCTTCCCAAGTATCCTCTCCTCCTAATCCATGTGCGTTGTGTTGAACAAGCGATGTCCAGTGTCCGTCCCTCCTTTCCCTGTGTACTTGTTGTCCGACTCCCTCAAAGCTATAACAGAAAAATGGGAATCTTCATCCAACAACTTCCCAATCTTTCCACCACGCTTAGTCGACCCCTGACCATCACTAACCACATGGAAAGATTTAGCCTGAATGACACCAGTCATAACCACAATACGAATATGCGAATCCATGGAGCGAATGTGCGCGACGAACTCAACCACGCTATCCCCATTGTTGACCACCGAATCGACGAGCAAGATTTGCTTTTGGCCAACAACATGCTCAGGCTTGAGCTGTACTGGCTCTTTAGCATGAACAAAATAAGCAAGGGGGAACGCATCGCTGACGCCGAAGGCCATGGGTTCTCCGCCACGCATGAGTGCAACAATCGTGGTCTTCTTCTCGTCACGGAGTCGCCAGCCGTCAGTCATGTTTCCCTGCGTGTGTGGGATGTCGTACTTTTCGAGGCCAATCATTGCGGTAACGTACTCAGTGGCGAGGTACCAACCAACTCGGCGATGAGCTTCTCTCAGAACAGGCCCAGTGTTGTCTGCGTTGCGCATCGAGGTCGACAATTGTTGGGCAGTGGTGAGAGTCGCAATCTTAAGGCTAGCCCGATTCCGACAACGAACATGGTCCAAGAATTGAAAGTTGTCAAGCTGAATGACGGGGAGATCATCCGCAGTGAGACGAGGTTGTACTGTCCCAGGCAACAGGATTTGTCGATATCCAGAGTCTCTCAGAAATTTCATTTTGCTCAACTCAACTTCCATGCTCTTGCTTCTAGTCTTCTCAGCGCCAACTACGATGAACTGTTTATGACTAAGAGCCTGGGACAGCATCGGCAGGTCAAGAGGACTGTCTCCGAAAACGAAGACATTCAGGTGGCACCATTTTTGCAGATTAGACACCAGCTCTCGCTTGATCTTGGCGGTCACAACGTAGCCATCGCTGAGTCGTCCGCCACCGATGACTTGTACAGATTTGGAAAAGCTGTGATTTCGAAGGACTTTGTTCCAGACGTGAGCCAGCCCACAGGTCGCTACGATGGCTTGAGCGTGAGGTGTCTCTTCTACGACCTGCAAAAACTTCACAAACTCGGGATACATGGTGACCTGGGAAGCGACCTGCTCGCAGATGGCATCAAATTGAGCTGGATCGGCAATCTCTTCGTACATTAGGGCCGCTTGTCTGAAAGAAAGTTCTGAGTATTCCAACGGTCCACTAAAGAGTGTCTTCAAAGGGCACTTGCCCTGGCCCACATCTTCTAGAAGCAGAGATCGGAATTCATTGCCCTATAAGAAGCATGATTAGCAATTGTCCACAAGTATAGAGAGGTCAACGAAGTTATGCAAAGTGCCAGCAAGCAAAAAGCTCAAGGAATGCTTAGAACGTGACGTACCTCTGTCAAATCTTTAGCCATTGTCTTCGCGACTTGCCAAAACATGGTACCCGTGTCAAAGGGCGCTAATGTCTTGTCTCCATCTAATACCATCACGGTTTCCAAGTGATTAGGAGCGGATTGAAACCACTTTTGGGTAATTTTTTCGACCTTCTTCGAGCTGGCACGATCTTTGGCATGGCGCTGAAAATCGCGTAACATAGTACATACATCCATCACCAATGTTGAAGCCAAGCCTGATAGGATCGAGAAGAGAATATTGTTCTCGCGACAGACGCTCCGCAATGCCCCCTGTTCCTTGACCTTCCAATCTTGTAGCCGATCTATGTGGATATGTCCACGTTGCTTGCTGTGATCATCGCGGCGACGTTGAGCTACGATTTCGGCAGGAACATCGAGATATAGGATATGAGTGAAGGTATTAAGATCATTTGCGGTAGCAACTATCTCTGGGGTCTGTCGTTTATTAGAGTAAAGCATATAATGCCCAGCGACAACTCCAATGCGGCCTTTCTCCACGCACTCCTGTCGTATAGTATGGATAGCTAAGTTTCGAAGATCGGTTTGTTTCTCTGGTGACATCGCCTGGAACGCAGCAAGCCCACCTTCAGTGACGCGAGCAATCATGGTAGAGCCATCGTAGAAGGCGAAGTCCGGGCTAGATTTCCATGTTAGTATTTGGTTTGCAATTTGCATCTTGATTTCCGTGATATTGGATTCATAAAACAGGTCCTAAGAAATCGCCTGAATCTTTTTGATTCCAGTATTCAAATGGGAAAGCGAATTAAGCTTAAAGAGGGAGGGTGGTATACCAATTTTTATCTTGATCACTAAGAGCAGTCTGTAAATTCTTGATGAGGTGGCTCTTACCGCAGCCAGAGATGCCATAGATTCCAACCACTACAGGCCTAATCTTCTCGGTCTGCTTGGGATGAGCAGCTATAGTGCTCGTTGGGTTCTGATCCATTCCGAAAGTAGTATCAATTCTAGTGAGCCAAATTGTAAATCTTTGGTTTTCTGAACTTATGGAAATGGAAACTACCACATCCTCTATATACCGTGCCGGCTTGTTTTACATCCAAATAGAGCAAGCAGTTTGAGGGGGGGTAGGGGTGAATATTTCGTCCTTCAATGGAACAAGCAACAAATAAGCAAAGAACAACTTGACCACCGCTCAGTTTGGTGTAGTCAGAGTGGCAAAAAACACCGTGAGCAATCCAGAATTATACGGATCGGAGCATAAGGATGTCGACAATATTTCGTTCCGAGCTCCGGAACATACGTCAATTCTGGACAATAAAGCAGGTGCGATGACAAAAAACAGGTGGGTTAGGACACCCATCTCGAAGAAAGGGAGATCCTGCAAGGACAGGTTGAAGACGTCCAAGAGCTAACTGCCGATATAAAGGCGAGAAGGAGAGTAATCGCTGGTAAGGAAAGGGCAATTGGCAGTTCGATAGGCTGTCCCTTCACCCCAGGCTCTGTGATCTGTATCGTCTCCAAGCCCAGAATCTACACCGTCTGCAGCAGACCGAATATCCCCCATAGATCTTTTCTTTACAGGCTCATGAGCACAATCATCCTCAAGATCCGCTCAGCTACTGAGACTCCAGACTTGCGCTCTAGCCTAGTTAACTGTATGGAAATTTGAGCGCGATGGACCTACTCCTCTCGTTACCATTAGGCTGAAGAATTGTATTGAGGGATGGAAGAGGAAGGGAGGAGGTTGAAGGTTAGGTGGAGGCTTAGGCTTGCAGGTAAAAGAAGCTCGGACGCAAAGTGATCTTGACTTTCGCCCTCACGACGTCAACGTTTTTGGTTAATCTTACAATCAAAAATGGACTTGGGGATACATCATACCTCACCACCCCCATCAAATCGATATTATCCCGACAATGTCTAAATCATCCCCACCACCATCCTCGCTTGCCGAACAACGCGCCCAGCAGTATGTCTCCGCGAAGAGAAATCTTGCCATAGGCCTCTTCATCGCCTGCCCAGTAATAGCCCTCCTCCCTCCCAGAAAACTCGACCTCTACACCCTCGCCCTCAGCGGTGTCTGGGTAGCCTCCGCAAATCATGTTTCCGGTATCAGAAGCGGGCGAACATTATTCCAACGCCTGTCCGAACCAGCACCACAACCAGCACCTTCAGAAAAATACCTGGAAATGCAACGGCAATTACGAGAAAGAGGTATAGAGGGAAGTGAGAAGAGGAAAGGAACGTTGGGGGTGGTTGATAAGATATGGATGGGCGACCAGGGTGATGACTGGCAGATAAAGCGGGCTGAGAGGGAGAGGGAGGTTTTGCAGAATGGAGAGGGTTATGGTACATTGATTATGGATCAAATAAAGGAGGTCTGGACGGGAAAGAAGAAGAATGAAGATGAAGAGAAAGAGGAGGAAAAGACACAGGACACAAATTGAAAGTTGTCGTGAAATATACTCTTGTCAATGCATCGCATATGGCACAATATTCGATCCTCATGCGACATCGTGTCTTTGCTTGACCCTGTCAGACACAAGACTATTTAGCAGGCGAGAGGCCATGTCAACAAACCACGCCCGAGGCGAAAAGCTTGTATAACAACGTTAATGTGATAAATCGTCTGTCACTTCTCGGAAGCCTTAAGAACCGGACATCGCGTAAGCGAAAGATCTACGAACACACCCAGGATCACAAACGCTTCATGAAGGTCGATGGGCAAGAGCCTGGGAATTTGTCAAATCCAAACTCGCTCCATACTAGACTTAATCGAGGCAGTTTAGAAGTCCCACATATTCTCATGACAATTAAACAATCTGAACCACTGAATTTGCCTCCGAGTGTGAACATCTGCTGGATTGGGACGACTCTTTCCAGTCTATCATAAATCTGATCATCCGAACCTTGATATCACTTATCGATTCTCCCCTCCTCTTTCCCTCCTCGCACAAAGTGATTGTTTGGGAACGGCATCAAAGAACGTGACCATGTCCATATCCATAGCCTCGCGTATTGCGACGGCTGCTCTAAAGAGCGTCTCTCGCACATCCAGAGAGACGGGTCACGCATAGGTGAAATCAGCAGTGGCAGCAGACGTAGCAGGTGAGGGCGGATGTTATAGACGCTGATCAGAGGCGTGTCGCTCCTTGAGAAATGACGTGATCGAAAGATCAGCGCCTACCATTTCATCTGGTAAGATCGCAGGGGTATCATACTATCTCATTAATTTTACATCATTCCTATCCATCCACATCTTCAGATGAATACCCATTCATCCATCCCATGACCCTTTTCCATTCATCTTGAGATGAAAAACAACGCAAACCGGGTATACCATATCTTCGTCCACAAAAACGCCTCTCGTAGTAACATTAGCCCCAACTCCGTGTGTTCTTTTTCCCATGTCTTCTCCTAACATCCCGCTCTTACTCCTAACATCCTCACCTGCCACCTAACACCAACCTAACATCCCACACCACTTCCCTCCCCAAAGTTCCCCGCAAATCCCCCATCCCTAAGGCACTCAACAACCACCTCCCAATTCCTCACCAATACCTCAATCATCCTCGCCGCAATCCGATTTCTCTCAACCCCATCACCCAACTCCCTTCCCTGCGATGCTTTCCCCCCACCCACTCTCCGCAATTTCTCACTAAACGGCGTAGCCTCCTTTCCAGACAACTGAATCGGCGCCGAGATATGACTGCGTTTACTGGGACTCTTGTTGTATCCCAGTCCAGACGAGGAAAGATGGGCTGATCTGGAAGGCGAGTGTTGCGGCTGCATAGAACTGCCCGAGACACGTTTGAGATGCAATGCGCTTGCCGTACTGGGGACACTCCTCCTCCTGAACATCGCCGGACTAGAAAGGGAATGGTGATGTTTCTTGTCTTCGATATGAATCTGCTCGGTAAGATTGCCGAGTAGTAATGGCGCAAACACCAAACTCAACGCCTTGCTACTCATCCTGTCGTTCGTGGTCGCAGGTGGAAATTCCGCAGTCAGCTCTCGCAGCGCATCAGAGAAGGTGACCGGAAACGCCCTCTCGCGTTTCGGAGATCCCATGACAGAATCCACCGGATCCTGTTTCAACATTGCCAGTATTCCAAACACGGCGAGGATAAGATTCCTCCGCTGCGCGCACTCAATCCCGCAAAAAATCATTACAACCCACCTCGCTTCGATTCCATCATTTTCCACCTCATTCACCTCTGTATCGATACCACGGCATGCCCATTCCAGACTCGTCCTCCCCTTTTCCTTTCCTTCTCCTGTGCTGGTGTTGGTGTTGGTGTTCGGAAATAGGACTTTTCTCAGACTCTCAAAGATATCGACGCTGCCCAGTATCCCGCCGTCCAACTCGCCAAGGAAGAATTTGAATGTCGATGCGACGTCATGGATGTTGTAGGCTACGACGCTTTGAGATGGGAGCGCAGCGAGGCGAACGGTAACTTCGATGTCTTGTTGGTGGGGTGTGGTGAAGGAATCTAGGTAGAGGTGTCCAAGAAAATGATCTTTCAGTGCTGTGATCGTTCTTGTTTGTCCTGGTATACGGAACAAGCCAGGGACTTGTGTGCCTATATCTTCGTTAGCTCTCAACTCTTTAACACCCGTCTCTACCCCTCACTGCCCCAAAAAGAATGCAAACTCACCAACATCAACCAAGAACTGCCCACAAGCTGCAAACCTTGTCGGGATGACCAGATCACAAGCCGCAAACTCAACTGGCAAACAAAGCACACTAACTCCACCTACCCTCGCTAAATTATGCACACTTCCATGCGTCTGAATGGATTCGTAGGGTTTGACGAAGAAACGAGAGAAGAGACCTCGTGTGCCCTTTTTGAGCTTGCGCGACATGCCGTCCACTCCTTGTGTGGAGAAAGGGGAGAGAGAAGAGGAGGTAGTGGGTGTGCTCGGTGACGGGAAGGGAGAGTATGTGATCGTCCTATGTGTGGGCGTACACGGTGGTGTGAAGTAGCTTTGTGAGGTGCGATTGCTGCAAGCTTGCGGTATATGGGATTCTTGGTTTGGCTGGTCTGTCGTCTGGTCTGTCGTCTGGTCTTTCGTCTGGTCTGACGTCTGGTCTGTCGTCTCCTCGGTTCGACCAAGCGTCTGCTCCAATCCAGCAGAGGTACAAATCGAAGCCCGTGTCTTCGTTTCCGTCTCCGGTTCCGTCCTCTCACTCGGACTCGTCCTGACAAGATCCCTCAACCCCTCAAGAATCCCAAGAGACCTCGTCAGCGAATATCTCGCGTTGCGCGTCGCGGTGCTGAATGTCGAGCGCTGTGTTGTATGACCAAGTTTCGAGGAAGTGGGCATCATGGTGAACCGTCTCGACATGTTGATCGCGCAGTGGAAGAGCGAAGGCGCGACACGGTGAAAGGAAGGAGCAGTGATTTGTTGGTGGTGTGGAAGGAGCGATTTACACAGACGTCGAATTATCCTCCGACTCGGAGTCTGATCGTTGCCTATCAGTAGTTAGTGTCATGTGAAATGTCTGGAGTTGCCGTGGGGTTTGTTGTGTTGACGGTTCACAGTCGTCGTCATCTGTTTGTGTTTCCAGATAGTCAGCAATCATCTTGAACGTCAAGCTGGGAAGCGTCAGCATGGCCACAAATAAGTCAAAATCAGCTGGAGTCCTTATTGTGGCAGGAGTCCGAGCATATTCTGCCTGGAAGATAATCAGGTTGATGTGTTTACGGATTGCAGCCACATGCGCAAACACCACCAAGAACCTGAACACCTCTCCCACCGTGACCTGTCTTAAGGTTGAATGTGATCGTCAATCGCTTTCTTTGCCTGCGACGTCATCAACTGTCTCACCTCCACAACACCACCGAAAAAGCATACACGCAAAAAGTCCAACAGAGACATGCTCCATTGTCAATCCAGCTGTGGAATTCGTGGTTCGAATACACCTAGGCACGCACCAAACCATAGCCTACCCCGTCTATATCATTGATCATGCACTTGTTTTAACCATGCATATATGTCCATTAGCTTAGAGCGCTTCTCTCGTCTTCGTCTTCTCCTTCCAAAAGGACATACGACAGGATATCGCTCAACGTCAACACGCCCTTCAAGCGGCTGTTCTCATCAATAATTACCAGCCTGTGTACTCGAGACTTCCTAATCGTGTCGAATATCGTGTCTAGCCGGTCATGCATCGTACACGTGTATATCCCTGCAAAATCCTATTTGGGATATCAGTGCGTCGATCACGGAGTGGACTTTGTGAAAACTCACATCTGGTCGTTTGAGCAGCGCCTCGCCTACTGAGATGTCCAGCTCGTCGAACTCGCCTCCTTTGATGAGCGCGATGACATCCACCGCCTCGAAGACGTTGATTACCGTTCCTAGAGATAGTAGTCAGCCTTTGTTCGTCCAGTGCTTCAAGCCACCTACCATCCTTGTCCAAAATCGGCACGCTAGATATGTTCTTCTTGACCAGCATATGTATCACCTCAATAACAGGCGTGTCCATTGTCGCCGTCTGCAAGTTGTCATACGATCCCACCTTCCTCCCCAAATCCTTCAGCGGTTTCTGCAGCTGCTCCGTCTCTTTCACGTTGACTGCCACAAACTTAAGAATTCGATATTGTGTAATCACGCTCACGACCATGGACCTCCGTGTCTCGTCGTCAATGTCTATTATGGGTATACGGCGGGCTCGGGAGGCGAGCATCATGCGACACGCTTCGTAAACGGGGCGCTCGGGGTGAATGGATACGGTTTCGATCTGCGGTGCTCCAATAGCCTTTTCAATATCTGTCTAGAATATCAGTGATAGCGGGGCGGGTTTGCAGAGCGTGACTCGTACCTCGTAAACTGTCCAGCCGGAACTGGTCAATCGTTTCTAGCTCATGTGGATTCTGCCAGTAGTATTGAATCACGTTGATGTAGTCGGACGTGGTCAGCATGCCCGCGAAGGTCGAAGTAGTCGAATCCCATAATGGCGCGGACACAATGCCTGGAGGATGGAGTGTCAGCTGGGTGAGCGATTGGAAGCGGGCAGCTTGCTCACCATTCTGCATGAGAATATTCAGACTCTTCTTGACTAGTAGCTCCTGGTCGAAGATAATCAAGCGGAAACTCAGGGGCAGGACATCGTAGCTGGTGCGAACTTTAAGAAAGGCTCGAATGGCGCGCTGTGTCCCACGGTCAGCACTGATATATGCCACGTACCTTGTGGTAGTCCATGCATAGATCTGTCATGGCCATGGCATTCGAAATCACTCACCAATCCTTCTATCTGTTCCCTGTCCACGGCGCTCAGAGGCAGCGAAGGAGTCATTGGCCGAGACCCGGCACGGGGACGCGGAAGCGGTTGCAGAAAAGTAGATGGCTGCGCGACCTTCAATGCGGCGACCGCTGGGACAGCAGACGTTCCTGGAAGAGTGTTCGCGTGACCAGATGCTGCTGCTGTCGCTGCGGGGATATCATGTTGTCTGCTAGCTGCGGCGGGGGAAGACTCGCTGTGTGGAGGTGACACGGCGGTTGGCGGCGCTCCTTGGTCTTTTTGGTCAGGACTGTTTTCCGACATGGCGGTGAGTGCCAGAGGTTGAGGTTGTCTTCATCAGGCAAAGAGGGAGATGGCTGGAGATGCTGCAGAAGCGTGGGGAAGTCTATTGTTTGTTGTGGAGTGAAATTTCAAGTTGTTTGCGGACTGTTGGAGCTGTTCCTGATGAGTTGAGGGGCTCCGATTTTTGATAGAACTACTAGTAGGCGATGATATCAGATAAGGCTGGAGTGTCACCTCGTTGGTCACAATGAATCAGGAGAATATACCACAGTAGGTAGGTACAGCTAGACCGTGACCGTGGTCTAGCATTCGCACGCATAATTCACTCTCAATTCTACCTGCGCAAAACCCTCCTGCCTTCAAGTCATTCATGCCTGGTCACAAGGCGCCGTGAAGAAGCGGAAAACAGGATTCTCTCAAGTCTGGGAGCCCGACCGTAGTAAGTACCTACCTAGTATCCATGGGAATAGAGGGAAAAGCTGTCCCAATGGCATCAGCGCATTCCTTTCGACGAGGCTGGAAAAGCAATAAGAGCGAGTCAGACTGCAATCAATATCGGGATCGGGTCGGGGTCGGGGTCGGGCCCCTGCTAAGACTGCGCGCTTGAGCCTGTACCTTACCTAGGCCTAGGTAATATTGCAAACCCTCTATCACAACTCAACTTCGTCCCCAGGTCCGCTATCATCTTCATCACTTCTTCTCCGTTCGAGCCATCTCATGGTCCCCACTTCAATATCCATCAAGGCACTTACACAATCGATAACAACGCTTGGCGCGTTAATCTTTCTCCTCATGTACTTCCATGCGAGCCCCTATGTCTCCCTCTCGTCTTGTAAATTCAAAATTCCCATGGACTGAATTCGGTGGAATTCTGGAAGTATCAATCGCCGGTGTGCCCTTGGGCAACGAACAGCGGTGTAGATCCAGGGCATTGATGCGACGGCTGCCCTCCCTCGCCATCGTCCATCAGCATAGGCTCGACGTCAACCCACTCCCAGCCATGGCGTATGGCATACTCCAGCGGCGGATATTCCCTCTGAGCCCACTCAATCGTCAAGGCAGCAAAATGAGGCATCGTACTGTCTGGCCGCAATCTCGGGTCAACCATTGCATGAAACCAAATCTGACCCACTCCCCAACAAGGCTGACCACCGGCTTTCATGGCAGCCATGTGGAAAGCCAAGTTTGGAATACCGGAGTAGTGATGTACGCCACCATTGTCCACTGGGAGTACAACCCACTTCTTGGGAGGACGAGGGTAACGAATACACTGCTTCGGGTTGGTTGCCTCCGGATCTACAAGCGAATGCAAAAAGTCGTAATCGACGCGCGAGCCATCTGATGAATCATCGGCTCCAATTGGAACCGGGGGTGAATAACCTTTTAGCCCACCAGCAGGACGAATTGGTTAAATGCTCGTGTTGGATTCGTAGAATCGACCTTCAAAAACGTCTACACCAAGTTTTGGACCAATCATACCACGATGGGACGTATCCAGTGGCAACACCAGACTCCAATACTTTGTCGACATCAACACATTCAAGAGACTAGCAGCCACTGAAGTTGACTTCGCAACGGCCAAATTACAAGAAGCCGCCGACGAATGGAACAATCTCTGTCTCGGTCTGACAATATCGCAAGCGGCCTCAGCAGCCACCGCACACTTTTCCCTCATCTATCAGCAGAACAAAGGACAATTGGTCAACCGTCGCCTCGCGGAGGCTTTCTTCCCCAACGATCAAAATCGATTCGTTATTGTCACGGATCTCGCTCTGGACCAACGTTGTCGTGGAATACTGAAGAATGTATTACTGCATGAATTGGGCCATGTACTTGGTTGCGGCATGAATTCGCTCTTGATTTGAAGCAGCAGCTCAACTCGGAGTCACGGAGGATGCGGATGGCGCGGTGGGATTTAAGGAGAGGAATGCTAGGTCGGTTATGAATTACACCGCGAAACCGACTTTGCGGAAGTCGGATAAAGTTGCTGTGAAGGAGTTTTATAAGTTGGCGCCGGGCTATGTTATTGCTGGTGGGAATGGATCTGTGACTGTTTTCGTGCCGTAGGCGCTGGGAAATAGATGAGATAATCGGAAAGGACATCTGTGAATTCAGCCCCCTGTCCTCGTCTTAGCGCGCCAGGGTTGGTCGTCGCCCCATCCCATTGTGGGGTTTTGGCATTGGAATTTCGGAGTATCATCATTTGGACGAAGGTACCAACAACTTCAGCATGAGTTCAAACGAGGATAGGAAAATGCAGGTCCACTTTTTCACAAGCACCAGTGTCTTGATTCATCAGTTTCGGAACGACAATTAATAACGACACATCTTACCAACCTTCCCACCACCCTTCTCACCCTTTCGCCCATTCAACCTCATCCGGACACCAGTCCCCTGCGTGATACCCCTACAGCTATTTGAGAAGAGAACGAAAGGTAGACCCAACCACGCAGGTGTCCAAGGCCGCATAAATCTAGTTGTTGGCTCCATTGATTCATATGAGGACTGGAAGCGTCCGAACGCCTAGTCGATCAGCCTCCGAACATTAAGGTCTATAAACCTGGAGAAGGTATTCTCGATGATCATCGAGACATGAATCCCGCCTCTATTCCACGAAAAGAAGAAACAGCATGCATGTCTACCGCCCATTCCCCGAACCATCTTTCAAATTCCCACCTAGTAGTAATCCTCCTCCTCCTCTGATGAATTACCCTCCTCCTCTCTCCTGCTCATCCATACACTTATTAGCAGCCTCATCCGCAGTGACATTCTCTGCCCTGGTGATTCAAACATACTCCACATCACCCAATCCACGAACCTGATCATCCAACCCCGAAGCCTTCTCAATCAAATCCCGATTCGCCACTTGCATCCCCTTAGCATTAATGAACCCATTCTGAACCCATTTATAGATCCAAGTTCGCATACAACCAACCGCATATTTAGAGTCGGTGTAGATCGTGACGCTGAGGTAAGGATACGAATCGAGGTCATGGTAGCGAGTTAGCACTGTTTCAAGGGCGAGGATGATGGCGTGCAGTTCGGCGCGTTGATTCGTTGGTGTTGTAATGTAATAACCGCGTGGAAGGGATTTGGCATAGGTTGCGTAGGTGCCTTGGAGAGACTTGAAGCAGGCGGCTGCAGCGCCAATGGCGTAGGAATGACTGTTGTAGCGACAGCCGCCGTCTACGTAAACTTTCATTGTGTAGACCATTCTGGGGCGAGTGGTGGTGACCTTGGATGGAATCGATTGAGAGATGGCGACGCTATGAGAGTTCGTGGGTAGCTTTCTGGAAGACGAGATAATTTGAGTGTATGGAGAATGAATGTTAAGAGATGGAATGTGAAAAACAGCTTAAATATGCAAGTTTCCGTCTCTTCAATGTTTGATGCGCAGATGCGTACATGACTTCCTTGTCTACTTGTCCTTTGCCAAACATTGTTCACCGAGACTTGGAGCAAAGAGTACACAGCCAGCGGCGACTCTGTGCACTAGATGAGAAGTTGGGAATCTCTTCTCTTGGACAGAAATGAAGCATCACGACCAGTGGTCGATTGTTTCGCATGTTTGTCCTGGGAGGAGAGCATAAGATAAAAGAGGCGAACAGAGAAAACGTGTGTAGAGCTGGAAAGAGTGTCCATCTCCTCGTGTGGCTAAAGAGAGAGAGACAAATCGGGGTCTGAAAGCTGGACCAGAGGTGATCTTTGGATCAGGAATCCGAATGCAATCTGCGATCTAGGATCTCATAAGCAGACGCAGAATACACGAAGAGAGATGAACTATGAGAATACCTTTAGACCTCACTGGCATGGCAAATTGTGTCAAATTGCCTCATCTTTTCTGGAGCTCGAATTGCAGTGCTCGGTCAAATGTCGAGAGGGCTGCGCCTCCCGATGTAGCATTGAAAAACCATAAGAGGATAGAAATGGTATCCTCAACAACTGAATCGATCAACCAATCAATAACCCTCCTCATCCTCGTCCTCAGAGATCATTTCGGAATCCATATCAGAATCCAAATCGGGGTCCATGCCTGAATCCTCAGCCAGGCCCTCGGACACGCCACCACACTTCCCACAAGGAAGTTCCAACCCATAGTTACAAATATTACACTCGCCCCAATGCCACTCCACCCAGTCAGCGCATTCTCCGCAGGCAACACAATGCTCCGTTTGAGTATTCTGTTCCCAAGCACCTTCAGGTCCACGACAGAGAGAATAGAACCAACCACTATGTTCCTGCTCCCCAAGACCAAGTCTCAAGATCTCCTTGATAATTGTCTCTTTTACTTTGGCAGTACGATCGGGAGCCTCCCACCGCTTGCGTAGATCGCCCAAATGTGCGCGGAAGAGGTCGTCAGTAGGCCCTCGTGTCATGTTTCCTGGTTTGACACCGAAAAGCCGAGCGCGAAGTTCCTCCACACAAGCAGGATCAGAAAGCTTGAAATCTCTCCTCAATTGTTTTCTACTTTTTAACCACGCTGTGAAACATGGGTGTGCTCGTATGCCTAGTTGGCCAAAAAATGTCGACACGTCGTTGAAAAGATTTTCACAAGCTTTGCATACGCAATCAGAAGAGCAGCCGCTTCCAGACTTGTAGCAATGGCATCGAGTGCTGCATACGTTCTTGCAGGCACATTTAGTGTCTGCGCAAGAGACGGCGTCAACTTTCGGTCGGGTCTATGCCAGTGTCAGCCGTGATCAGTACCAAGTGTAGTTATTCAAACCTGGGTAATCCGACACTCAGTACCCAATAGTGCCATGCCATCTTCATCATCGCTGCTAGGCAAAAAGCCAGCCTCGTCGGGTGTAAAGTCGATGGCCCAAAGATTCGCGATGCTTTTCCTCGGCCGTTCTGTCCCATGTGCTTCCAACGATTTCTTTTTTGCATTATGTATAGCTGGTGGGATGTCATCGAGGGCCCTCGAAAAATTAGCTAGTCGCATGCTTGCAATTTCTTTGTTTCTTAGGAGCACTGTCAGATCCGAGCGGGCACGCTTCATCTCAGCGTCCGCGCGTTGAATTTCCCAGACTGTTCTTCTCCATTTGTTCTTTGCAGGCGTGCGCATAAACTTGTGTCTCTTCCAGACACAACTCAGCTTCCCGAACGCAGTGACGTGCTCGCTGCGTGGACGCCATAGTATTTACGCCTCAAGAGGTGTCCGGGAGTGAGGACAGATTCAATCTAGCTCGTCTAGTGTGTCGTTCGAAGGATAATGGGTGGGAACTGAGAGGATGTCGAAAAAGAGAGAATGGAAGATGAAAGATAAAGGGGACAAGCTTTCAAGTTGTTGGAGGAACGCATTGCTTATTTGTAACAATCCACTAAAACCAAGTTATCCCTGTCGTAGCGCGTGTCATCTAATAGAGCGTGAGGCTGGAATCGCGAAAGCACGTGTTTCACCACAAACACTAGACTGTATCGCTGTCGTAAGTGTGCGGCCTCTTCTCTGTTGTCACTATTTTAGTGCAAGATCAGCGGAGAATTCGATGTCTTACAATGACATTAGGTTATTCTTTTCGACAGAGTCTCTAGTACCAATGAGACATGAACCTAAGACTTGGGAGGCATCCATTGTTCCATATCAGCATGGCCATCGGGTGACTTGCTGACAAGTCATAGTCATCGTGTTTTTCTTTTCGATCCTTTTGACACAAACCATGCCGCTTTCATTCTGAAGGCAGTTCGTCCAGGTTTGCATACCGCAGATCAGCATGTTCTTCGAGATGCGCCATCCACTCTTTAAGAAAATCGCTCCCTTTGGCGATCGTCTCTGAATCGCCAACGACACAAAGATGTCTCTTCGGTCTCGTCATCGCAACATTTAATCTCCTCTTCTCCCCCAGAAACCCCACCTCCCCACCGCTTCTCACCAAGCTCAAGACCACGGCTTCTTTCTCCCGACCCTGGAAGCCATCGACACTGCCTAGTTCCAGCCCTGGGAATGAATCTTTGAGCAGTTGGCGAATGAGAGCAAGCTGGGCGTTGTAGGGTGTGATGACTGCGATATCTTCTGCCCGCACACCAGCATCGATGAGATTTGTTACGTGGAGTTTGACAAGGAGTGCCTCGCTGGGATTGCTTTTGCTTTCACCACCAAATAGTCTCCCTTTCTTTCCTGCAGTCTCTTGATCATCCTCTTCTTTCTCCGGAAACTCGCCACCTTGCGTATCCCAGAATACGAGAGGTTCACGGGTATCATCTGTATCTTCAACTTCGTTTAAGTTCTTTAGTAACCTAGTTTTTGCTGATTCGGCTGCGATGAGCTTGGAGTCATAGAGGGAGGATGAGGGGTACGTCATTATCTTTTCGTGCATGCGGTATTGTGTCGTTAGCATTCGCTTTACAGAGGATCCGTGAAGAGCGAGGAGGCGATCGAAAAGAGTTGTTTCAAGAGTTATCGAGGGGTCTTTGCTGGGTTTGGTTTCTTTTGCCCACCCTGGGAGGTCCATGGAATTTGGAAGTTTCGTGGTGGCGGTTTTCGTGCGGTCTGGAAGGTCCGTCAATTCTGCGCTTTCCGAAGTAATCATTCCCTTCTTGTCACCAAAGTTTGGCTTAGCCTCTTTCTTGCTGTCCTTTACCTTAGCCAATTTAGACGTGGCTTCGGATTTAGCGTTGAGACTCTTGATAGTAGGCGGCAATTGAAGATGATCTCCTGCCAGTACGACTTTCTTTGCCGATAGAAGCGGGACCCAGCACTGTGCTTCCAGGGCCTGACTCGCTTCATCAATGATGACAATGTCAAACGTTTGGTTTTTAAGATGGAAACCGCCAGCTCCATGAAGCGTGGCCAGCACGACTTTACTTCCTGTTGCCACGCGTGTCAGCTAATTGAACGTTACTTCAGACTGTTTACGCTGTGATTGTGTCATTACATGGGGCAGCATCCCAAGATGTATGATGTGTCGGTAAAGAATCGGCAATCTCCCAAAGTAGTTTTTCCGGACCTTTGAGGATATTGCACTGCCACTGAGGTCCACGTTTTCAGAACAGGACTAGAGTCAAACATACCTGTCACCAAGTCGTTGACACAGTCTTTCTCCCTTTCTCGATATTCCTTTCGAAGATTTCTGAGTTCCCCATAGATCTCCCGGCGTTCTCGGCCCGAGCGAGTCTTGCGGATGCTGGCTTGTTTGGTATCCATTTCTTTACGTACATCTTGAACGATAGCTGCTGCATCGGACGTGCGAGTCAAGATATCGAGCGAGTGATTTAACACGGACGGTAAAAGACGAGCCGGGTGACCGAGCCGGACAATGGGGACTTTGAAAGGTGCCAATCGTTCTACAATATTGTCGACTGATATATTCGATGGTCCGCAAACTAGCAGTCTTAAGCCTTGTCGGAGGAATTGGAGGATCAGCTCGATGAGAGTGTGTGTCTTTCCAGTCCCTGGTGGGCCATGTATCAGTGCTACCTCTTTCGATAGGATCGCAAACTTGACTGCTTCCTTCTGAGAATCGTTGAGGGACGGATCAATCCATTCCAGCTTGTCGAGACCGTATGCTGGATCTGATAGATCTTCTGGTAATGGCGTCGGCGAAGATTGACCAAAAAATACACGTATGAATGAAGAATATTCAGACTCCGAGAAGTTCTGCATCCGTGTCATAGTCTGGTTCATCCTAGCACACGTGTCAGAGCGAAGCTCCGCATAAGAGTAACTAGGTCATCAGCATACCTCTTGTAAGTGACATCATTAGCGAGTTTGACACTAGTCGAGAGTTAGCATAGGTAGGTTGCACTCCAAAGTAAAGTCATGAAACCGGTGCTCTTTCCTTTTTCATCTAGCAATGTTCATTTCAACATCGATGTTGGCAAATTTCTGGCAATTCTGAACGAGAGAACCGCCATAGATTTGTCAATACCAACTTGAAAGTGTATCGAAATTCAGATTCACGCACATCCACAACTTTCCTCCAGGAACATCGACATCGTCTTTATCCAACGCCACCGACACGCTCGCTGGCTGAACTTTCAACACAACACCGTTCACGCCATTGCGTTGCGAATCGGCCTTCTCTTTCTTTTTCGCAGAACCGGAGGGCTGCTCCTGAACGCTTACGATATCACCAACTCGAATGCCATGTTCTGGGATGTCACCGCCACCGACGGCCGAGTCGAGCTCAAGGTCCAGCACAGTCTTGCCACCGAAACCGGTTCTCTGAGAGCTGATATTTAGGTTGACAATTGCTGCACCGGCGCGTTGCAGTGCTGTCGGTGATGTTTGTGCTATCAAGGTGTTCGATTCTGCGACTTCGGCTTGCAATTCTTGGTCGAGAAGATCTAACTGTGTCTTCGCGAAGGTTGGGATGTCCGTTGGCTTCATCTTGAACTCATTGTGATGATGTTGTTAAACGTCCATGGTCAAATGAAGTTTGTCTTGATGTACTGGTGGGTAAGCTCCTTACCATTTTGATAAAGACCTACCTATCCCTAATCGTCACCTCCCCGCATGGCGGGCCAAAGGAGGCAGCACGATCATCATATCGGCCGCCTCGACCATGGCTACTCAATTCTATCTCTATCCTCCCTTAGCTGTATCAACACCCCCAAATTTGCCGTACAACGCTTCACCATGGTCTACGCATCCACCATCTTCTTTACGCTCGACACAATATGCCCCTGGTCTAAAGGATCTTCCCTTTTTACCTAAACCTTTCTAACATGTACAGGACCTACTTAGGCCTACGTCGCCTGAAAACCGCCCTTGATCAATTTCGCGATGCGAATGCCGGCGCTCCGATTACCTACACCGTCAAATACCTCCCTTACCAGCTGTACCCCGAGGCCTCTAGAGAAGGCGAAGACAAGTGGGAATGGTACAAGAAGAGTCGCTATGGTGACTCTGAGGAGAAGATGAAAATGTTCATCGGTCTCATGACGGCTTATGGCATGAGTTCTGGTATTGACTTCAAGTTTGGAGGAACTGTAGCGAATACGCTCGATGCACATCGAATTATTCAGCATTACCAGGAAGAGAAAGGACCAGAGATAGTTGATAAGATCGTTGCATCGTTGTACTCCCAGTACTTTGAGAACCAGAAGCATCCTTCGAGCCCGGATACGCTTCTTACGGCCACCACGGCTGCTGGCATACCACAAGCGGAGGCAAAAGCATTCATCGATGATGAATATGAAGGTTTGCAGGATGTTAAGATGCTTATTCGGGAGCAGACTGGCAATGGAGTGGACTCAGTGCCACATCTTGTCATTGAGGGAAAAAGACGAGATATTACCCTTACGGGCGCGAAAGAAGTGACGGAGTATGTGAAGGCATTAGAAAGAGTGATGAAAGAGTCTTCGTAGACCACGCAAGGCTTTTGATTACTTAAAACCTCATCACACCATCGTCACATGCCGTTATCTTGAGATTCTTGAAGCTCTTGTCGCTGTGTACGGTTTATCCTACCCTGGAAGCAAGTCAGGATAGTGTAGGCATGACCACTATGTTGGATCACCTCCGGGTGGAATGAGCATTTTATTTTTCCCTTATTACTCAGACTCGCTAGCTCCGTCTAGAATAGCGACGAGGCGGAGGTCAACGAGATAAATTCCAACCTTTCATCCGATTCCTTGAGCGATATTGGGCACGCTCAATATCACGTATTGATCTTTTGGCACTAATGGACTACACCAGGCACATGATCCATGATACGGTTTCTTTCGTGACAGTCACTGCATTATATGGCATGGTCATTTCTATCTGCGAATATCGTAATATTGGGCATCTCTACAGCTCTTTTGGAACGGCTCGGCGAGGCAACTGGTAACGTAGAATGTGGCAACATCGATTTCAGCAGCTTACTTCAGGGCCACCACTAATAAGTGTATAAGGCTGATTTTTGGGAATCAATCGATGTTCAAGGTAGGATACTATCCGCCTTTACCTCCGACCTTTTCATTATAAAAGAGCGATTTTGAAGTATCGGCGTACCGCTAAAGCCAACGTGAGGTGGCGAAGGAAGCCGTTTCAATTCTCGCGCGCCCGTTTCTTTGTTTTCTTGGTACTCCGGTTTTGAGAGGAATCGACCTCCATCTTCCAAGTTTTCCAGTAAGTTCGGTCCTCTTCGTTTTCAACAACAGCAGAGAGACACAGGTTTCCCACCACACCGAACGACTACTCGGCGAATCCGCTACTTCAGACAACCATCCGCGCAAGACTGATGCAGAATTGAACAACGAGCTTATTTCTACTGCACACCAAGAATTCAGTTACTGAAAAGTTCGAGATGCACCGCACATTGAAGACCTCATTATCCACGAAGAAAGCCAGCGAAGTCACCAAGAGCCAGTTCCTTTCTACTCCAGCCACAAATTCTGAGCTCACGAAGCCCAGTTCAAGACCCTTTAATTTAAAGGAACCGACAGTCGCGGGATTCACGAATGGACGCGAAACTTCAGCGCCGTGCTCAGCTATCTCAACCTCCAAATCCCAGGTGGATAAGAGCGCCCCAGGACTTCTCCCCGTCAGCTTTCTCGACTTACCCCATGAGCTGCGACAAACGATAATCCTCGAATTCTTGAACAGTCTTACATCATCATCCCGTTCATCCATCATCCTGCGCCCAACTTTAGCTTTCAAAGCGTGGCAGAAAACCCACGACAACATGGGCGGCGACAAAATAAGTGCAGCCCTAGAAGAGTTGAACATATTGAAGAAACATCGACAGAGTGTAATTGAAGCGGCTCGGGTTTTGGTGAAAGTGCATGTCGGTATTGTGGAGGATGTTAGTCTGGTATTGAAGATGTATTTAATTAGAAATAACGCTTTAAGCAAGATTTTCTGTAGGTTCTATTGGAATGAGGTCAGGCCATTTGGACTGAGGATGTTGTATGGAAGGGATTGTACAGCAAAATAAGTTAGGGAGACTTGGTTTGGCCGGAGTGAGGAGGAGTGGCCGATAGTGTATATATTCGATCGTGGAAATCCTTGCATCTAGTATCACAATTGTTGCATGGAAATTTTTGCTATCCTCGAGCAAAAACAAGATCGAATGGAATTGAATTTCAATGATGTCTCAACCTTTTCAATCACTGCGGACCGAGCCAACCAGGTTACTCACCTTAATACCAGGGCTTCGACAAGTTGTTCTCTTACAAGACTTCGATTTCGATTTCGCCATCCCGATCGGGGAATTTATTATTCAGATCATCAATGTATCCAGACCCTACCCGATCTTCTACGACGAATGGCTGCTTGGGATTGAAAAGGCTCATGGTTCGTGCTCAGGTACAGCAGACAATTTGAGAAGAATTGATTCGAGGATCTTCGAGGATGTAATTTATGTAGACTGAGAATGGCAGGAAAGGCTTAGAGGAGCATAAGTAGCCAATGGACGCCAAGGACGTGCTTGTTGGGCGTAAGGGCGATCTGGCGACTTTGAAGATCAATGGAATCTTCTTCTCATGGGCGTCAAATTGGAGACATGTCTTTATACTTCTCCTCGCCGACAAATAGTTTCTGGAGGTGAGATGCAACTATGTACGACTCAAATATTAGACGAGGCACGAGTAGAGGGTCCACCACTAGGGTCAGGTCCTACCGTATGGCCCGACTAAATAGATCTCCCCACAACAACGGCTTCATCATTCTCTGGTGGTCTCCAAGACTTTTCCACGGGAGGTGGGGCAGTAGCGCCTCAGGTTTTTCATTCTAAATGAATTTTCAGCGCGGACTCTTGGTGGCCGAGACTGGGATGTGAAGACTATACCTCTGCTACAGAGGAATGCACAGAAATTGAGTCGCGTTCCAAGGTGTACTTCGTTTTGGCGTTGAGCTTTGACTTGTTGGGACACCATAAAAGAGATCTAGTTCTGGGTCCACGGGATACGATATTGGTATGATGCGAGGGTTTGTCCCGTGAAGACCTGTCTGTATCATGTGACTTGTTGTTACCAACTGAATGGCCGCGGTGGCGTGAGCGCTGAATGCGAGGCGAAGAGTTCGTGTTCATTACAGGCTGATTGTGGCGGCGTGAGCTCTTGGTGCTAGTTGTAGCCTTGCCGGGCTGAGAATGAGAGCAACCCATTCGCTAGATATCTCGAGATGTCGAGGGGTATTCTGGGTTGGTGTCCTATGAAACAAACTTGCTCTTCCGAGGTTTTCAACGTGAATTGAAGCCAGCAGGTGCTAAATGGAGAGTGAGATACTGAGCTTATATGCCTGGAACCGGTGAGATTCAGAACCAGATTGAAATACAAAGTCAGACGCCAATACTGTCGGCTGCGTGTGGCGTCGATTAGTTAGCAAGCTGGAGGAACCTCGTCCAATGACAAGTAACAATCATGCATCTCGCCGATTGCAGCATAGAGGGGTTGAGGCCAATCATCGTTCCACCGCAGATTGCAACCAACTACTTGCAAGAAGCTGAGAATGAACCCAAATTTCTGTAACACCTTTGCAATTTCCAACTTTGTCACCAAGTCCTCGCTCAACCATGAGCCTTGACGACTTCCTTTACAGCGAGGCCCGAAAAGAATTTAATCAAGAGAAAAGTGTCCCATTATATGGTCTCGACATTTGGGTCCCTAAGGTTGATCTGTATGACCCCTTCGTTTGAGTTCTGCGCTGATCTGGAGGAAGGGCTCTATTCCGGTAAGACGCAACGAGCTGATCGGAGGTGGCGAGCTGTCAGATTGGCTTAAAGAAAGGGCAGCCTTCCGTCCGCCGTGTCAGATAACAGGTAAAAGCATCGCAAGCAGAACCCGATTAATCTATCAAAAATGGCCATCGGAAGATGATGTTCCCGGGACCAGAGTTTTGCCAATGGACGGGCAGGAGCTTGACACTATGGTCAAAGCAATGAACATTCCACGTTGCTTCTTGTACGATTTTGTGAGCAGAAAGGGCATACCCCTTCGGTTAAAGCAGAATATAGCGCCGAGATCTATTAGTAAGATGGCAGAATCCCACTTGAGTATTGCTGACATCTAAGAAGGCTTCGTTTGGCAGAGCCCAACTCTGAAGCACGCGTTTCTGACCCTGTCATTGACCTCTGATTTAACCAGCAATAAAGCTTGTGGATATTTAGGGTTCCAAAGCATGATTGATGGTATCGAGAGACCAGGCGATCGAATCCTTGCATTAGTACAGGCTTTGAGCAGCAAAACAGGGGATCCTCTTCTTCTACCAGCTTTGGCGTCGGGCGTGTGGACGGAATGGCTGCAAATACAGAATGCGAGAAGCGCGAAAAGGCTGAGGAATATCCAGGAGGACATTGGATTGATGGATCCCTATCTCCCACCAAGGTTGCGGATCAACCGAAGAAATTCGAAGAAGTCCACGGGAAGATCGTTTTGCAGCATGCCTATCTGACCAACGGCATGTCTGAGTTCATGGCGGAACTCTTTCCATCGACAGTCCGAGCGTTTGAACGGGTGAAAATCATTCGGTTCCCCGTACTTTTTGGACAGCAAACTCCTGTGTCGAGACAGCAAAAGTTGGGCCTTCACGAGGAGCTTGTTGAATACGTTAACCATATGCATGTCAGAGCTCGATCTGAGCTCCAACATCGCGAGCGTATGCTGGCACGTTTGAATATCTATCTTCAAGTCGTGAGTCTACATGGATGGTCAATATCTGCTATATCTAGGCCATGATACCTGACTTTGTGAAGCTGTATAGTCTTATGCAGCAACAAGTTGCACGCGAGACCAAACGAGATTCTTCTGCAATGAAAAGCATTTCACTGCTAACAATGGTCTTCCTTCCTGCGACGGCTATAGCGGTGAGTTCGTTCCAGTAGCAACCGTTGGCAAGCACTAATCGAATGATCGATGAGACCGTTATAAGCCCATTCATCAATCTCGACGCTGGCGGAGACCGACTTGCTATGGCTCCTCAATTCTCCCTTTTCTGGTGCATCACTGCTCCTATAACTTTATTGGTTTTGCTTGTATAGGTCATGTGGCGCAAAGAGCAGAGATAGCTGGGTTCATTGGAAGAAGAGGGTGATTTTATGATAGTCCTGTTGCAAGGGGTCAGCGGCAAAGACCACGATGAGAACTGATGTTTAGTACATATCTAGATGCAGGAGGATGGAAGAATGAGCGAGAAGAAGCTGGGGCTGGGTTCGTCTTGTTCATTTCCGGGCCCGGGCTAATCCGAACCATCGCCGACCCATGCCGACCCTCTTATCTTTCCACGGTTTCGAACAGAACTTGCTGTCTTTGACAACAAGAAGAAATTATAGGCCGGCACTATTTCTACCGCACATTCTCCTAATCCTACCGTACCCGTATTACGCCTACCACACATACCAGTAAACGTGACTTCTAGCCAATTAGATCGCTTGAATATAGCCCCGTATATATATACTATAATATACAAATATTATTGTTTGATCTATAGATAGTTATAAGAATTTATAGCGTAAGTAATATTATATTCTATAACTATAGTCGGCTTTATTTTTAGGTAGTTAAACTACTAAAATATAGAGAGTTAATCCTCTAAAAACTAAGTAAGAATATATAAACCCGTACTATATATTATACTAACTATTCTATTATCTACTATATACTTTCAAAACTATTTTTTCTCTATATAGGTATTATAAGCTATAATATAGATAGTAATCTTATTACGTAAAGGGACAAGTAAAGCGACTTAATACGGCTAAGAGTATAAAGATATTAAAGACTATAAAGATAAAGACTAATAATAGATTAACTAGTATACTAAAGAAGCTATATTACTTTTCTTCTAGATTTAAATAATATCGACTCTCTTTGATAATAACCTTTCTAGTAATACTTACGGGCTTAATACCTACTTAGAAGATAATATAAATAATCTCTCTATAGTTACTAATAGCTTAGTATTTATACAAAGATACTAGTAGATAATTAATACTATTTTATTCTCTAAGATAGTATAGTAGGGATATACTATTATAGTACTAGTATATAAGATATCTATCCAATACTTAATATATAAGTATATAACAATAACTACTTTTATACTATATACGTTTAAGTAGTTCTTTTAAGACCTTTTATCTTATCTTTATTAATATATTTACTTCTATCTAATCTTATCTCCAATCTATTATTCTTTCTAATCTAAGATTCTATTAATAGCGGATAATAATATCTAGCTTTTACCTTACTAATACTCTTCCTACTATATTTTTAGTAATCTCTATAGGGAATTTATACTATATATTTAACCGTAGGTTCTTTATATTAGTTAGTATATATAGTAAGAAGGAAGTTATTTAGTAATATATCTTTTACTAAATTTTACTTACTCTTCTAGATACCTTACTAAGAGATATCTATATTACTGATTTATAGATATCTATATACAATAATAGCAATAATAATAGAACCTAATCCTAGGATTAACCTTAGGGACCTAAGATTAGTATCTAGACTCCAAACGAGGACACCTATCCTTTGGAGATAATAAAAATAGACTTTACTTATAAAGCTTATAATAATTAAAAGAGAACCTTGGTATACAAAGCGATCGCGAGTTTGTATTAACTATACTAAACAAAAATACCTATATACGGGATAAACTTTAAGTATTCTTATACTCTAAAAATAACGATATTGAAAACGAAACAACTTAATAAGCAACTATATACTTAAGAACTAAAAGAAATTAATGAAAATAAGTATATATATACCCCTAAACTAATAATAATAGATAAACTAAAATACTAAGGAAGTAAATATATAGTATCTAGCCGTATATAGTATACTATTATTACTATCCTATTAGAACTTCTAATTCTATACTAACTGATTTTGAGAGTACTCTAACAATATTATATTACCTTCTATAATAATACCTTTAATAACCCTTTCGAAATAATAGACAAATCTAACGTACCTAGAGTTTAGAAGATACGTGAACCCAACTCTAACGTCGACGAGAGTAATAATAGCTCCGCTCTAGAACGTACTCCTAAAGTTACCTCTACTAAGATAGGCTTATCTAATAGAACCGATACTAGTAAGAAGCCTACTTCTAGCCGTATAGCCAATATAAAAGGTATTAGTACTAGTACTATTATAGAATAGTATATTATATAAGTACGTGCCTAGTTTAATTATAAGGATATTCTTACTATAATAAATAATACTAAGAATAGTACGGGCCGAGTTCGTTATAATCCTAAGAACCTAATCCTTCCTTATAGCTACGTCTTTAGTAGGAAGAATACGTCTACTTTCCTTATCCGATTAGAGGAATAGTATAAGGTATTCGAAATTGAAAAGGATATTTAGAAGTATTAAAAACTAATAATTAACTATTATACTAATATCTATAAAGATATCCAAGCTCTTGATAGATAGGAGGAATATAACTAGAGCTTGCTTAAAATCTTATTCTAAGAGGAGTATATTATCTAGAATAAGTATTAGAAGAAGGAGACTCTTACTTACTTTAAGGAGATTACTTATAAAAGTAAGAAGAGTATCCTTATATCTATAGGCTTCCTTAAGAAGTTTAAAGTCTACTAGCTAGCTATATATAAGAATAGCAATACTATAAAGGCTTTCTATATAGGGGCCTTTATATATAGTCTTCCTATAGACGTTGAATAGCAAGTTAACTTAAAGTATCTAATAAAGTCTACTTCTAGCCGTACTTATAAGAATATTAAAGATATTATTAAGGATACTATACGTATAATCAACGGTAAGAAAGATATAGAGATATTTACTAGTTTGGCTAATAATAAGGTCCTAGAGCGTATTACTTACAAATCTATTACAAAACGAAACGAGAACCTTATAAGCGGTAAGATACCCCTCCCTACTACTTCTAGACTTGATTAGGCTTTGTTAGAAGCTTTTAAGAATATATATATTAGTTATATTAGTAGGGAGACTACTTATAATACCTTATAGTACTACTTATATAATCCTATCTTTACAAAAACCCGTCTAAGCGGTATATAATATACCTTAGCTATTAATTACGTTTAGAAGAATTTCAAACCTTTTTAATTATTAGTAACTTACTAGGCTTCTAGTATATCTATAGTTAACTAATCTAGTTTTAACTAAACTAGATCCCAATAAACGTCTCCTCCTAATACGTAGAGGACTAGTAATATAAGTCAAACTGTACCTATAAGAGCTCCAAATCCTATAATAATACTATCGTCTTTGGATCCTAGTACTAGTATATTACCTATAGAGCGCGTTTACTTAGAATATAGTAAGTCTAGCAAGATAGTATTCCAATCTAGTAGTTACTTAGGAGACTTCCTTAAGGCCGGTATTATATACTATAAAAGCGATAGTAAAACTCCTTAGGAGCGTAGTCTATATTAGGGTAGTATAAAGAATCCTAGAGATAAGATTAGAGGTATTACTCTATATACTATTAAGCGCTAGTCTAATTAGATTACGCGGATATATAAAGATCGAAAACTTAAAAGCGGGAATAGTATTTCTACTATCTAAGTTAGTAGTCTCTATAATAGTAGGGACGCGTATAAGAGCAAGTTCATTAATATAGATAA